>CM041778.1:196063857-196275895 GCA_023374045.1 Limonium bicolor | reverse complement strand
TTCTTTAAATTTACTTACATGTTGAGAAGAGCTGAACTCTTCTGTTCAGGCAACCTTCCAGTAAGCTTATTATTCCCAAGGAATCTTTGAAGAAGAAATAATCAGCACTTTAATTTTCATTTTCATTACAAACACGAAAGCATGCAAGGCTATAAACTAAATCAATAATGCATTCTTACAGATATCTGAGCGAGCTCAGCGCAAAAAGCGAGTTTGGGATTTGCCCTGTTAGGTTGTTGAAGCTCAGATCACTGCAAAGTTATATGTAATAAGCCTCATAATTAGAGCAGATAAATTGCGAAGGGTATTGTGAAGTTAAATTAAATCAAAGCTAGCTGGATGACGGGTGTCAAAGCTAAGAACTTACATGTAATTCAAACTTTGTAAATCTGCAATGGAGGAAGGAATAGAACCTGAAAAGTTCATATTCCTCAAGACTCTGCATAACGATAACGTCAAAACCTGTTATTCGCAAACATATAAACTACAGAAATAATTGATAGTTAGAGGGACTCAATCACTTCCGCTTACAAAGTGCTGAGATTCTTCATATTTGTCAAAAACATTAGAGAAGAGCTTCGACCGGATATCTCACTCATTATCCTGCATTTTGAAAGGACAAGCATCATAATTCTATACTCTTATATATATTACGTGGACCAGCCAGAGGAAGGACAGATTGTTACAATGTCTCCAAGGAGGTCAATTTGACAAATGATGATGGTATGGGGCCAACAAATGAGCTCCCTTGCATCCTCCTGCAAGAAGATCAAAACCATAGAGCTTTTAATTATCAGAATTGCGACCACAAAAGAAATAGAAAATTGTTACACAAGAATGCACTGGTTGATACTATTTATATTCCTTACAGATCAGTAAGGTTTGTCAGGCTTCCTATGAAGTTGGGTATAGTGCCATTGAGTTCTGTGTCAATTATCCACCTGAGATAGTACCGTTGCTCAATTTCACAAACTTGAGTGAAGTAATACAAACTGCTATATATGATCTTCCAATTAATACCACTCTAGAAAGAAAGCAAATGAAGCCAGAAACTTACAATAAATGCAGACTTTTCAAATTTGCAAATGTTGGAGGAATCTCACCGCTAACCCCAGAACTGTCCAAATATCTGCATTTGTTTTACAAAAAGAAAAGATTATTGAGAAGGTAAGCAGATAAGAAGGCAATAATAGTACAGTTGTTTTCGTGGTTATTAAAAGAGTAATTGCTAGGGTAGCTGAAAAGATAACAAAAGATAGAACATTAAACGGTCATATGGTTATCTGAATGCAAGTGAAGAGGATTGATAAAGGATATAAGAAGTCAGGGAAAAAGGCAAACATGACTTACAGTTGTTGCAATGATTTCAGATTCCGAGCTTGGAAGGCAGAGGACCAGAGAAATTGTTACTCGCAATGCTCCTTCAGGTTCATAAGCGAAAGTGATAGGATAGAGACATTGCAACCCATAAAAAGTGAATGAAAAACACACATAAGAGATCTGTATTTAGCAAAATTACAATAAGAAATGTGGAAACCATTTTTCTAATCTTGAATGAAAGACAATGGAAAGTGAAGCATGCTGGGACCGATCAAATACATTGTCGACTTACAACAATATTAAATTTGAGAGCTTTCCAAGTTCTGGCGGCACCTTTCCTGATAATGCATTGACTCCAAAAACCCTTCAAAAGATTAACAAATTCGGCGCTTTTAAGTACTGGATAAAGATGGATCAATATAAAAATACACATCTTTTAGTCGTTGTAACAGTGATAGTATATTGGTTCTTACAAATATTTTATGTTGGTCAAGTTGCCAACGGATGAAGATAAGGACCCTGTGAGATAATTCTGTTGAAAGTTCCTTCATCATAAAATAGCAGAATTAAGAATTGGACCTTTTTTTTTTCTTCCAAATAAACAATACTGTTTTATAGACAGAAAACCGGACTGCAAAATGTAATAGCAGAAAAATGAGGAGAGCACACAGGTGGTGAGAGAAGTCAAGCTCCATATCTCATCAGGGATCGAGCCAGTGACATCCAGGGAATAAATCTTCCTACAATCAAGTAAATATTAACAGCATAAGACATTACATTTATTAGAACTGGTCCAGCTAATCTTTTAGAGCAGATGCAAAAGAAAAACAGTCCTGAAGAAAATAGACAGTGAAAGTGATAGATAGGAATAGTAACAGAGCAGTTATGTGCAAGTTGTGGCCTTGCAATCGCATTTGATGAAAGGGTTATAATCCGTGTCGTCAATAGTGATGGAATCGTCTAAAGCTACCCCAGAGCATGGATCGTCTGTTGTATTCCATTTCATGTTAAGATTCCATCTCTTCATTATCGATATTAAAGCCTTGGCTGCAAATTAATTTAGTTATTAGAAAGTTTTGTAGTAGTAGTACAATCAAAATTTAGTTTGCACTACATCTCAAGCTTAATCAAATATATATAAGTTCAGAAGAAGAGGTGAAGCACTGACTCTCAATAGGCGTGGTGGAGGGGTTATTAGAGGAAGTGCTCTGAGCATCAGCAGTAGTAGGAATAGGGTTTTCTGTTGGTTTATTCCTAAGTTACCCCTCTTATACTCTTATATTCTCTAGACTATGTACCCTAGTATAAATACCCCCACTCTTGTACTATGTATTCATACATTCTCATTATCAATATACAATGAGACTTTCATGGCATCAGAGCAGGTTAAAACCTCTCTTTCGTTAACTTTCAGGATTGTTTGAATCAACTCATTGATCATTCAATTCAATTCTCAAACATTCACACAGATTACATTGTTTTTTTCTGCGAGAATCTCGCTCGCTACTTCTTACATCCAGAAAACAAAATCAAATATATTCCTCGATCTGTTCTATTCTCTACGATTTACATTCAGAAAAATAAAATCAGTTCTACTTCTCGATCTGGTTTATTCTCTACATTTTTCCTCACATTGATCAAGTCTCTGCGATCAAATCACGCGATTCAGCATCTGATAAGTGTGCGATCCATTGTCCTTCTCTTCGCTGCGGCAAATCGAGCAGTGTGATCCATCCTCCTTTCCTTCGCTGCGGCAGATCAACCAGTGCGATCCATCGTATTTTTCTTCGCTGCGACAAATCAGTAAGTTCTTCTCCACATCGTTTCTTTTCACTCACCGATGGATCTCCAAAGAACCGAGAAACAAACAGAAGAAGAAAATGATAGTGAATCAGAATATGAAACTGACAAAGATGAGGAGACTAGTCCTAGTAAACGTAGGAGAACCAAATCGGTCACAATTAGAAAAGTTCTGAAGAGAGGGAAGATTACTCGCAAAGAGAAGACACCGAAAAAGAAAACTCAAAAGAATTCTGAAATCAGAAGAAAGGCGTACCTTCTCACGCACCCCTCTGATAATCCTGGGATTGTTTGGCTCCGAAATTCAACGGGACTGGCTTTAATACTTGGAAACAAATCTTCCTCAATGGCCTTGCATCCAAAAGCAAGGTAGGTTTTGTCGATGGTTTCTGGTTGCGGATGATTTTGATGGAGATGAACGTGTGGAATGGGAGAGATCAAATGGAATGGTTAAGGGATGGCTTTACACAGCTCTAGATGATTCACTTCGTGAATCGGTCATGTATTATCCGACTGCGAGGGACATTTGGCTCGATCTATGCGATCGATTCGGAGAGGCTCAAGGGATGCGGCTATACACACTGAGGCAAGAATCGAGAAAGATAGAACAGCAACAAAACCAGAATATCAACCAGTATTACACCCGATGGGTGAAAATTTGGAACGAACAGAAGCTGTGGTCACGCTTCCACTTGCACTTGTGGATCAGCAAGAGAGATCCAGAAATTCATGGAAAACGAAAGAGTTTTCGATTTCCTCATGGGATTAGATGATTCGTATGAGAGTATTCGGTCAAATATTCTGATGATAACTCCTCTTCCAACCGTAGATAAACTCTATGCTATGCTCAGACAAGAGGAAAACACCGATTGAACAAGAAGAACAAGAAAGAAGATACTGAAACCCTTACCTTCGCCGCTGTAGCAGGATCATCCAACATCAAAAAGAATTCGGGACCGAATTCCAAAATACAGAAGGATGATGGTAAACCAAGGCTCAGATGCGCCAAGTGTAAAAAACCGGGACATGAATATGATCAGTGCTTCTGGGTGACCAAGAAATTCCCAGCGCATTGGAAAACCAAAGGGAAGAAGGCCTACACTGTAACTCTCGAGGAAGGTGAAGGCGACAACAATGGCGCAGGAAACCCTAGCGATGCTGTGAACATCTCTGATTCTCAATTGAAGGCCTTGACAGCTTTCTTCAGGGGGCAGGCCACGCATGTTCCTGGGCTGAGTCAAAGGCAAATCCAGGCCCTGGCGAACCAGATTGTGGGCCAGGACGACTTGGGAGCAGAGCATGACCAGGCGCTGGCCTTGGTGAACCAATTCTCAGGTATGAAAACTACAGCCCAAACTTATATTTGCTATTGTGCTTGCTGTGATAGAAAAATGATTTTGGGTCTGATGATATAACGGGCCCTCGTGACAACATGCTACATGACACAAACACTTTGTCTACATATAATCAGCATGCGCATATGATGAATTTCATCAATACTGACGTTCATGACATTGTGACCGATAGCACACATAGTCATACTTGCTGCAATTTCAATAGTAGAGGTACCAACTCTTTTAACGGGAAATGGATTATAGATTCTGGTGCCACTGATAGTGTGTGTGGTAATATAGCCTTATATGACAAGACTTATATTCCTTGCACATATAAAGTTGCTATGCCCGACGGTCATATAGGTAACATTGATGGAATAGGAAATGTTATGATTTCCCCAAACTTTACACTTCATAATGTCCTACATGTTAAGAGTTTCCAATTTAATTGTTATCCGTCCGGAAACTCCTCATCCAATTAAATGCTCGACTATTGACTTATCATGATCATTGTGAATTGCAGGACCTTGAGTCAAAAGCCCACGTCACACTTGGAGTAGAGACTCAAGGCCTTTACATCTTACATGATCATGCCTTAGAAAACTTCATACATGAGAGAAATAAATACCGGGCTTCTAAGTCCGTTGTTTTTAGTAGTTTGCTTTCCAATAATGTTGTTTCTATGGATTTTGTCCCATGTTTTGCTACATATAGGAACACCATTTTATGGCATCACCGGCTAGGTCATGTACCTTTGCCAAAACTTACTAAGCTTGATATAGTTGATAATAAAAACATACCTATGGATTTTCATTGTGATTCATGTGATAAGGCTAGAAACCATCGTCTACCATTTCCTATTTCCAATAGTCGGTTAATGCTACATTCGATCTTATTCACCTGGATGTATGTGGCCCTTTTAGACAACCCACACATGATGGTAGTCGTTACTTTTTATCAATTGTTGATGATTATAGTAGAGCTCTTTGGGTCAAATTACTCAAAAATAAATCAGATGCTTTTCCCTTCATTAAATTCTTCATAGCTTATGTTAGGACCCAATTTGGGAAAACCATCAAAATGATTCGATCTGATAATGCGATGGAGTTGGGATCCTTGAACGAAGGAAATTATTTTTTATAACTTAGGCATTATACACCAGACTTCATGTGCCCATACACCACAAACAGAACGGAGTTGTTGAACGTAAACACAGATATCTTATGGAAACAGCTCGTGCTTTACATTTTCACTCCAACATGTCTCTTTTATATTGGGGAGAATGCATCTTACAAGCTACATACATAATAAATCGTCTCCCCAGCAAAGCTAATCAAGGAATATCTCCTTATGAACGCATACACGACCATAAACCCGACTATAAAAATATTCGTGTTTTTGGTTGTCTTGCATATGCTGTGGTCCTTGGAACCAATAAAGGTAAATTTGATCCTCGATCGACCCTGCATACACTTAGGTGTTGCAGAAAGACAAAAAGGCTACAAATTGTTACGCCTTTCTGATTACAAACTTATTATATCTCGTGACGTCATATTTCACGAGTCTACATTCCCTTTCAAAAGGGATAATATGTCCTTTGATACCAATCCTCCCATTCTACAAAATGGTGATACTACACCATACCACATGGATCAGGATCACCTACGTTATGTTCTACCTGATTCTTTTGACACCACACTCCTAATTCTACCACTCCACTTCATAGCTCACATCCTCCAACCGATCATGCACATTATACGCATGATACGCAAGACAGACATAATATTTTCTCTGACAATGATCAGCATCAAACACAGCATGCACCTTATACGCATGACATACACACTGATCATACTCATACTTCTGGGAACGAACAAAATGTTATCTCTCAGAATGATAACAACGACAACAATGGTGCTCCCGATACTCAAACTCTTCGACGATCTTCGCGATCCAGAAATGCTCCCTCATACCTTCAAGATTATGTCGTTGGCTCACATACTACGTCACCACACTTTGACCTTTTCAGTGATATTCTTTACGATAGACTTAACAAAATCATGCCACTAATGTGGCTACTACAGATAATGATTATATCCATACTCTAACAGATCTTACCCCAAATAGATCGATATGCACAAATGCTATTGCTAATGCTGTACACTACGATACGATTCTAAACCTACAAGAGCCTTCTTCATACGAAGAAGCTTCCAAAAGTCAACATTGGACAGATGCTATGAACAAAGAATTGCATGCCCTTATTTCCAATAACACTTGGGAACTTACTAAACTCCCAAAACATAAAAAGGCAATCGGATGTAAATGGGTCTATAAGACCAAACTTAAAGCTAACGGATCCATCGAACGCTACAAAGCTCGCCTTGTTGTAGCCAAAGGGTTCAGTCAACGTTTTGGATCTGACTACACAGAGACTTTTTCTCCCGTTGTTCGCATGACTACTCTCACTACTCTCCTTGCCATTGCGGTTAAAAAGGGATGGCATCTACACCAGCTAGATGTTAACAACGCTTTCATACATGGAGATCTCCATGAAGAGATTTATATACATCTTCCCCCCGGGTTGAAGACAAATGGCACTGCCAATGCATGTCGTCTTCGAAAATCCTTATATGGTTTAAAACAAGCATCCCGACAATGGTTTGCTAGGTTGAGTGATCTTCTTGAGACTTTAGGATATACGAAGTCTGACAATGATTACTCTCTTTCAGTAAGCATCGACACAATCATGCCACTCATCTCGCGATATATGTAGATGATATACTCCTAGCCGGAGACGACATTACAGAAATTAACCATATCAAAAGACACCTGGATGAGGAGTTCAAGATCAAGGACTTGGGAAAACTAAGCTACTTCCTTGGGATGGAATTCCTTCATACAAACTCGGGACTTGTCATATCACAACGAAAATATTGTAACGATCTCATTAAAGAGTTCGATACTATGCATGGAAAACATTCCCCTCTCCATTGCCCTTAGGGTGTAAACTACATCGAGACGAAGGGGAACTCCTTGAACACCCATATTTATATCGTAGTCTCATCGGGAAATTGAATTTTCTCACTCACACGAGACCTGATATTGGGTTCACAACTCAACTTCTTAGTCAGTTCCTGAAAGCGCCGAGAGTCACTCATTATAATGCAGCTCTCCACACTTTACAATATCTAAGAGGTACCATGAACTATGGCATCCTATTAAACAACACTCCATCTCTATCGCTGACCGCATATTGTGATAGTGATTGGGCTAGTTGTCCAACCACACGAAAATCTGTATCTGGTTACATCATTCTCCTAGGAGGAAGTCCTATTGCGTGGAAATCGAAGAAGCAGAAGAGTGTCTCATTATCAAGTGCCGAAGCTGAATATCGGGCCATGCGAAATGTTACATGCGAGCTCGCCTGGCTGACAAGGATCATCCACGAATTGGGCATTGATGGCTCCAATCCAGTTCCGGTCAACTGTGACAACAAGTCTGCCGTTTACATTGTTCGTAATCCAGTTCAATACCAACGAACCAAACACATAGAAATCGACATACACTTTGTTCGACAGAAAATTCGTGAAGGGCTCATTCAAGTTCAACATATCTCCAACAGACAGCAGCTGGCAGATTTCTTGACAAAGAGCCTTGGCGGACCAGATTACACAAAAATATTACATAGAGTGGGTCTATATCTCATAGATGATTAAGTTTGTACGGGGTAGACTTAAGGGGGGCTGTTGTTGGTTTTATTCCTAAGTTACCCCTCTTATACTCTTATATTCTCTAGACTATGTACCCTAGTATAAATACCCCCACTCTTGTACTATGTATTCATACATTCTCATTATCAATATACAATGAGACTTTCATTTTCAGACTGTAAAAACATTCCGTCGTATTCAGTGTGGCATTGTCCTTTTTATATAAGGACCCATTACATGTTTACTGGGCTGTGTACAATAATAATAGAGACTGGGCTACTATAATCTAAGCCCAACTTAGAATACAGCGGCTGGGCTAGTGAACCGATAATGGACAAGGCAAATACAATTTCTAACTACTGTCACTATCCTCCCGCGAGTCGATGCTTCTCATCAGAGGAAGCTTTGACCGAAAATTCTGAAACAGAGAGGGATTGAGGGTTTTGGTTAAGAAATCAGCGAGCTGCGCCGTAGAGGAGAGGAGGTAACAAACTTTCAAGCTTCCATTTTTGATTCTTTCTCGTATAAAGTGGTAATCTAACTCGAGATGCTTCACACGACTGTGGAGGACCGGATTGCACGCAAGATACGTCGCACTCAAGTTGTCGCAGAGAAGAGTCGGTGGTGACCGGAGATACAAGCCTAATTCCGCCATTAACTGCTGCAACCAAATAACTTCCGCAGCACCGGAGGCGAGAGATTTATACTCGGCCTCAGTCGTCGATCGAGATACAGTGGATTGGCGTTTGGAGCTCCATGATATGAGATGCGATCCAAGGAAGACAAGTTGACCGGATGTAGAGCGACGGTCCAGGAGGGAGCCCCCCCAATCGGCATCAGTGAACACGCGAAGGTTGCCAGAGACTTCTGCGGGGAAGAAGAGACCCAGATCGCGACTAGAATTAAGGTAACGGAGTATTCTTTTAACGGATTTCCAGTGAATTTGCTTGGGTGTGTGCATAAAAGTACAAACTTTATTTACTGCATGAGTGATATCCGGTCGGGTGAAAGACAAGTACTATACAAAGACAAGTATGTAAGCTCCCTACAAGACTCCGATAGACAGATGGATTTTCGAAAGGTGGAGAGTCGAAACTGTCTAGGTTTTCGGTAGGAGACATAGGGGTGGATACATGTTTTGAGTCAAGCATGTTTGCTTTCTGCAGGATGTCTGTGAGATACTGTTTTGAGATAGAAGAAGGCCCTTGGATGTTCTGAAAACTGAAACCCCAAGAAAGAAATTTAGGTCCCCAATGTCTGTGATAGGAAAGGCAGTGGCAAAAGTTTGGACAAATTGTCTGAGGGTAGGCAAGGAAGAACCAGTGATGAGGATATCGTCAACGTATACGAGGACATAGACTATATCTTTGCCCCGATTGAAAATGAATAAGGAGGTGTCTGACTTAGAGATAGTAAAACCAATTTGAACTAGAAAAGAGCTCAATTTTGTATACCATGCTCTAGGGGACTGTTTGAGGCCATAGAGAGATTTTTTAAGACGACAGACGTGATTAGGGAACTTACTGTTTTCAAACCCCGGGGGTTGCTTGACATAAACAGTCTCCTCTAGTTCGCCATGCAAAAAGGCATTTTGAACATCAATTTGTTGAAGTGGCCATCCATGAGAAACAGCAATAGAAATGATAAGCCTAATTGTGGATTGCTTGACTACGGGACTAAAAGTCTCTGTATAATCATAACCTAGAGCTTGGTTAAAACCTTGGGCCACTAACCGAGCCTTTCTTCTGTCAATTGTCCCATCTTTCTTCCTTTTAGTTCTGAAAATCCATCGAACCCCTAATAAATTCATATCCGGAGTGAAAGGTACAAGCTCCCATGTTTGGTTTTGTGATAGAGCATGAAGTTCTTGTTTCATGGCTGTAATCCATTCTGGATGTTTCATTGCTTGCTTGAATGTTGGATTTTCCGGGATGTTCTGAATTTCTGTAGAATTTAGGTGGTAGTTGATAGTTCCGTCAGTTCTGACCAAAGGCTTTAGGGTATTTGTTTTGGAGCGAGTGATCATGTGGTGAGAGGGAAGAGGAGGTAGATCAGGCTGATTTTGAGAGTCAGGGAGTGAGTGTTGAGTGTGAGAGGGTTGACTGAGAGTATCATTGTCATTGAGGTGTGATGAAGTAGGTACTGGATCAGAATAGGATGAGTTTGCTGAAGAGAGGTTATGTTGTGGAGATGACGGTAGAGTATAAGGGGTAGCAAGAGTGTGTTCTGAAGAAGGCAGATCAGTTTGTGGTTCAGGTGAGCATGACGGAGAGGAAGGTGAAGTTTCTGTGGTAGAGGTGTTTTGAGGAATTAGATTAGGTATGAGGAGAGTGTAGGTGCGGAGATCAGTAGGATATGTGGTATGACTAGTGTGATATGCAAAAGGAAACTCAACTTCATTGAAAGTAACATCTCTTGAAATGTACATCCGTTTGTTTCCAACATCATAGCATAGGTACCCCGTGTGCTGGAGAGAATATCCAAGAAAAACACACTTAACAGATCTGAAAGCAAGCTTATGAGATTGATATGGTCGTAGATTAGGAAAACATGCACATCCAAAAACCTTGAGGAATGTATAATCTGGGTTATGACCCATAAGAGCTTGGAACGGTGAGGAATTGTTCAGAACTGGAGTAGGTGTGCGATTCATAAGATATACAGCTGTCTGAAAGGCAAAAGACCAATAGGTTAATGGCATAGAGGCTTGTGAGAGAAGAGTGATACCCTTGTCAACCACGCGCCGATGTCTACTTTCAACAGAACCGTTCTGCTGGTGAGAGTGAGGGCAGGTTATTCGGTGTTTGATTCCTTTTTCCTGAAAATAGGAAGTTAGAGCTTTGAACTCACCTCCACCATCTGTTTGGACAGATTTAACTGAGGATCCATAGTAATTGGCAACCGTATTAACAAAAGTACTGAAAACTTTAGAAACCTCTCCCTTCATGTGAAGAGGAAAAAGCCACATGTAGCGAGAAAAATCATCCACAATTAACAGAAAATAGCGATATCCATCAACTGAGGGCAGATAAGCCGGTCCCCACAAATCCATAAACAGTAGAGCAAAAGGTTTCATAGAGTGAGTGGTGAAGTATAGTGAGGAAGAGCATGAGCTTTCCCAATACAACAAGCAGAACAAAATTGGATAGGTGAACTATCAGCAACAGGAAGATTAAAGATTTTAGAGTTTGTTTGGTAATAAACGTAGATGGGTGACCCAATCTCCAATGCCAGACAGTGGGTGAGACCTTGATTCCAACATTGAGCTGAGGGGACCGATGAGCTGTAGGAAAAAGATAGACACTGCCTTAGCTGGTCCTTGTAGTAGAACCTGGTGAGTATTGAGATCCTTCAAAACAAAATGAGTAGGGTGAAATTCAAAGAAGGCATTGTTATCGATGCAAAACCGATTTACAGACAGCAAGTGTTTATTGAGAGTGGGAGTATGAAACATATTGTTGAGTTTGAAAGTACGATTGTGAGAGGAAATCACACCCCTACCCTGATGAGAGATAGGTATCATACTTCCATCGCCAAGAGCTATAGAATCCGACCCATTATAATCAGAGGCAGCAATGTTCAAGCGGGAGAAATCACCAGTGAAATGGTGAGAAGCAGCCGTATCAGACATCCACTCAGCAGAAGTGGGTGCAGGACTGTAAGTAGTAGCATTTGCAGCAAAGAAACTCGGGGGAGAAGCCTGATATGAGTGATTATATCGGTGATAGCAGTCCCTGGCCTCATGTCCCTTCTTGTAACATATTTGACAGGAGGGTCTAGTATCTGGTTGTCCTGTGAAATATCTGGTTCCGTTACCGTTGCTGGCTCCACGATTAGAGCTTCCTCCTCTAGTGGAGAAGGAGGAATAACGACCTCTGCCTCTGTTTTGTTTATAAGAAGGCCTTCCTCTGTTGTTATTATAACCACCACGGTTCTGAGAGTAATCCTTTTCAGTAGTGGTCACAATGCTAGAGTTAACCATAACAGTATTAGTTAACTGTTGAGATTGCTGAGATAGGGTGGCTCATACTGTAGTAAACTGCTCAAAATTTCAAACGGAGCAAGCTGCTGTCGTGAGTTCATGAGAATAGTTGAAATGGGGTTATACTTAACAGGTAAGCCACGCAGCAAGAAAGTTCTAAATTCAATATCAGACACTGAGTGTCCTGCACCAGCAAGAGAATAGACTATTCCTCGTGCTCTGTTATAATATTCAGAAATACCTTCATCTCCTTCTTAGCAAGACTAGCCAATTGAAGGTGAAAATGTCCTAACTGAGCAGCTGATTGAACCGCATAGGTAGAGTGAAGTAGGTCCCAAAGCTCTTTAGAGGTTCGACAACCAACAGTAGAAATTATAATAGGTTGGGTAAGAGACATATGTATGACTGACATTATGAGTTGATCTTGATTTACCCATTTGATAAAATCTTGATTGACACTACCATCGTTGTTGTGTTGTGCAGGGCAGGCATAAGAACCGTCAAGGAACTTGTACAAGTCATTACCTCTTAAGAAAGGAACAATGGTGGTCTGCCAAAGGCTGAAGTTCTCCTGGGTTAGCTTTATCAAATTTCCTGCGGCTGACAAAACTGATTGAGTACTGGTGAAAGATGTGGTGTAGTTTTCGTGTTTGTATTTGAATTTGGATTTGAGTCTGTATGGGAATTTATGTGTATTTCTCCATCGGTGACTCCTTCCGCCGTCATTGTTTGGGGAATATTCACAGCTCTGATACCATAGTAGGAATAGGGTTTTCAGACTGTAAAAACATTCCGTCGTATTCGGTGTGGCATTGTCCTTTTTATATAAGGACCCATTACATGTTTACTGGGCTGTGTACAATAATAATAGAGACTGGGCTACTATAATCTAAGCCCAACTTAGAATACAGCGGCTGGGCTAGTGAACCGATAATGGACAAGGCAAATACAATTTCTAACTACTGTCACTAAGCAGAACTAGAAAGCAAAATAATAATTCCAAGATGAAAAGGTAGCTGAAGCGAAAGCAAAAAAACCGGCAACCATGAGAAAACATTCATGTTGTACACTACTAGTCTACTACTAGAGGGAGTTGAGTTTTTGATTCACAAGTAGAGCGTACTTGTACTCAGACCTAGAACACCAATTTTGAAAGTTTCTTCGACAATGACAAGCCAGAGAAAAATAGTAAAGCAGCGAGTAGACTGATTAATTCCGGGTGATCGGTCCACTTAATTTTTTCAAAAAACGTACTTGTCCGACGTTGATTTCGCACCACTGCAGTTCCAGCTTGAGAATGTGGTTGCTTCTAAAAAAAACTTGAGAATGTGATTGGATATTACAAACGACCATAATCAGTTCCACGGAAGTAGGGTTCATGCTCACCAATTTGGGCTCATCTATACTGCAGCCAAGTGTCTTTACCTCCGGTAACCAACGACCTCGTCCTCTCTTCTGTGGTCCACCTAGTAGTAATATCTGGGCGTAGGCATGCATGTGGATATGGTTCAAGTCGACGCTGTCGGTTTCAAGAAAACGAAAAAGAATCAAGTCTTGGTTGACCTCTTATTTTCCGAGCTCTTAAATTCAGTTGTCTCCATAATTGCGCCCAAAGATAAGCCAGAATTTTCTTTTTTTTAATCCAAAAAATAGGGCAGAACTAATCAGTTGTCAAGTGATGAAGAAGGGAAGCATTAACGACCATCGGTCCCTCACGGCTGAGTGCTGCAATAATGAAGTTGCTGCGGTAATAATTCAAAATTTTGTGTTTTTTACGGAATTTAAACTATTTTTTAATAAAATAAATTTGATTGCATCTTTTTACATTGCGATGACATTCCTCCCTATTGTGGGCAGTGGCTGGTGTGCTGCAAGGGCAGCAGATGCTGCAGGGGAGTGTTTACGTGTGCTCGCTTTTGAATTTATGCGGAACCTTTGAAAATTGAAATAGTGCGCAGCAGTGCCAAATTCTATCATATTTGCTTTCTTTTTTTACAAAAAAGTTTGTTGTTTTTATTTTATTGTATAATATAATTAATTTATTATTTTATTTAAAATTAATAAACTGTAAACAAAAGTTAAATACTTTTATATTAATATATAAAAGAATATTATAGTCCTTCTAATTTCTTTCATCTCATTTTATAATAAATTTTAAAAAATTCAAGTTATTTAAATATAGAAAATTATATTTTAAAGAAGAAAAATACTTACAATAAAAAAGGAGTTATAAAATTTTTCAAAAGTAGTATCAATTTTTATAGATGAACTCTATATACATTTGGACTTCGGGTAGTATAAAAATTACAGTAATTATATATTTCAATTATAAATTTAGAGGCTAGCCGTTCAACATGAAATAAGGTGTTTCCAGTAATATATGTTTAAATTTCATTGGTTTATAATAAGAAGAGGGGTAGAGATTAGATAAACTTGTGGAAAAAAAAAATGGAAATAAATTTTTTATTAGACTTGAAATTCAAAAGTGCTATAATTTAAAACTACTAGTCACTAAAAATAAAATTATATTAGTATTAATCATAATCCATACTCTTATAACAAGATTCATTATTGATATATTTCTTACGAACTTAATATTTACTTATTTTTTTGGCATGTACTACATGTATTAAAAATGTGTATTATTCAATTCAAATGACCGGAGATACAAGCCTAATTCCGCCATTAACTGCTGCAACCAAATAACTTCCGCAGCACCGGAGACGAGAGATTTATACTCGGCCTCAGTCGTCGATCGAGATACAGTGGATTGGCGTTTGGAGCTCCATGATATGAGATGCGATCCAAGGAAGACAAGTTGACCGGATGTAGAGCGACGGTCCAGGAGGGAGCCCCCCCAATCGGCATCAGTGAACACGCGAAGGTTGCCAGAGACTTCTGCGGGGAAGAAGAGACCCAGATCGCGACTAGAATTAAGGTAAGAGTAACGGAGTATTCTTTTAACGGATTTCCAGTGAATTTGCTTGGGTGTGTGCATAAAAGTACAAACTTTATTTACTGCATGAGTGATATCCGGTCGGGTGAAAGACAAGTACTGTAAGCTCCCTACAAGACTCCGATAGACAGATGGATTTTCGAAAGGTGGAGAGTCGAAACTGTCTAGGTTTTCGGTAGGAGACATAGGGGTGGATACATGTTTTGAGTCAAGCATGTTTGCTTTCTGCAGGATGTCTGTGAGATACTGTTTTTGAGATAGAAGAAGGCCCTTGGATGTTCTGAAAACTGAAACCCCAAGAAAGAAATTTAGGTCCCCAATGTCTGTGATAGGAAAGGCAGTGGCAAAAGTTTGGACAAATTGTCTGAGGGTAGGCAAGGAAGAACCAGTGATGAGGATATCGTCAACGTATACTAGGACATAGACTATATCTTTGCCCCGATTGAAAATGAATAAGGAGGTGTCTGACTTAGAGATAGTAAAACCAATTTGAACTAGAAAAGAGCTCAATTTTGTATACCATGCTCTAGGGGACTGTTTGAGGCCATAGAGAGATTTTTTAAGACGATAGACGTGATTAGGGAACTTACTGTTTTCAAACCCTGGGGGTTGCTTGACATAAACAGTCTCCTCTAGTTCGCCATGCAAAAAGGCATTTTGAACATCAATTTGTTGAAGTGGCCATCCATGAGAAACAGCAATAGAAATGATAAGCCTAATTGTGGATTGCTTGACTACGGGACTAAAAGTCTCTGTATAATCATAACCTGGAGCTTGGTTAAAACCTTGGGCCACTAACCGAGCCTTTCTTCTGTCAATTGTCCCATCTTCTTCCTTTTAGTTCTGAAAATCCATCGAACCCCTAATAAATTCATATCCGGAGTGAAAGGTACAAGCTCCCATGTTTGGTTTTGTGATAGAGCATGAAGTTCTTGTTTCATGGCTGTAATCCATTCTGGATGTTTCATTGCTTGCTTGAATGTTGGATTTTCCGGGATGTTCTGAATTTTGTAGAATTTAGGTGGTAGTTGATAGTTCCGTCAGTTCTGACCAAAGGCTTTAGGGTATTTGTTTGGAGGAGCGAGTGATCATGTGGTGAGAGGGAAGAGGAGGTAGATCAGGCTGATTTTGAGAGTCAGGTGAGTGTTGAGTGTGAGAGGGTTGACTGAGAGTATCATTGTCATTGAGGTGTGATGAAGTAGGTACTGGATCAGAATAGGATGAGTTTGCTGAAGAGAGGTTATGTTGTGGAGATGACGGTAGAGTATAAGAGGTAAGGAGCAAGAGTGTGTTCTGAAGAAGGCAGATCAGTTTGTGGTTCAGGTGAGCATGACGGAGAGGAAGGTGAAGTTTCTGTGGTAGAGGTGTTTTGAGGAATTAGATTAGGTATGAGGAGAGTGTAGGTGCGGAGATCAGTAGGATATGTGGTATGACTAGTGTGATATGCAAAAGGAAACTCAACTTCATTGAAAGTAACATCTCTTGAAATGTACATCCGTTTGTTTCCAACATCATAGCATAGGTACCCCGTGTGCTGGAGAGAATATCCAAGAAAAACACACTTAACAGATCTGAAAGCAAGCTTATGAGATTGATATGGTCGTAGATTAGGAAAACATGCACATCCAAAAACCTTGAGGAATGTATAATCTGGGTTATGACCCATAAGAGCTTGGAACGGTGAGGAATTGTTCAGAACTGGAGTAGGTGTGCGATTCATAAGATATACAGCTGTCTGAAAGGCAAAAGACCAATAGGTTAATGGCATAGAGGCTTGTGAGAGAAGAGTGATACCCTTGTCAACCACGCGCCGGTGTCTACTTTCAACAGAACCGTTCTGCTGGTGAGAGTGAGGGCAAGTTATTCGGTGTTTGATTCCTTTTTCCTGAAAATAGGAAGTTAGAGCTTTGAACTCACCTCCACCATCTGTTTGGACAGATTTAACTGAGGATCCATAGTAATTGGCAACCGTATTAACAAAAGTACTGAAAACTTTAGAAACCTCTCCCTTCATGTGAAGAGGAAAAAGCCACATGTAGCGAGAAAAATCATCCACAATTAACAGAAAATAGCGATATCCATCAACTGAGGGCAGATAAGCCGGTCCCCACAAATCCATAAACAGTAGAGCAAAAGGTTTCATAGAGTGAGTGGGAGAAGTATAGTGAGGAAGAGCATGAGCTTTCCCAATACAACAAGCAGAACAAAATTGGATAGGTGAACTATCAGCAACAGGAAGATTAAAAGATTTTAGAGTTTGTTTGGTAATAAACGTAGATGGGTGACCCAATCTCCAATGCCAGACAGTGGGTGAGACCTTGATTCCAACATTGAGCTGAGGGTACCGATGAGCTGTAGGAAAAAGATAGACACCTGCCTTAGCTGGTCCTTGTAGTAGAACCTGGTGAGTATTGAGATCCTTCAAAACAAAATGAGTAGGGTGAAATTCAAAGAAGGCATTGTTATCGATGCAAAACCGATTTACAGACAGCAAGTGTTTATTGAGAGTGGGAGTATGAAACATATTGTTGAGTTTGAAAGTACGATTGTGAGAGGAAATCACACCCCTACCCTGATGAGAGATAGGTATCATACTGCCATCGCAAAGAGCTATAGAATCCGACCCATATAAATCAGAGGCAGCAATGTTCAAGCGGGAGAAATCACCAGTGAAATGGTGAGAAGCAGCCGTATCAGGCATCCACTCAGCAGAAGTGGGTGCAGGACTGTAAGTAGTAGCATTTGCAGCAAGAAACTCGGGGGAGAAGCCTGATATGAGTGATTATATCGGTGATAGCAGTCCCTGGCCTCATGTCCCTTCTTGTAACATATTTGACAGGAGGGTCTAGTATCTGGTTGTCCTGTGAAATATCTGGTTCCGTTACTGTTGCTGGCTCCACGATTAGAGCTTCCTCCTCTAGTGGAGAAGGAGGAATAACGACCTCTGCCTCTGTTTTGTTTATAAGAAGGCCTTCCTCTGTTGTTATTATAACCACCACGGTTCTGAGAGTAATCCTTTTCAGTAGTGGTCACAATGCTAGAGTTAACCATAACAGTATTAGTTAACTGTTGAGATTGCTGAGATAGGGTGGCCTCATACTGTAGTAAACTGCTCAAAATTTCAAACGGAGCAAGCTGCTGTCGTGAGTTCATGAGAATAGTTGAAATGGGGTTATACTTAACAGGTAAGCCACGCAGCAAGAAAGTTCTAAATTCAATATCAGACACTGAGTGTCCTGCACCAGCAAGAGAATAGACTATTCCTCGTGCTCTGTTATAATATTCAGAAATACCTTCATCTCCTTTCTTAGCAAGACTAGCCAATTGAAGGTGAAAATGTCCTAACTGAGCAGCTGATTGAACCGCATAGGTAGAGTGAAGTAGGTCCCAAAGCTCTTTAGAGGTTCGACAACCAACAGTAGAAATTATAATAGGTTGGGTAAGAGACATATGTATGACTGACATTATGAGTTGATCTTGATTTACCCATTTGATAAAATCTTGATTGACACTACCATCGTTGTTGTGTTGTGCAGGGCAGGCATAAGAACCGTCAAGGAACTTGTACAAGTCATTACCTCTTAAGAAAGGAACAATGGTGGTCTGCCAAAGGCTGAAGTTCTCCTGGGTTAGCTTTATCAAATTTCCTGCGGCTGACAAAACTGATTGAGTACTGGTGAAAGATGTGTGTGTAGTTTTCGTGTTTGTATTTGAATTTGGATTTGAGTCTGTATGGGAATTTATGTGTATTCTCCATCGGTGACTCCGGACTCTTCCGCCGTCATTGTTTGGGGAAATATTCACAGCTCGATACACCATAGTGGAATAGGGTTTTCAGACTGTAAAACTCTTCCGTCGTATTCGGTGTGGCATTGTCCTTTTTATATAAGGAAACCATTACATGTTTACTGGGCTGTGTACATAATAATAGGGGAGGACTGGCTACTATAATCTAAGCCCAACTTAGAATACAGCGGCTGGGCTAGTGAACCGATAATGGACAAGGCAAATACAATTTCTAACTACTGTCACTAAGCAGAACTAAAAGCACAAATAATAATTCCAAGATGAAAAGGTAGCTGAAGCGAAAGCAAAAAAACCGGCAACCATGAGAAAACATTCATGTTGTACACTACTAGTCTACTACTAGGAGGGAGGGTTGAGTTTTTGATTCACAAGTAGAGCGTACTTGTACTCAGACCTAGAAACGCCAATTTTGAAAGTTTCTTCGACAATGACAAGCCAGAGAAAAATAGTAAAGCAGCGAGTAGACTGATTAATTCCGGGTGATCGGTCCACTTAATTTTTTCAAAAAACGTACTTGTCCGACGTTGATTTCGCACCCACTGCAGTTCCAGCTTGAGAATGTGGTTGCTTCTAAAAAAAAACTTGAGAATGTGATTGGATATTACAAACGACCATAATCAGTTCCACGGAAGTAGGGTTCATGCTCACCAATTGGGCTCATCTATACTGCAGCCAAGTGTCTTTACCTCCGGTAACCAACGACCTCGTCCTCTCTTCTGGTGTCCACCTTAGTAGTAATTATCTGGCGTTAGGCATGCATGTGGATATGTTCAAGTCGACGCTGTCGGTTTCAAGAAAACGAAAAGAATCAAGTCTTGGTTGACCTCTTATTTCCGAGCTCTTAAATTCAGTTGTCTCCATAATTGCGCCCAAAGATAAGCCAGAATTTTCTTTTTTTTAATCCAAAAAATAGGGCAGAACTAATCAGTTTGTCAAGTGATGAAGAGGAAGCATTAACGACCATCGGTCCCTCACGGCTGAGTGCTGCAATAATGAAGTTGCTGCGGTAATAATTCAAAATTTGTGTTTTTTACGGAATTTAAACTATTTTTTTAATAAAATAAATTTGATTGCATCTTTTTACATTGCGATGACATTCCTCCCTATTGTGGGCAGTGGCTGGTGTGCTGCAAGGCAGCAGATGCTGCAGGGGAGTGTTTACGTGTGCTCGCTTTTGATTTATGCGGAACCTTTGAAAATTGAAATAGTGCGCAGCAGTGCCAAATTCTATCATATTTGCTTTCTTTTTTTACAAAAAAAGTTTGTTGTTTTTATTTTATTGTATAATATAATTAATTTTATTATTTTATTTAAAATTAATAAACTGTAAACAAAAGTTAAATACTTTTATATTAATATATAAAAGAATATTATAGTCCTTCTAATTTCTTTCATCTCATTTTATAATAAATTTTAAAAAATTCAAGTTATTTAAATATAGAAAATTATATTTTAAAGAAGAAAAATACTTACAATAAAAAAGGAGTTATAAATATTTTTCAAAAGTAGTATCAATTTATAGATGAACTCTATATACATTTGGACTTCGGATAGTATAAAAATTACAGTAATTATATATTTCAATTATAAATTTAGAGGCTAGCCGTTCAACATGAAATAAGGTGTTTCCAGTAATATATGTTTAAATTTCATTGGTTTATAATAAGAAGAGGGGTAGAGATTAGATAAACTTGTGGAAAAATAAAATGGAAATAAATTTTTTATTAGACTTGAATTCAAAAGTGCTATAATTTAAAACTACTAGTCACTAAAAATAAAATTATATTAGTATTAATCATAATCCATACTCTTATAACAAGATTCATTATTGATATATTTCTTACGAACTTAATATTTACTTATTTTTTTGGCATGTACTACATGTATTAAAAATGTGTATTATTCAATTCTAAAGCTAATTTGTCCAAATGCAAATTGTGTCCTATGCAAATTAAGTAGAAAATTAATTATCGTGCATAATTAAATATGAGCAAGTATCAGTAAATATCCAATCTGATTTCGTAGTTTACAACATTTTTAAATGTTTTTTCTCCCATCCTAGGTCAATTAATTGTATGTACCCCAAACTCGCTATCACAAACTCTAAAAATATCTTCGACGTTTTTAGCTTTCCTATGGTGGGTTTTAGGGTGTTTTTTTAGGGGGGGGGGGGTAGGGTATTAATCTATTTGGAATCTTTTCTCTACTTTATATTGCAGCAACTAACTTGACAGGTTTTCAAGATATGTAGTGGCGGGTTATGGTCGTTAGACCCTAAACCCCCCACTACAAACCGTAAAAATGTCTTCGACGTTTTCAACTTTCCTAGGGTGGGTTTTGGAGTAGGGTAATCTATTTGGAATTTGTTATGTACTTTATATTGTAGCAACTAACTCGACATGGTTTTAGGGTTTGTGGTAGCCGGTTTAGGGTCATTAGACCCTAAACTCGCGTACTACAAACCCTAAAAAATGCCTTCGACGTTTTTTGTTTTCCTAGGGTGGGTTTTAGGGTGTGTGGGTTAGGGTAATCTATTGGAAGTCGTTCTATACTTTACATTGTAGCAACTAACTTGATAGATTTTTATGATTTGTGGTAGCGGGTTTAGGGTCCCTAAACCCGCCACTGCGAACCCTAAAAATGCTTCGACATTTTTTAGTTTTCCTAGGGTGGGTTTTAGGGTGTGTGGGGTTAGGGTAATCTATTTGGAAATCGTTCTATACTTTACATTGTAGCAAACTTGACAGGTTTTTAGGGTTTGTAGTAGTAGGTTTAGGGTCGTTAGACCCTAAGTCTGCCACTGCAAACCTAAAAATGCCTTCGACTTTTTTAGCTTTCCTAGAGTGGGTTTAGGGTGTGTGGAGTTAGGATAATGTATTTGGAAGACGTTCTTTACTTTAATGTGAGGATGTACATATTCTAATGTGAGAATGTACATGTTTTAATGTGAGGATGTACATGTTCAAATGTGAGAATGTAGCTCAGACGCTTCGTTTCGGGTATATGTACAACTTACAATAATTTATTTATTAGTTTAAGAATTATATGCCATTCATACGGAAATATATAGGTCATAAGTTTACATAATACTAGCCATGATTTTATATTATTAATATGTAAAAACTAGTCATTTCATCTTAACTATGTGACAGGTTAATGATTTTTATGCGATTGGTTAACCATTTACGAATGACAGGTTAACGATTTTCAAGCGACAGGTTAACCATTTATGAATGACAGGTTAATGATTTTCAAGCAACAAGTTAATCATTTACGAATGACAAGTTAACCATTTACAAGTGAAAGGTTAACCATTTACGAGCATCAGGTTAACCATTTACAAGCGACAGGTTAACCATTTACGGCTGACAAGTTAACCATTTAAGATTGATAAGTAACAATTTTCAAGCGACAGGTTAACCATTATATGCGACAGGTTAACCATTAACGAGCGACAAGTTAACTATTTACAAGCGACAGGTTAACCATTTACTATTGACAGGTTAACCATGTATGATTGACAGGTTAACCATTTAAAAATGAAATATATTTTTTATAAAATCCTTGTTGTACATATGTGTAGCATAAAACTCAAATGAAAAGTAAATAAATAAAAATTTAAAAAAAGGATAAGCGTGGAAGCTTGTTTAGTGTACCAAATGGAATTAACAAAAAATAACCGTACCTATGATTATTATTAAAAAAGTAAAAAATACTTCCCAACCCACCCGATACTTATTTAAACGTTGTGTTTTTGTAAGTGCAGGACTCCTGCAATTTTAAGCCACAGCATTTGAGCCATGCTCCTCTGTCAGAGCTCTTTCATCAGGAGCTGGGTCATTTACTGTAGGCAAGTCATTGCAACACTTTTGCATTTATCAAAACACAACGTTTCATTAATTGGAGATCAAAAGGAAGACAGGCAACAAAAAATCAACTCTTGGAAGCATAGACGACTAACGAGAAAGCAGTGGGTCCACCCTTAAGCTCGTTCCTTCAACGCTCTCCCACTCCAACACCGACCCACAGCCGGACGACGACGCCGACGACATTGACGACGCCGACGAGCTTCTCGCCTTTGTCTTCTTCCTACACTTTTTCATCAACATCCCGGTCCCCATTCCAGTCAAATCCCCTAAACAGAACACTATCTCCACCCTCACACCCACCGGTCTCGCCCACCTACGGGCCGTCCGTCAAACCGAAACGTGAAAACGGTGAAACTTCCATCGTCATCGCCACTTCTCTTACCACCACCAGCCTGGAACAACCAATTATACACATCCCACGAGATTCGAATCGGACACCCATCAACCTCAACACGCTCACTACCAAGGAACTTCCATTTCAGATTGAGTCCACATTTGCAGCAAAGAACAAGTGTTGGTCTATTAGCCCCTAGAACGCAAGTTAGGGTTGGATATCATGAATCCAAAGTTATTAAAAAAATCAGATTGATTCCTCTTCCAAACATTCAGCCCTTATTTAGAGTCAGATTTACGATTTGTTTATTCCAATCTCCTTTTTTGTTTAGCAACTATTGTTTTGGTTAAATTTTGAATGAATGAGTAGCATCTGAGCACAATCCACCTTTCTGTCTTATTTACTTCGTTAACCTGTCATTTCTATTATGTTAACTTGTCACTTTTATTTCGTTAACCTGTCATTCACATTTGGTTAACCTATCATTCACATTTGGTTAGCCTGTCATTCACATTTGGTTAACCTGTCATTCACATTTGGTTAACCTGTCATTCACATTTGCCTTACATTTGGTTAACATTTATCCCTGATTGGTTGATATTTGGTGATTTAAACAGAATTGTAACTTGGGTTACAAAACAAACTATTTGATCGTCAAAGAAAGGTAGTATGAGTGAACATCAATTTGGAAGAGGAATCAATCTGATTTGGATCCGGACCGCCGCCACCGTCACCGCCACAGTCCACCGGGATTTCACTCACGCCAAATTTGAATAGTTTAATTTCCTGTGTTTTTTGTTTTACAAATATAGATTAGTTTGTTTACAATAATAAACAATAGATTCATGAAAATAAATATCATATAAGTGAAATATTATTTATTATGATATATTTTATAAATAACGTTCAGCGCATTGTAATGATTAGTATTATCTAAAATACTAGTGGTAATTGCAATACAATTTACTTTACTCTTCACAATTATAATATAATTATACATTGTTAAAGTCTTCTAAAATTTAAACTATTTGAACTTTTAAAAATAAGGGATAATTATATAAAAATATAAATACGTATATTAGTTTATTTAAATGTATCCCATATGTTTGTTTCAAAAACAATATATATATATATATATATATATGACAAGTATGAAAACAAGGAAAAAAGAGGCTAACTTCTAATTATTAATAACGCCTAATCCGATTAATTAATTAATGTTATAACCATTTCAAAAAAACACTATAAAAAAAAAATAAAACACAAACTTTTCTTTTTTGAAAAAGAGAAACATGTACACATCAACTATTCTGTATTACAAGGTTGCTGCACTCTGTAGAATTATATATGCAGCACATGAGCTGCGCTCCTCATTGATATGTTGTGAGCGTATACTAACGGCTGGTCGCAGGTTCCTTCAGATGTCCCTTTCTTGCTTCCGTCTACTCTGGGTTGTAAAAATTAATGTATGGCGTCGTTATTCTGTAAGGGATATGCAAAGCGACGCGAGTGGCAGGAAACGATAGCAGAGAATTGTATTCAATGGAATAGAAGACTTCGTGAGTCGAATTAGTTACAGACGAAGAAGACGCAGCTATATATACATAGCAGCTCTTGGGTTTATGAAACGCAGCGTACAGAGAAATGAAACGCAGCGTACAGAGAAATGGAAACTAAGTAAACTAGTTCCTTATTGAAAGGTAAAATAATGCTGTAACGACATATATCTCCACACCCCCCGCAAGTCGTGCACCAGAGAAACAGAGGCGACTTGGCAGAAATTAAAAAAAATACTCCCATTTGTGGAAGAGGACGCTGATATTGCTCCTGTCCCGACAGTCGGAAATGACGAGTAAAGAAAGACAACTGCATCTAAATGTCTTTCCTGTCAAGGGCTTGGTAAACATGTCAGCGAGCTGGAAGGAACTAGGGATGGACGTACAGAAATCAAGCCTTGCTGAAGCGGTTCTCGCACATAGTGGCAGTCAATCTCCACATGTTTAGTTCGCTCATGAGCCACGGGATTAGTGGCGATAAACACCAGAGCGATTATCACAGCGCAACGGAATTGAGTAATAGAGTCAATCCCAGTTCAGACAGTAACCTGGTCAACCACGCCAATTCAGAAGTAAACCTTGCGCATGGCACGGTACTCCGCCTCAGCAGAGGATAAAGAAACGCAAGCCTGCTTCTTCGCCTTCCAAGCAATCGGTGCCCCTCCAAACTGGATGTAATATCCGCTTACAGAACGACGAGTAAATGGGCAAGCCGCCCAGTCTGAATCGCAGAAGGCAGTGAGACCAAAATCTGCTCGATTGTTCAACAATATTCCATTGCCAATAGTGCCTCGTAAATACCGTAAGACATGCTTGGCTGCAGCAAGATGAGTGTCATGAGGTTCCTTAAGAAACTGAGATAACAACTGCACAGTGAAGCTCAGATCAGGACGGGTATTAGTGAGGTAATTAAGTTTACCCACTAAACGACGGTAGATCTCAGGATCTGAGTGGGAAGTGCCGTCAGAAGGGCGTAATTTGATGCCTGTGGGAAGAGGACTGGCGACAGGTTTTAAGCTATCAGAAGAGAACTCCTCAAGAAGCTCTCTGATAAATTTGCCTTGTGTTACAATCAAACCAGAAGGGGTGTGAGTGAATTCCAACCCCAAAAAATAGTGCAAAACGCCCAGATCCTTAATCTTGAAATTTCTGTCTAAATGTGTTTTTAGACGAGTAATTTCGTTGGCATCATCACCACAGACAAGTAAATCATCAACGTACACCCCTATATGAACAACCAAACCATTGCTCCTTCGGGTGAACAGAGAGGTATCATTGCTAGAGCTTTCATATCCTTCCGAATGAAGGAAGCTAGTGAGTTTAGCATACCACTGTCGCGACGCCTGTTTGAGGCCATAAAGAGAGCGACGAAGTTTGCAAACTTTCTGAGGAGGACAGTCCATTCCCGCAGGCAAAGACATATAGATCTCCTCATCTAAATCACCGTGTAAGAATGCGTTGTTAACATCAAGCTGTGCAATGCTCCAATGTTTCTTTACCGCTACAGCCAAGAGAGTGCGGATAGTGGTCATTTTAACCACGGGAGAAAAGTATCAGTATAGTCAATCCCGTGCTTTTGTGTAAATCCACGAACCACAAGTCGAGCCTTATAACGCTCCAAGGTACCATCAGACCGTAACTTAGTCCGAAACACCCACTTGCAGCTTATGGCCTTTTTGCCCTTTGGCAAATCAGTGACGATCCATGTGCCATTTCTGGTTAACGCATCCAGTTCTTCCCTCATTGCTTGGCGCCAATGTGGATATTGGGCCGCTTCAGCGAAAGAGCGTGGATCTGTAGAAGGAGTAGAATTAGGTGTGTTCTGGCAATTAGCTATGTAAGCTGCGATGCAATCAGATTGTTTCCCTGTAATCTCTGTCAAGGAGAACACGGGAAGCTGTGACTGGTTGAAAAGACGATCTGTAGCAGCAGATAGACGAGCAGAAAGAATGCTCGTGAAATCATCATCGGAAGCCGAATTGAGAGTTGTCGTGCCAACAAAATAATCTTCAAGATAAGAAGGAGTCTGACGCTGCCGTGAAGATCGTCTAAGACCATCAGTTGATTGTGAAGTATTATCTGTAGCTTGTATTTGTGGCAAGGCTACTTCTAGCTGTTCAGCAGTATCTGCCACGGGAGCATTACCAGTATTTGTTGCTGATATAATGGGATTTTGAGCAGGGGCAACAAGTTCAGTATCACTTAAAATTGGAAAGGAGAGATCCAGAGGAACCGGATCATCATCCGTAACATCTGAATGTAATGGGAATGCATAACCTGGTGAAGGCTGGGGTGGAAGTATGTTGTCCTTGAAAGGAAAAACGTTCTCATAGAACACTACATCACGGCTATGAATTACCTTGCCGGTATCAAGTCTCCAAAGCTTATGTCCTTTGCTAATTGAACTGGGTCCTAAATATATGCATTTGAACGCCCGGGGTTCAAACTTGTGCTTGTGACTGTTAACATTCGTGGCATATGCTAGGCAACCAAAAGTCTTCAACATATCATAAGAGGGAGACTGATGATAGAGAACTTCAAACGGTGATTTCTTATCCACACCAGCTGAGGGGATCCTGTTAATGACATAGGTTGCAAAAAGAATAGTGTCACCCCAAAATTTTAGAGGAACTCCCGAATGAAAATAAACAGCCCTTGCTGTTTCAAGAATGTGTCGATGCTTCCTCAACAACACCGTTTTGTTGAGGAGAATGTGGACATGATCTTTGGTGTAAAATTCCTTTATGTGCAAAGAATTCCTTGTTCTGTTTTGAAGCTCCTAATTCAAACGCATTGTCTGATCGTATCACTTTAATCCGTTTTCCAAATTGTGTTTCAATCATCTGAACAAAGGACTGCATCAGTTTAGCAGCTTCAGACTTATGCTTCATAAGACTAACCCATAAACACCTACTCTTATCATCCACAATACTCAAGAAATACGTATATCCATCATAAGTTTTCTCGTTGCAGGGACCCCAAGTATCAATATGAACTAAGTCAAAACAATTGACGCTTTTGGTTTGAGAAACAGAGAAGGGCAGCCTGTGCCCTTTTGCCTTATTACAGGATTCACACACAGAAATGTCAAAATTGTCACTACCCTTAACTAAACCTGATTCTTGAAGTTTAGTAAGAGATGTGTGGCCCAATATGTTGTGCCAGTATAGACCACTACTGACAGTGCTCAAACCGCAACTGTTATGTTTTCTTTTATTTTTCTCCTTCTGTTGAAAAAATTCCTCCAATGAAACTGCATCAAGAATGTAGAGACCACCGATCTGTCGGGCAATCCTAGTCTCAATATTCGATTGTTGGTCCTGCAACACACACCAACATGCATCAAAATATAGTCTGCAGCCAAACTGTCTACTGAACTTGCTAACAGACAGCAAGTTGTGCGCAAAGCTTGGCACAAAGAGTGCATCCTTCAAAAACACATGTTCGCCTAGGATAATATCTCCCTTTCTCTTGATCGATTGAATCCTTCCATCTGGCATTGTGACAGTATGACTCTTTCCAAGGATAGTCTCATTACAGAATAAACTACTGATGCCACTAAGATGATCAGTGGCGCCAGTGTCCATTATCCACTGCACATTCTGGTTATCATCTGAGACACTATCAGCAATAAAACAAACGTGTATCAGAATTAAGGAACAGATCAGTACCTGCAAAATTACAAGAGTAATCTCCTCTTGACCAACATTCATTTTCTGCAAATAATTGATCAGAAATTCGATCTGTTCACGCGGAAGTGCAGAATTTGTGTGACTTGAAGATTCAGCTTTACTGTCCACCTTGTCATTGCTCACAGTAGCATTAGCTGCAGTCTTCTTATTCTTCCCAAACTTCCAACCGTTGGGATAGCCGTGTTTGGCGAAACAATTATCCTCACGATGCCCTGGTTTCCCACAATAGTTGCAGGTTTCTCTCACCTTTCTACCTTTATTTTGTTGCCATCTGATTTTTGTTGTGGTCCATGACTTTCAACAGCGTTGACAAAACTACTGTTTTCACCTTCCCCTCTTCTTTTTTTGTTGCTTTCTCTTGTCTTTCTTCAGCAAGGATCAAAGAGTATGCAATATCCATCGAAGGAAGAGGCTTCATCATCAATATTCCCTCTAGTATTGATATAAATCTCGTTTAATCCCATCAGAAAGTCTATCATCTTATCTTCCTCCAAAGTTTTCTTCATTTTTTCTGACTTGCTACAATCACAGCATGCTAAGTCAATCACAGAGCTTAACTCATCCCAAATCTTCTTAAACTTCGTAAAATATACATTAACACTATCATTCCCTTGTTCTAATCACAAAGCTCTTTCTTCAAATTGAATCTTCTCGTTCCATCTATCTGATCGAATCTCGCTAACAAACCATCCCAGACTTCCTTAGCCGTGGTACTGTAGACTAAGCTCTCACAGAGACTCTTATCCAAAGCATTCAAAATCCACGACATAACCAAGCCGTTACAACGCTTCCAAGCTCGCAACCTTACTTCGTCATCAGTAGGCATGGAGATCGTACCGTCTATCATGCCTATCTTATTTTTCGCCAACAACGCCATTAGTACAGTTCGTTTCCAAGTCTGGAAACCGATTCCTCCATTGAATTTGTAGCAATAATCATACCTGGATGGTCCGAGGTATGCACGTACAGTGGATCTGAAGGTTCGACATCCTTCGCTTTCGATCCTGCTAGAGCTTCCAGTAATCGCTCCGAGATTTAGTGCTTGAAGTTGATTCTACCGTTTCTTCCATCTCGTTGCTACTATTCTCTGATCGGATCAACCGCAATCCTCACATCAAGCTCTGATACCATGTAAGGATATGCAAAGCGACACGAGTGGCAGGAAAACGATAGCAGAGGAATTGTATTCAATGGAATAGAAGACTTCGTGAGTCGAATTAGTTACAGACGAAAGAGACGCAACTTATATAATAGCAGCTCTGGAGTTTATGAAACGCAGCGTACAGAGAAATGAAAGCAGCGTACAGAGAAATGGAACTAAGAAACTAGTTCCTTATTGAAAGGTAAAATAATGCTGTAACCACGTTATTCTACGTCAAAGCATTATTTAACATCCGAAATCAAAGTCTCAACTCACACTTTCCAGTCCTTCCATCTCTTCTCTCCTGTTTTTCTCTTCTGGTCTGCAATGTCCCCTCTCTCACGCTCGTCTGCTTTTTGGCTGTTGTTTCACCTTCTTCTTCTTCAAGTCGGGAATACACTTCTACTTGCCGGATTTTCATACGCTCAGAGTCAGAGCAATACCTCCCACCCCACCACCTTTCCTGCTGAGAGTAAGTGTTTCTTCCTCTTCTCTAGTTTAGTTCGATGCTGTTACGATCCTCTTAGTCTTAGAATAAATTAGTTTTGACTGTAACCACACTTCTCATCTGCCTTGCAATTAATTTTGCAGATGAGGCCTTACTTTCGATAATGAAGAAATGGAATTTAAACATGAAGTGGAATACTACAGATGATCCATGCTCGGGACAAGCATTAGTAGAATCAATTGTTATTGACAACACAGCTTATGATCCCTTCATCAAATGCGCTTGCAACGACACAACCTGCCACATTACTGCTTTGTAATATACCTCTTTATCTTTCTCTTTTCGTATACTTCTTCATATGAAGTTGATATTCTTCTCTGTTTTAGCCCGCTGACTATTTGTTGACAAATGACTTATAGGAAGGTTTATTCATTGGATGTTACGGGATCAATCCCTGATGAGATATGGAGTTTGACTTACCTCACCAACCTGTATGATCTTTGATACTTTCATAGTAGCAATTCATACACATATAATGATAGCTCAGCTTTGTATCCTAATTCATCTCCCAGCAACAGCAAGAGTGTTCTGCTCTCTTGTTTTGCCAGTGGCTGTTTTGTGCTCATGTGTTGGGCTATTCTTTCACTGTGTAAGAAAATAAAAATAGAGATCAAAGTCCTTGATTTTGTTGTACTAATCCTTACAGGAACTTGGCACAAAATTACCTGACAGGGTCGCTATCCCCATCCGTTGGCAACTTGACCAACTTACAATACTTGTAAGTCTAGCTATTGTTGTTTTACATGTTACAACAATCACTATAAGCTGCAGTCATGTTTATATATGGATCCATTTCAATTCCAGTAATATGTTTTTGATCTTTTGAAGCACTGTTGGAATCAATGCTTTATCAGGAAACTTACCGTCAGAACTTGGAAAGCTCACCAATATAATATCATTGTAAGAGTTAGGCATCATTCTTCAGGCTGCTCGTTGTAGTAGCTTATCATTCTCTTTTTGCGGTTCTAAATGAGCTTATTTGCTTAACATATCATGTTGCTACGGCATGCTTCGAGATCAATTGCCTTCATTCAGGATCTAAACCATCAGTTTACAAATTATCTGGAATAACTTAACAATTCCAGTTTCTAGTTTTACTTTTGGTTTTGGTTGGACCAATTTATTGCTATTCCTTTTGGCTTATGAATGTGAAGGAGTTTTTCAAGTAACAACTTCTCAGGTCCTCTGCCATCTGAGATCGGTAATCTAAAAACACTCCAGAAACTGTAAGTCTTGTTCTCTTTTACAGCTGTACCTGACTTTCATCATATGTGTTAGTCTTCTTGAGCTCTTCTGACTGAGTCACTTGTTGATCTCTCCATCAGTCTGAAATGTTCAGCTGTCCCGAAATTAAGTTCTAATCGCAGCACAAAATAGCTAGTTACTATACTATTCTTGCTTGATCTATCCCATACATAGGTATGTGAACTTGAATAACTAAATGTTTTTTCTTTGAAAAAATAATTTCAGCTATATTTCTAGTTCTGGAGTGAGTGGCGAGATTCCATCAACATTCGCAGATCTGGAAAACTTGGAGATATTGTAAGACCCTGGCTTCTATTTTCCTTTCATAGTAGAGCCATTGATTATTAGATGATATACACGTAGATACATCACTTCAATCAAAGTTTCTTAAAAAGAAGCCAATGAGGTTTTCTCAGATGGGCAAGCGACACTGAACTCAATGGCACTGTCCCCAATTTCATAGGAAACTTGACGAAACTTACTGACTTGTAAGTGGACACAATGATTGTCTATGTTATATTTCTCTCTTCACTCTTGAGAACTAGAAGCTTATTTTCTTTTTATCTGCTTACAGGAGGATCCAAGGAAGCTCATTAGTGGGGCCTATACCATCCAATTTTGCCAATTTGACCTCCTTGGAGACCTTGTAACTCACTCTTATCTCATGTTCCTTCTCTGGCAGCCTCTGCTATACGCAAATACGTTATTTTGTCAAATAACTACGTTGCATTTCATGTGAAAATATAGGAGGATAAGTGAAATATCTGGTGAAGGAGCTTCTCTAGAGTTTTTGACAAATATGAAATCTGTTACCACTTTGTAAGGTTTCATATACATTTTAGTCTCCTTTTCGAACAATAATTAGTTTTGTAGTTTGGCTGTTTGAGATTAATAACCACTTTCAACGTTATCACTTTGTAGAGTATTGAGGAATAGCAACTTTTCAGGTTCTATTCCTTCTGTCATTGGAGAGTTACCGAGTTTGAGTTACCTGTAAGTCTGTTGTCATACATAGGGTTATTTCAGATGGTTCTGATTTGATATTAAAGATCACTGACGATCTGATTCCGGTAGGTAATGTTTCCACTAATATTTGTTCAAGAAATTGAACGAGTAATTGTAACTCTTGCAGTGATTTGAGTTTCAACAATCTAACAGGACGTATTCCAGATTCTCTCTTTGATATGAACTCGCTCACGTATATGTAAGAAAGCATCACATTTTATTTAATAGCTGGCCTCAGAGACAAAAAGGTTGAAACTGCCATAAATTGTTCATCTTCACAAACAGGTTCCTTGGGAATAATAAGCTAACAGGAAGTTTGCCAGAGCAGAAGAGCGCTTCTCTCCTCAACATGTATGTTAAACTAAGATTAATCATCATTAATTCAAAATAGTGTGTTAATAATGCATGTATGCCGATGGAAAATTACTTCATGTTTTCTTTGTGTTGAAGCTAATGCTAAATCTGCTGAGATAATTTGTACAAGTAATTTAACCACTAGATGTATTGATACGGTCTCTAATTAGTTTTGCTCATAAAGAGTTGTCGCAGGAATTGAACGTCCATTACTTGAAGCATTAGTTGTGTATATATATAGTGGTACTTGGAGCATTGTTTTCCGACATCTAAAGGAGTACAAGTGGTTTCAAGTTGTTTTGTACCATTGATGCGTAAGATTCAAGTTGTCTATGACAATAGATGAAGGATTGAGATCTATCTTTATAACTGGGGGTTCACATCCATGAGAATCAAAAGGTAGTTTAACAGGAACTCAAAGAGACTCGGGTAAAACCACCATGGAAACACATAGTGATGGGTTTGCTCGAGTGGTCTCCATAAACTTGTAATCCTCATAATAATAACCGTTGTTCTTTCTATTCCCATGGATATAGATTATGTTTGGACGGTGCTATGTAAGTTTCTAATGTGTCATTTTATTGTTTTACATTTATCTTGTCGTATGTTGTTTATCTGTTTAACATTATGAAATCCTCACACTTCGGAATGTCACTCAGATTGCTAGATTTTTGCACGCCGTGGAACTCTTGGATTACTTTCGTGTATATTTTTTTATGCTTTGTTATCCAACAGAGATGTATCCTACAATGAGTTATCCGGGAGATTCCTTCATGGGTCGATGCTAGCGGTCTGCAACTGTATGTTCCTTATATACCACTTTACAGTTACACTCACTCGGTTTGGTACATTTAGCATTGATATAAACTGCATTCTGTATATTTTAGCATTGGTCAAGCTATTCATGAGCATCTAATTTGCAATTTAATTAACCCATCTATTGACACTGCTATTGATAATATACGGTCATGGTTTGAATGCAGCAATTTGGTCGCTAATAACTTTACAAGTACAAGTATGAGGTAAGCCATTTTTTTATCACTGCATACCACCAACTCTCACTCCAGGTAAGTAGTTCGTAGCAGCTCCCATTGTTCTTCTTTGCTTAATTAAAGAAAGGTGATGATTGTCTGCATTGCAGTGCTTTAACGTCGGGACTGAACTGTCTTCAGAAGGGTTTCCCTTGCCACCGTGATTCCCCAATATGTATGCTGAATTCTAGACTTGTTTCTTAAGTTAGCCAAGAATACTAGATTAGGTTTTCAATAAAGTACATCTGTCACTAGCATGTATAACTTCTATAATCCACCATAGATAGCAGTTTTGCAATCAAATGCGGAGGCCCACAAATCTCGTCCGCTGAGCTAGTCACGTATGAAGAGGACAAAGACGCACTTGGGCCTGCCACATACCATGTAACCGAGAACGAAAGATGGGGAGTGAGCAATGCAGGATGGTTTTATTCAGCAACAATGCTTCATACACAACATACAGTCCCAGCCAGTTTACCAACACCCTAGACTCTGAGATATTCCAGACCTCCAGACTGTCGCCTGGATCGCTCAGGTACTATGGGCTTGGCCTTGAGAATGGGAATTACTCAGTCGACCTCTTCTTCGCCGAGGTTGTGATTTCGGATGGTCAAACTTGGAAAAGCCTTGGAAGGCGCAAGTTCAACATCTATATCCAGGTTATTATTTGATTTCATTCCATTTCATTGAGAGTCAGCCAAGCATAAATGTTGTTCATACGGTTATGCTTAACCAGGGGAATCCGGTGGAGGAGAATTTTGACATAAGAAAGGAGGCAGGAGGAAAGTCATTCAGAGCGGTGAAGAAGAGCTATACGACTTTAGTAGCAGAGAACTACCTAGAAATACATCTGTTCTGGGCAGGGAAAGGGAACTTGTTGCATTCCATCTCAGGGAACTTATGGGCCTTCTATATCTGCTATTAGTGTTACACCGAGTAAGTAGAGTTCCTTTAGAAAATTAAGATTTGAAAATAATAAGGGTACTCAGGTTCAAGTTACTTTTTCGGTGGGATCATTGAAGTAATCCGTCCCTTCAATTTGTGCAGATTTTAAGCCTACTGTTGCTAATGAGCTTCCATCCAGTGACAGACATAAAACCATTGTTCTGATTTTGGCAATAGCTCTCCCTGTTGGGTTCCTTTGCATCTTGCTTTTGGTTGCTTGTCATTTTGCTCGGAAGAAGAGAGGGTTATCGACGGAAGAAGATAAAGGTTTGGCCATGAATCTGAAACAAATACTATAGTGCAACAAGGTAAATTACATATGATTTGGAATTTTGCCGAGGTTGATTAATTTGACATTTTGACTACGTACAGAACTGCTAGGAAAGGTAGGTAAGCAATACACTTACAGCTACTCTGAATTGAGGTCGGCCACCGATGATTTTAGCTCAGCCAATAAGCTTGGAGAAGGGGGATTTGGACCTGTCTACAAGGGAACTCTGAATGATGGAAGAGCAGTAGCTGTGAAGCAACTTTCATTCTCATCCCATCAAGGAACAAACCAGTTCATAGCTGAGATTGCGACCATATCTGCAGTTCAGCATAGGAACCTGGTAAAGTTGTATGGATGCTGCATTGAGGATGGGAAGAGAATGATAGTTTACGAGTATCTGGAGAACAGGAGTCTCGATCAAGCCTTATTTGGTAATAAGTTTAAAGATACTAGCTATTTCATTGATGATTGATAATTCCCTAGATTTCTCTATGTCATGCATTACAACTTAACTGGGGAATGTTTTATTATAGGAAAAACAAGTCACTGGTGCTAGATTGGATGAAACGGTTTGAGATATGCAAAGGGGTTGCGAGAGGGTTGTCTTACCTGCACCAGGAATCAAGTCCTCGTATTGTGCATCGAGATGTTAAAGCTAGCAATATTCTGCTTGACTCCGAGCTCAACCCTAAGATCTCTGATTTTGGATTAGCAAAACTGTATGATGATAAAGTTACCCATATCAGCACAGGTGTAGCTGGCACAATGTAAGAAAACAAGCGCTCTTTTCTTACCATATACTATATAATCAACTTTATAGCCCTGATTTCTTTTGCTTTTTCTGTTTGTCCAACATTAGTGGGTATGTTGCTCCGGAGTATGCAATGAGAGGTCATCTGACGGAGAAGGTGGATGTGTTCAGTTTCGGTGTGTTGGCTTTAGAGATCGTGAGTGGAAGGCCAAATGCTGACACCAATATGGACAAAGAAAAGATATATCTTCTTGAATGGGTAATCAATAATATATCCATCCATGAACATTATTCCTTAATAACAAAAGCCATATATTGATGAATCATACTACATTTATTAACGTTCAGTAATTCACCTTCTGCTGTTGTCTCTCAGACCTGGCAGCTATACGAGGAGGCGCAAGAGATCCAAGTGGTAGACAGAAAGCTGCAAATGTACTTCAACGAGGAAGAAGCTAAGCGAGTGATCCGAATAGGTCTCCTGTGCACACAAAGTTCCCCAGCACAACGCCCGTCCATGTCGAGGGTGATTGCGATGTTGTCTGGTGACGTTGAAGTGGGAACCGTGCCTTCAAAGCCTAGTTACTTGACCGACTGCAAATTTGACGAGGATTCTAACAGCATCAGCACTGCAAATACTGCTGCAGCAACAACTCCTACAACAACCACAAGCGGCAGCGGCAACACAACAGTGGATCTCGGCCCTCAGAATTAAGCATAGTTTCGATTAGTGACTGTAGTATAGCACAGGGAATGGGCAGGTGACTATAAATCAAGTGATGGTACCTATTGCATATCTATTTTTTTCAAATAGCAATGAAAAATACGCTTCATAAATAATGAGAAAAACATCCACTTCTTTTTCATGTCAATGAGAAAATTAGCAAGTGAATTCACAAGAAATTAAGATTGATTTGAAGATATATGAACCGGAAAGAGGCCTCGACATGTTGACTCCTTATCAACTCTAACTGATTTATCCTTTAATATTAGAAATTTAGCCCTAGCTAGTAGCTAAGCCATTTAAGTCGTATAGTATGTATCTAATCAATCTCCTAATCAAGAAAACGCTTGAAGGTATACTTCTAATTGACTGCAAATGAAGAAAAGAGATATGTCCATGTTCGGTTAGTCATACCTTTATGTTGAATATTTAGAGAGGGTCTATGTATAAAGTATAAAAAATTTAGTTATATCACAATATAAATATATATTAAATTATGGAATACGATAAAATATATAAAAAAATGACAATACAGACAAACTAGAAGAAGTATACTATCGCATAATCACTTTAAAATAGTAATTTTTTCTAGCAGTGTCACAATATTTTACCGTAATGTATTTTTCAGTCTTTTCTCTTCATAAAATCAGTAGTCTATCTTGAAAAGTTGAAAAGAATGTAGAGTAACACATTGCTCAAAAGGATTGGACCTGGAGTAAAATTACAGAAGAGTTGTGAGAGTTTTATAATCGGTACACCGATGAGAGATGAAAATATTTCTATTAATTTTTTTTTGACAATTTGGGCTTAGAGCCATTTATTGATAAAGGTGGATGGGTTGGACTTGGGCCTCATTAAAACCTCCGTAAGCAAAACCACATGGGAAACAGTTTAGGAAGGAAAAGAGTACCCACCACATCCAATTACAAACCTAGGTAACATTAAGTACATAGATGAGCAAAATAATACCGCATCCAATTACAAACCTAGGTGACATACTAATAACATAGACGGGAATGAAACAGTAGCTTGCCATGTATCGGCATAACTTCATTTATCACCCTTATCGATTACTACAAGCAGTCCTTAAGGGACGTCGAGCCTACGAAGATACCACAAGAGAGAAGGATATCCTTCGACCAACATTTAGTCCATCTTCAAACTCCCAACTTGATCTGAATCATAATCTTTGCAACATTCAATTTTCAGCTCTAAAGATTACGTTGTTTCGGTGTAACCAAGTATAATATACTCCGTAACACATTGACGACCTCCATACCCTCCTTGCCTTGCCAGGAATCGGCAATGCAAACCAATCATGATAAATTTCTGCCACTGACTCCTTGAATGTGAAAGATACATTCCACCAACGAAAGATGAGGTTAAATACTTCAACGATTTTCGGACATAAAAACAAGACATGCTCCAGCTTCTCCATGACTCTCATGCACCATGGGCATAAATTATGTCCGATAGGGACAACACTTTTTTCAAAAAGGAGCTCTCTGGTTGTTAATCTCCTAATGAGTGTAAACCATAGTGTTAACTCTACTATGGGCTCACACAATCCTTTCCAAATATGTTTGAATTCTACTTCATCCTGGGCGCACACGTGATCTTCCGGTACCATATTTAGAGTAAACGAGATATCTTTCGTGATTGACCAGTTTCCATATTCTACCCATGCACATTCATCTCATAAACTGGGGGAGGACGACTTATCTAACAAAGCCTGGAGTAAACCTATGGACATCTCTTCCTCGTATGCAAGAAGACGTCAACACCATTTAAGGTTCCACGTCCACTCTTCATTCACCTATTCTCCCATGCTAGCTACCGGGCATTCTTGTTGCAGACTGAGTTGGAAGATCCTTGGAAATCTATCCTTTAGACTTCCTACTTGAGACCACTTATCCAGCCAAAATAGGGTGTCCTGGCCATTTCCTAGTCTTACGTGTGTTTGATCCTCTATTATCTTCCGCACCTGTTCATTATCACATGTGGCCTTTATTATTGAGTACCACACTCCCTTTTGCCTGCTTAAGTTATCAACATCCTCTTCAACATGGAGACCTTCACGAATCTTGTAGGTAGATTTTACAACCCTCTTCCATAGCGGGTCATGATTGCATGTAAAGTTAAATCTCCATTTCGAAAGAAATGCTAGATTCCTGCACTGCATGTTTGAGAAGCCAAGTCCTCCAAACTCTTTTGGTCGTGTCATCCTAGACCATGCAACTGTGGTCAGAAATTAAATTTCTCCTCTTCTTCCCCCCAAAAAAATTGTCTTTGTAATCTTGCTAACGTCTTCCTTACTTTAGCTGGGATCACAAACAAACTAGCATAGTAGAGGGGGAGGGAATCAAGAAATGAATGAATGAGCACCGCATGCCCTGCCTTAGATAAGGTTGATGCCTTCATGTAGCTAGTTTCATTTCTACCTTGTGCAAGACATGCTCCCATGTGGACGTTTTCTCGTGTTAGCTCCCAAGGGGCACCCTAGGTACGTGGTTGGAAATGTTCCCAGTCGACTTCCGAAAATGCCTTCTACCATTTGGGTCTCATCATCGTTTGTGTTTATGCAAAATCCATTGACTTGTCCACATTTAGCGTCAAACCACTCATCTCCGTAAATACTATAAGAATTTTGTGTAATTGTACCAACTTCTCTTGACTTACCTCACAGAAGAGCATCACATCATCGGCAAACTGTAGGTGAGTAACTCTCACTTGCCTTTCACCTACCTTTAACCCTGAAAATAAGCCTTGTGCCACCGCTCCCTAAATTAGCCAACTTAGTATCTCAACAATAAGTGATAGAGACAAAGGATCACCTTGACGTAGTCCTCTAGTAAAGGAGAAAGGTTTTGTAGGAACCCCATTTATCAAGATTGAAATCTTTGTTGTCAGGGCACATTCCTTTACCCAACTCCTTCATCTTTGACCGAATCTCATGCACTCTAGCATGGTATCATGGAAGTCCCAAGATATACTATCATAAGCCTTCTTCAAATCCACATTTAACAACACTCCTTTCCTCTTGTTTCATTTCAACCAAGTTATCACTTCATTTGCAATGAAAGGCCCTCAAGGATGTTTCTTCCTTAGACAAAACCTGATTGTGTCTCACTAATAATCTTAGGCATGAGGGGACTTAGTCGAATACTTAAGAGTTTGGCTATTACCTTGTACAAGCATCCTACCATGCTTATTGGTCAATACTCTTCAACTTGGGACGCCTTTGGTCTCTTTGGTATCAAAGCTATCTAGGTGGTATTTGCACCTCTTTCCAACTTTGAAGTGATGAAAAACTTCTGTACATCCCCTCCAAATTCTTTACCTATGACATGCCACATCTTTTTTATGAAGTTCATGTTGTAACCTTTGAACCCCAAGGCCTTTGAGCTACTACATTGAAGTACGGCTTGTCTGATCTCTACCATTGTGGGGATGGCTTCTAATTGTGTTGCTTCATCTTCCATGAGGGTGGGGTAATTAACTGCCGGCGGCCTAACTCTAGATAACTTTTGGGATTTGTAGAGTTTCGCATAGTAGTTGACAATGTACTCTCTAATGCTTGTTGAGTTATCAATCACGCCATCATTAGTCAGCAAGCAAGAGATGAGTTTCATACGGTGATTGAGTGTAGCTTTCTTGTGGAAGTAGCTCCTGTTATTATCGGCTTCCTTTATCCATTTATCCCGCGATAGCTGCAGCCAATAGGTTTCTTGTGCCCTGTCCGCCTTTTCCAAGTTTTTCATCGCATGCATTCTTTCATTCTCCACTTGATGAGTTCCTCCATCCTCTTCTATTTTGAGCTCCACCTTTCTTAGATCCTCCTTGCATTCAAGAATCCTTTGGTTGATTTCTCCAAAGGTTTCCTTGTTCCATTTCCATCTTTTCAATTTCTTTAGTATGCTCAACGTTGACCCACCCTTCATGCTACCCCATTGTTTTCTAATGAACTTCTCAAATTCCGGGTGTTGCAGCCACGCGTTCATTGACCTGAAAGGCCTAGGACCCCAGTTAACTTTGTTCGTCTTCATTACTAAGAGTTTGTGGTCTGATATAGACCACTCACTCGATCGGAGGGCCACACTTGAATATTGAGATAGCCATTCATGTGAAGCAAACGACCTGTTAATTTTGCTTAATGAACCTCCTCCTCTCCAAGTGAAGCTTGCATCTTGTAGCTGAATTTCGATCAGCTGCATGTTGTTTACCCAAGCTTGGAATTCTCCCATACCTTTGAGCATTGAGTGACCTTCATGGGCATTCTTTCCGATGGTTTTAGCACTTCATTGAAGTCAACCATGAATACCATCTCCGAGTGCCAATTATCTTTGACTTGGATGAGCTCCTCAAACATGGCTTTTCTCTCCTCAACATCACAGGGCGCATAGACTACAATAATTGTACTTCGAAGCCCTTTCCCTCGTTTTGATCTCAATAGTAAGCCATCTCAATCCCTTCTCTATGCCCATACCTCAATCTCTTATTCATCCCATAGTACCACTATTCCGCCAGACCTACCTTGACTAGGAATTTCCTCCCATGCTGGGCTGGTCCTTTCCTTCCCCAGAAACTTGCTACTTTCTGAGCTGTTGTTCCATTGAGGTGTGTTTCAACTAATCCTAAGATAGAAATCTTCAAACTACGTACCTCTTCTCTCATCTTTCGTTGTTTTGCTCTAGAGCCCATTCCCCTTATATTCTGGACCCCTATTGTCACCATGGTGCTTCTCACTTACTCATCTAGGAGTGGGTTTAATTCACGATGTTCTCTTTTGTGTATGCTAGATTTGGAATTTGGCACCCAAGTTGCATCACTAAGTCAACACATTCCTTAGTCTCTGTGAAATACCCTAAATTTCTAAAGGATGATTTACCTTGCTAACTAGGCCCTAATAAGCTATTAAGCAGTTTTAAACCCTACTATTGACATAAGTACAAATTAAGACTAGAAAGTTCCTTAATAGCACTTCTTGTATTGTTTTGGAAGTAGTTAGCTAGAATACTTTAATAGCATTGTGACAACCAAGCTAGTAGGTGATGTAGCAGCTAGCTTATGTAGTGAGCACACACGTAGGTGATGCAGCTGCTTAAGGGAAGCTAGCAAGCAAGTAGGTGACTCAGCAAGCTGGTAGGATGTTATAATCCCGAGCATGCTAGTAGGCAAGTAGGAAATCTTAAGCATGAGGTGGCAAGCATGAGGTGGCAAGCACGAGTGGCAAGCACGAGGTGTCAAGCATGAGGTGTCAAATTAGCATTGGTTAACACTAAGACCAGTAGGAGCCTGACACCTATGCAGCCTAGTAGGAGGTGTCACCATACTATTAGACCACACCTTGGTCCAATAAGAATAGGCTGCTGCCGCACCTCCCTTAGTCAGCCCATGTGTTGTCTTTCTTATATTAAGCCATATTATGAACCAATCAGAAGCTAGCAAATGGAGCCTAAGGTGTCACCACTTAGAAGTTTACTTAATCAAGGAGGAAATTGACAAAGATCGGCCCCTTGCCTATATAAACCTACGTTCATACTCCATTCTCTTCATCCCACTCTTGTGTTCCTGCCTCCATTAAGAGAAAAAAAGAAGAAGAGAGCTTACCTTGCACCCCACTTCAGCCGAGAGCAAAAGAGGAGGAGGAGAGGAACCTTTTCCTCACTTAAATCATTCATCCATCATCTAGAACTCCTACAGCCAGTTTAGAAGAGAGCAAGAAGGAAACCTACCTTGGAGGTAACCTCTGGTCAAAAAAGAAGAGAAGAGAGGAAACTCCATAGTTGCCATTTCCAAGGTGCTTCAAGCTGTTCAAGGGTGCCTTATTCATAGCAAAGTTCTGCAAGGTTTTAGGGAGGTTTTCTTCATCAAATCTTAAGGTAAATTCATGGTTAGCATCCCTTAACAAACCTATATAATCTGACAAAATTCGTAGGTATTTATGAGCTCAAAATTAGAAAAGTTTGAAAAGTGTTTTAAAGAAAAAAGGATGTGTTTACAACCTTCCTTTGATTATTGATTGCTGAAGTGTAACACCCCTACCGCTAATACCGTCATTACTGTACAAATACTTACCTTCGCAGCGGATATCACTTACTCAACGGCAGGTGTACAATGCCGTTAGTCACCACGTGACTAACAAGGCGGATTACAATACTACATACTATCGGTCTGATGATTATGAATATACCGAGTGCTCTACATAATACATTACTTTCCCTTGCATACCAATCCATAATTCGATACAACTCCAATACAATACTATACCGAGTATACTACAATCCTTAATTTTACCAATACAGTCTGGACTTCCAAATTTCCCAATATATTACAGGTTCCATCCCTTCCATACTACTACCCATGCTTACATAGCAGTCCCCGTCCTACTCTCTCGAACGGTGGCCAGCTTCAAGTACCTGCACACTAAAAACGGTCCCCCGAGGGGGTCAGCTTACGCTGCATATGAAATCCGCATATACCGCGTGCTAACCGCGGTACGCCGACTACTTTGGGTCGGATATACATGGAGTTCATTTTACATGCATACATACATACTCATACTACAACAATACAATCAAAGATACCTACATAAATGTACACGTTCAATACTTACTAAGGAAGACAATTCATTAGTCAACCATTCGTCTTTATTATACATTCATTACCCTTCATACTGTGTTCGACATTCGTTACTCTACTCATACTCGCTCCTTACTCTTGCATACTCATCGCTCCATGTTCAATGTCTTACTCGTACACGATCCTTACTCTGTACTCGTTACTATACTGGTGCATACTCACCACTCAATTCTCTACACTTACTCTTACATACTCGATACTCCATACTTACTCATACATACTCAATACTCGGTACTCCTTACATACTCATACTCGCTTCTTACTCGATACTCATTACCTTACTCATACATACGCAATACTCATTACTTTGGCCTCTGGGCGGAGTCATACTCAAGACTCGCCACCGGACCTACAATACGAGGGCTATACGCTTAGCTCCTCAAATACTCAAATGTCCGTTCTACCGGACTACACGAATTCCCAACACTCTTCTCTCAGAGCACAATACAACCTCATGGGTTAGCCTAGAAGCATCTCTCTCGATAACCTCTGTTAGCTTAGGGAATTACCACCGTCTAGTATCCTCAGATTTAAGGGTTTCCCCAACATATCGAATACTCTCTCGTTCGGGGCATACTTACATCAGTCGGGTCCTCTCATAATGGGTCGACTAATTACTAAGGGGTTTGGAGATCCCTCATCATTCTTTACTACTCTCATGGTTCATGTTTTGCACCAAGATTAGTTCCTCTAATAGAGGTTACTTATATACTTCCACTACTGTTCGTTTGTGGATTACTCATTTCGTTTCTCCTACCGTTATCGGGAGGTTATTACTCCCGTACACTCTCTCACATTCTGATGAGTTCATTGATTTACGTTATCGTTTATTGGTTCGTTGGTTTAGTGCGTTGCTACGGTTCCATTGGTTCACACATGACTCTTACCACGAGTCTATACACAATACGACTCATCTATGAGTCGGTCTACGCACTAAGTGAGGCCACACAATCAATCAAGAATGACCTGCTTCGTCAAAGTCTCTCAACAACTCCAGGTATCCACAGTCCATCATGCGACTGTCCTGGGTAGGTATCAACACTCCACCTATTAGCCTCATAAGGAATGCACGGGCGTACCGTTGATTCACCACATCTGGCTCTCTGAAGAAGCTATCATAAACTTTTTAGGCACTTCAAAATTCTTTTCCAACCATGACAAGGAGATCTTGTGACCCCTAATCGCGCTCTCCTCTGGTTTCTTCCCCAGCAGTTTCAAACATAAATCAGTCACAGGAAGGTTCATAGGTGCAATCACCACATCCCCATCAACTCTCAGCCCAAGCAAACGATGGACATCCTCCAAAGTAATGGTTGCCTCACCAAATGGTAGCATGAAGGTGTGAGTTTCAGGCCTCCATCTCTCAACTAATGCACTAACTATTGAATTATCTGCTTTAACTTCTAAAAAGGATGATCCAATAAAACCAGCATCTCGGATGTAACTATGCAAAGCCAAATGTGGAGGGTCCACATCAACATTCCTGGAACGTAGTTTCCTTTCGGTATATTTTCTATTTCTCATGACCTGGATTGCACGACAATAAAATAAATGATGATCATAACTTCAGTAAAAAACATAAAAACGTATTACGGTGAGGTTTCATGTGCTCTTTACTTACCGGGTCATCTGAAAAAAGTGCTGCAGAAATATGGGTACTCTGGTATGTGAACAGACTTGCATCATCTGGCCCCACACCAGCAACTTCTCTCTGGAAGGCCATCTGCACAAGCACAAATTTCAATTCAGTAGACAATAAACAACAGGCACTTATTAAAATAAGTTACAGAATTAACTGCATGTGCAAATATTTTTTACAAATTAAACTTTTTTGGAATGAAAATAACTTACACCATTCTAAACAACTTTTCCAAGAACATAATAATACCTACTTAATTATTTGACAAATTTAGCATCATTTTAAGTTGAAAACAAGTTATAAAATTAATGCATAATTTATTACGAATTAAAATAAATAATTAAACATCTAAAACTACCAATATTAATCTTCTCCTATAACATAATAATGCCTACTTAAATATTTGACTAATTTAACCATCATTTTAAGTTGAAAACAAGTTATAAAATTAATGGATTAATTAATTACGAATTAAAATAATAATTAAACATCTAAAACTACAAAGATTAATTTTCTACAATAACATAATAATACATACTTAATTATTTGACTAATTTAAGCATCATTTTAAGTTGAAAACAAGTTATAAAATTAATTGATTAATTAATTACGAATTAAAGTAATAATTTAACACCTAAAACTACAAAGATTAAATTTCTACAATAACATAATAATACATAATTAATTATTTGACTAATTTAAGCATCATTTTAAGTTGAAAACAAGTTATAAAATTAATGCATAAATTTATTACGAATTAAAATAATAATTAAACATCTAAAATACTACAAGATTAATCTTCTCCTATAACATAATAATACCTACTTAAATATTTGACTAATTTAAGCATCATTTTAAGTTGAAAAAAAGTTATAAATTAATGGATTAATTAATTACGAATTAAAATAATAATTAAACATCTAAAACTACCAATATTAATCTTCTCCTATAACATAATAATGCCTACTTAAATTTGACTAATTTAACCATCATTTTAAGTTGAAAACAAGTTATAAAATTAATGGATTAATTAATTACGAATTAAAATAATAATTAAACTTCTAAAACTACAAGATTAATTTTCTACAATAACATAATAATACATACTTAATTATTGACTAATATAAGCATCATTTTAAGTTGAAAACAAGTTATAAATTAATGTATAAATTAATTACGAATTAATAATAATTAAACATCTAAAACTACCAATATTAATCTTTCTCCTATAACATAATAATACCTACTTAATTATTTGACTAATTTAAGCATCATTTTTAATTGATAACAAGTTATAAAATTATTTGATTAATTAATTACGAATTAAAATAATATTTAAACATCTAAAACTACAAAGATTAATTTTCTACAATAACATAATAATACATACTTAATTATTTGACTAATTTAAGCATCATTTTAAGTTGAAAACAAGTTATAAAATTAATGCATTATTTAATTACGAATTAAAATAATAATTAAACATCTAAAACTACCAATATTATTTTCTCCTACAAGATAATAATACATACTTATTATTTGACTAATTTATGCACCATTATAAGTTAAAAACAAGTAATAAAATAATGCATTAATTAATTACGAATTTAAATACTAATTAAATAACTAAAACTACCAACATTACAAGTATCTAGTATAAAAGTGAGGAATTAAAATTAGAGAGCAACATACTAACCTCAAAGATTTTGGATGGGATTAGAAGAAGTAATTAGGAAGATTCCTACACATTAAAATTAATTACAAAAAATCAGTCCATTAATTTCACAAAACAAATATGCTAAAACTTAAAGATTAGAACAAGTTATTAAATACAAAGATTACTAATTAAAATTGAAAAAAAAAAGAAACGAACTTTTCCAATTTCGTAGAGGGAGAAGTGAGTGAGTTTAGAGAAATTGGGTGAAAAGTGTGTGAAGTAGCATCAGGAGGATGCGTTTTATATAGAGTTTTTTAGGGTGTTAATAACCGCACCACCCCGGTGCGGTTTATTTGCGGATGATGCGGAGAAACACACTCAGAAATCGAGAGAATCTCGGGACGTGGACGGCGGCGATCGCACCATTTGCACGGCCAGGATCGTGCCGACGCGCGAGTTGCGGATCGCCCCAGGGTGTCATAAACCGCATCGCCCCAGTCCATCTTTTGGCAAAGACGCGTTCGTCCGGTGCGGTTTATGACATAATTAGCCGGTAAATGCATTAACTTGATGCGGTTTACGGTAAGCAGGATCAGGCTAATGCGGTTTATATGACCCGTTTTGGCATATCCGCGTAATTTTTTTGAAAAAAAGCCACCGCAAGTAATTTTTTTTGACATATAGTATTTCGGGGAAAATTTTCCTGAAAACAACTACAAATATATCAGCACAAAACAACCAGCAAAATGCTGCAAAACAACCTGCCAAAACAACCAGATCAAAACAGCTACAAAAAATCCATGTGAACAGAGCCTAAGCTTCGTTCGACCAGAAGATTAATCAAGACCAATTTTAAACACACGTATACATACGTTCAGATAAAGACAATTTTGTGAGATAGGAGGTGGGACCCTGGCAAATAAAAACCAATACTCACATGGCATCTGTACTACTCTCTTCTCGGACGCCGTGTTTTTTTTCGTCAGAGCGAACACAAGAGCATCCACAATAGTTTTGAGTTTCTTAACACATTCCAAAGTGCCATGTCATATAAAAATTATATTTTATTACTCAAGAAACTCTATTCAATAAAATAACAATTTTTTAATCTTCTCCCTCCTAATGAACAACCAATAAACTATCACTATTTAGATGTGAGAGAAAATATAAAAGAGAGATACACATAGGTGGAGTCTATTATATTATAAAAAGTGAGATTCTTATTTAAGAAACTTGGAGAGAAAAAATGGATGGAATCCACATCATTGTAGAACACTTTTTAATTTTTTTCGTCTATATAATCGTGTCAAGAACTCTATTGTGGATGCCCTATATAGTCTATTGATCGGAGACAAAACATTCGACCAACAAATAATACTCCCTTCGTTCAAAAATATCTGTCATTTTAGAAGCTTGCATACCTATTAAGTAAAGTGAATAATGACGCATGTACTCCTGCTTTTTACTTTTCCATCTAGATAATAATTATTTTTATGTTGAATAGTAGGGTTAAAAGTGGAAAAAAGTGTGTCAAAAGCTAAAATGACACATATTTTTGAACAAGAATCACACTCTAAAACGACAGATATTAATTAACGGATGGAGTAGTATACACCATGAGATTCAATATCTTGTATCATACTGAATCTATGTATGCACGCGTGACGGCTGCGCACTGTAGTAATAGTAGTAGTGCTAAACCCACGACATAATTGCGTAACTTTCCTCGTCTTATTTATTCTGACAACTTACTTACATACTGAAACATGGATATACGTGAATAGGGTAAACTAGCTTTGTGGAAAGAGGTGCTCAATTGTAGAAGACTAATTTAGGGTATAGATAATTGTTGTGTGTAAGCTGAGGTGATAACAGGTCCATAGCAATGGTGGTCATTTCGTCGTCAGAACTTCAACTTACCTACCTTTGCCAGCAACAATACTACAGTCGCTAAGAGACACCGTGCTAAATTTGAAGGTTCAGACAACCCTAACGCTTTCTGTGAAGCTGGACCAGCATTTTCAGCAACCAACCAGTAGTCGGTCAAGTAACCGGGTTTTGAAACCACGGTTCCCACATCGACATCACCGGACACATGGCAACCACCCTCGACATGGAAGGGCGCTGTGTCTGGCGAGCTCTGGGTGCACAGAAGGCCTATTCGAATCACTCGCCTAGCCTCCTCCTCCTCCTGCTTGGACTCTAAAGCTAGATTTTTGTCTACCACTTCTATCTCTCGGTTGCTCTCGTACAGCTGCCATGTCTGAAGGAAGCAGAGCAGTAAATCAGTAAGGAAAGAAGCGAAATTCATTTATATATCAATAAGAAATCAGAAACAACCCATCATTTCTCAACGTACCCGTTCAAGAAGATACATCTCATCTTCCTCCAGACGGGTGTCTGAATTTGACCTTCCACTTACGATCTCTAAAGCCAAGACACCGAAGCTAAAAACGTCAACCTTCTCTGTTAGATGGCCTCTCAATGCATACTCTGGAGCAACATACCCACTAGGTAATGTTGTATTATTAGTACATGAAGAAAAGCAAGAAATCAACATTACAAAACTGATGGAATCTAAAATACGTATAAATAATTTAAGCTAGGAGCAGAGAATTAAACCCCTTCCCTTACATTGTCCCAGCTACACCGGTGCTGATATGCGTTACTTTCAACGTTGTCATCGTAAGTCTAGCAACCCAAAATCAGAGATCTTAGGTTTTAGCTCTGAATCAATTTAGAATGTTGCTGGCCTTAACATCCCGATGCACAATACGGAGTCTTGATTCTTGTGCAAATAAGATAGCCCTCTTGCTACCCCTTTGCAATCTCAAAACCGTTTCTCCAATCCAGCACCAATAACTTGTCATGCTCACTATTAAGCTTTCCTATTCCAGTGCAATTTACATTGTCATTTCATAGAGATTCAACGCTCTTTTCAGCTGTTGCAGCTTATAAATACAGTTATATATCAACGCACGGACATATCATGGAAGGGAAGTAAGTATTGCTGATCGATCTAGGAGGACATATTACCAAATAAAGCTCGATCAAGACTCCCGTTCTCCAGATACTCGTAAACTAACATTCTCTTCCCATCTTCAATGCAGCATCCATACAACTTCACAAGATTTCGATGCTGAACTGCAGATATGGTTGCAATTTCCGCTAAGAACTGGTTTGTTCCTTGGTGAGAAGTGAATGACAATAGCTTAACGGCTACATCTCTCCCATCACCCAAAGTTCCCTATATATCAGTTCAGTATGTATACTTATTAACTTAAGAAAGAGACTTTGATGTACCCTGTTGATCATATGGTAGACAGACATATATCGCAAGCTAGCAGGTAATTTTCCCGGTCACACAGTTTCATTACTATACCTTGTAAACTGGTCCAAATCCCCCTTGTCCAAGTTTTCTAGATGCACTGAAATCCTCAGTAGCGGACCTCAATTCAGAGTATCTGAAAGTATAATGTTGACCTACCATTCCTAGCAGTTCTGAAAAATTAAAGTCACAAGCAACACACACTTTCAGTAATATATATAAATGTTGTCTTCGATCTTGTGCTGGTTCTGAATCATAATAACAATTTTTTTTTTGATAATTACGGTAGGGGTGGGTAGGTTTAAATCATAATAACAAATAGTGTGGTCTGCCCTTACCTTTATCTTGAGCTGCTCGTAAATTTCTCTTCCTACGAACAAAATGACAGACAGCCAATGCCAAGAGGGTAAGGGATACAACTGGAAGAACTATTTCCAAAATTAAAGCAAGAGTAGTACTATCTCTGTCACTTGTCACAAGCCCATTAGGGACAGTAGGATTGAAATCTGCAGAGATTAGAGATAAAATGTTCAACAGCCAATAAAGCAAAGGAAAATAGCTAGCCTGACTTGAATAACCCGTTAATTAAATGCTCACTTCAAAAGAAATCAATCACTTGGAGTAACACTGAGAGCAGATATAGAGGGCCCATAAGTCCCCTGAGACGGAATGCAGATAGTCCCTTTCCCTGCCCAGAACAGATGTATTTCTAAGTAGTTTTCAGTGACCAGAGCTGTAAAGCTCTTTTCACAGCTCTTAATGACTGCCCACCAGCCTCCTTTCTTATGTCAAAATTCTTCACCGCCAGTTTTTCCTAGGTTTAACATATATTAGCAATGTCAATTCATGTATGATGATTCCCCGAGTGATCGACTTTTTTTTTAAAAAAAATAATAATAATATAATAATAATCAATTTTCTTAACTTAGATTCACATGTTTATTTTCTGATAATGTATTAAATAATACGATAACCTGCGCGCAGTACCTCTATCTTATGTATATTGAAAAAAAAATAGTAACCTGGACGTAAATGTTGAAGATGCGCCTTCCTAGGCTTTTCCAGGTCTGACCATTTTCAAAAACTATCTCCCCAAAGTAGAGATCAACAGTGTAATTGCCATTCTCAAGGCCAAGTCCGTAGTACCTGAGTGATCCAGGTGACAGTCTTGCAGTTTGGTACATCTGAATGTCCAAGGTATTGCTGAATCGGATTGGGTTATAAGCTGTGTAGGTAGCGTTCTTACTGAACAAAAACCATCCCGCATTGCTCACTGCCCATCTTTCTGTTCCACTAACGATAAGTGGCCGGCCCAACAGCATGCTTGTCCTCTTCATATGTAATTTGATCTGAGGATTTCATTTCTGGGCCGCCACATTTAATTGCAAAGCTGCTATCTGCATTAGGGAGCTTGATTATATAATTTACAGATGCCCTGCATACAATTAGTAATTGACAAGGGATGTAGTAAATATATACATTTATTCAAAAGCCTGGAAGTGGAAACCTACATATTGGAGAATCACGATGACATGGGAAGCCATTTTGAAGACAGTTCAGTCCAGAAGGTAATGCACTGCAAGAAACAAGCACCTTAAGCAAACTAGTGATAGAAGGAAGAGAATAATACATTTAGAGGTAGAGGTAAATAAGAGGCTCACCTGATACTTGTATCTGCAAAATTATTTGCCACCAAATTGCTGCATCCAAATAAGAACCATGATGATGATGATAGCAAGGCAAGTAAATTGACTTATTATTTGAAAATGCTAACAGCAAGTATACACGGCACCGTATCCTTATGCAGTTCTCATGAATTTATGAAAGCTTAAACAGAGCTGTTTTTGGCCAAACAGAAGCCGGATAAACTAAGGCAATTGACGGAAGTTCTATTAGAGAAACTGACTGAGAACACGAATCACAAAAAGAGATGATGAAACATACAGTTGCAGATTGCTAGCATTGGCCCAGGAAGGAATCGTCCCTGATAACTCATTGTAGGATACATCTCTGTCAGATGACAAGACCACAGAAAGAAAATATGTATAATTGTACAAGAAAGAAATAGGACCATGTTACAGCAGTGCTGTTCATGACTCGTGAAGACCCACAGTATGAAAAATTAACCCAAGTAATCTTTGAAAGATTGAAGCAAACTAGATGGTTTCATCTATTAACACACAAGTAACATGCTCCTTATCAAAATCATTCTTTAAATTTACTTACATGTTGAGAAGAGCTGAACTCTTCTGTTCAGGCAACCTTCCAGTTAGCTTATTATTCCCGAGGAATCTTTGAAGAAATAATCAGCACTTTAATTTTCATTTTGATTACAAACACGAAAGCATGCAAGGCTGTAAACTAAATCAATAATGCATTCTTACAGATATCTGAGCGAGCTCAGCGCAAAAAGCGAGTTCGGGATTTGCCCTGTTAGGTTGTTGAAGCTCAGATCACTGCAAAGTTATATGTAATAAGCCTCATAATTAGAGCAGATAAATTGCGAAGGGTATTGTGAAATTAAATTAAATCAAAGCTAGCTGGATGACGGTGTGTCAAAGCTAAGAACTTACATGTAATTCAAACTTTGTAAATCTGCAATGGAGGAAGGAATAGAACCTGAAAAGTTACTATTCCTCAAGACTCTGCATAACGATAACGTCAAAACCTGTATTCGCAAACATATACACTACAGAAATAATGATAGTTAGAGGGACTCAATCACTTCCGCTTACAAAGTGCTGAGATTCTTCATATTTGTCAAAAACATTAGAGAAGAGCTTCGACCGGATATCTCACTCATTATCCTGCATTTTGAAAGGACAAGCATCATAATTCTACACTCTTATACATATTACGGGGACCAGCCAGAGGAAGGACAGATTGTTACAATGTCTCCAAGGAGGTCAATTTGACAAATGATGATGGTATGGGGCCAACAAATGAGCTCCCTTGCATCCTCCTGCAAGAAGATCAAAACCATAGAGCTTTTAATTATCAGAATTGCGACCACAAAAGAAATAGAAAATTGTTACACAAGAATGCACTGGTTGATACTATTTATATTCCTTACAGATCAGTAAGGTTTGTCAGGCTTCCTATGAAGTTGGGTATAGTGCCATTGAGTTCTGTGTCAATTATCCACCTGAGATAGTACCGTTGCTCAATTTCACAAACTTGAGTGAAGTAATACAAACTGCTATATATGATCTTCCAATTAATACCACTCTAGAAAGAAAGCAAATGAAGCCAGAAACTTACAATAAATGCAGACTTTTCAAATTTGCAAATGTTGGAGGAATCTCACCGCTAACCCCAGAACTGTCCAAATATCTGCAATTTGTTTTACAAAAAGAAAAGATTATTGAGAAGGTAAGCAGATAAGAAGGCAATAATAGTACAGTTGTTTTCGTGGTTATTAAAAGAGTAATTGCTAGGGTAGCTGAAAAGATAAGAACATTAAACGGTCATATGGTATCTGAATGCAAGTGAAGAGGATTGATACATGATATAAGAAGTCAGGAAAAGGCAAACATGACTTACAGTTGTTGCAATGATTTCAGATTTCCGAGCTTGGAAGGCAGAGGACCAGAGAAATTGTTACTCGCAATGCTCCTTCAGGTTCATAAGCGAAAGTGATAGGAATAGATACATTGCAACCCATAAAAAGTGAATGAAAAACACACATAAGAGATCTGTATTTAGCAAAAATACAATAAGAAATGTGGAAACCATTTTTCTAATCTTGAATGAAAGACAATGGAAAGTGAAGCATGCTGGGACCGATCAAATACATTGTCGACTTACAACAATATTAAATTTGAGAGCTTTCCAAGTTCTGGCGGCACCTTTCCTGATAATGCATTGACTCCAAAAACCCTTCAAAAGATTAACAAATTCGGCGCTTTTAAGTACTGGATAAAGATGGATCAATATAAAAAATACACATCTTTTAGTCGTTGTAACAGTGATAGTTATTGGTTCTTACAAATATTTTATGTTGGTCAAGTTGCCAACGGATGAAGATAAGGACCCTGTGAGATAATTCTGTTGAAAGTTCCTTCATCATAAAATAGCAGAATTAAGAATTGGACCTTTTTTTTTCTTCCCAAATAAACAATACTGTTTTTTATAGACAGAAAACCGGACTGCAAAATGTAATAGCAGAAAAATGAGGAGAGCACACAGGTTGGTGAGAGAAGTCAAGCTCCATATCTCATCAGGGATCGAGCCAGTGACATCCAGGGAATAAATCTTCCTACAATCAAGTAAATATTAACAGCATACGACATTACATTATTAGAACTGGTCCAGCTAATCTTTTAGAGCAGATGCAAAAGAAAAACAAGTCCTGAAGAAAATAGACAGTGAAAGAGATAGATAGGAATAGTAACAGAGCAGTTATGTGGCAAGTTGTGGCCGTGCAAGCGCATTTGATGAAGGGTTATAATCCGTGTCGTCAATAGTAATGGAATCGTCTAAAGCTACCCCAGAGCATGGATCGTCTGTTGTATTCCATTTCATGTTAAGATTCCATCTCTTCATTATCGATATTAAGCCTTGGCTGCAAATTAATTTAGTTATTAGAAAGTTTTGTAGTAGTAGTACAATCAAAATTTAGTTTGCACTACATCTCAAGCTTAATCAAATATATATAAGGTCAGAAGAAGAGGTGAAGCACTGACTCTCAATAGGCGTGGTGGAGGGTTATTAGAGGAAGTGCTCTGAGCATCGGCAGAACTAGAAAGCAAAATAATAATTCCAAGATGAAAAGGTAGCTGAAGCGAAAGCAAAAAAAACCGGCAACCATGAGAAAACATTCATGTTGTACACTACTAGTCTACTACTAGAGGAGGGTTGAGTTTTTGATTCACAAGTAGAGCGTACTTGTACTCAGACCTAGAACGCCAATTTTGAAAGTTTCTTCGACAATGACAAGCCAGAGAAAAATAGTAAAGCAGCGAGTAGACTGATTAATTCCGGGTGATCGGTCCACTTAATTTTTTCAAAAAACGTACTTGTCCGACGTTGATTTCGCACCACTGCAGTTCCAGCTTGAGAATGTGGTTGCTTCTTAAAAAAAACTTGAGAATGTGATTGGATATTACAAACGACCATAATCAGTTCCACGGAAGTAGGGTTCATGCTCACCAATTTGGGCTCATCTATACTGCAGCCAAGTGTCTTTACCTCCGGTAACCAACGACCTCGTCCTCTCTTCTGTGGTCCACCTTGTACTACTTAGTAGTTTATCTGGGCGTTTAGGCATGCATGTGGATATGGTTCAAGTCGACGCTGTCGGTTTCAAGAAAACGAAAAAGAATCAAGTCTTGGTTGACCTCTTATTTCCGAGCTCTTAAATTCCAATCTGCGGACGTAGCATCTATGGCTACATCCGCCCGCCCTTAGGTTGTTTTTTTTTTTAGATTTTTTTTTCCTTTTTTATCACAAAACCTTTAAATTATTGTAAATTTAATATATAAGTCTAAAATGAAAAAAAATAATCATTATTCATCTAAATTCGAGTTCTTCGTGGATATATTTTAACAACTTTAAAAAAAATTATTTTTACACGTACGGAACACAGAACTTAAAAGAAAACTTGTACAGATGGTCATACAAACCTGTATAAATGTTCACTAAAACATATACATCCTCACATAAAAAATGTACATTATAAACATATAGATAGTCATATAAACCTGTAAGAATCATTAAATATGTACATCCTTAGATTAAAACTTGTATATATAAGGAAGAACACTTGTACAGACAGTCATACAAACATGTACATATGGCCATACAAACATGTACAGATGTTCATTAAATAACATGTACATTCTCACATTTGAACATGTACTTCGTCACATTACAACATGTACATTCTCACATTAAAATATGTACATACATTCTCACATTAAAATATCATGGTATACATGTAAAAATAATTTTTTTAAAAGTTGTCAAAACATATCCATGACTGTCTTATTTTGAAGAGCTCGAAATTAGATGAACAATGATATATTTTTGTTCATTTTGGACTTATATATTAAAAGTTACAACAATTTAAAAAATGTTGTGATAAAGAAAAAAATTAAAAAAATGTACGCCGCGCCTCCGTTCCATTGTGTTGGTTTCTTCTATTTTTAATTTTGTCCCACTATATTTTATTAATTACAAAATTACCTACTATAAAGATGTTTTTTATATTTTAATTTGACTAAAATCTTTTTGTGAGTAAGCTAAGAATTTATGCTTAAATTCAGTTGTCTCCATATGTTGCGCCCAAAGATAGAAATAGGCAAAAATATACGCCATTGATATAAAATTATATATGTCATGGCTATACATAATATTAGCCATGATTATATATAAATAACAACCATCATATAAAAACTATCTTAATATATAAATAATTGTTAGTAATAAATTTAAGTGAATCTTAATGTTTATGAACAAAAACTTTGGTTTTTGGGGTGTGTGGTGTAAGAGAATCCTTTTTTAACTTGGTTATATTTTATAATGTCGTCATTGACTCGACACATTTTAAAGGTTTGTGGTAACGACCTTAAATCCTTCACTACAAACCCTAAAATAGGTTTTCATTGTTTTAGCTTTTCTATGGTGGTATTTAAGATCTATGCTGACTAACATTTTGGGTATATGTACGATTAACAATCTTTTCTTTATTAGTTTAAGCTTTTATATACAAAAATTGTTGCCATCGACAGTAAGATATGTAAGCCATGTATACATAAATATGTATGCCATAGTTAAATAAAATATTGGCCACGGTTGTATATCGTTAATATTTCATTGCTTGTATAAACGGTTTATGGTTTTAGGGTCTTACAATGCTTGTATTACAAACCCTAAAAATATTTTCGGTATTTTTTAACTGATCATGTAGTGGTTTTTATGGTTTGTGGTAAGGGTAATGTTAGTGTAGTGTAATCTTAAAAAAAATCATTTTTGAGGTGGCTACTGAGCATATATCCTGTATTCTGTTGCCAACAGTCTATGAGTGCATTTAGTAATTTTGTAACTGCAAATAACAACTTCCTTAAAATATTATTACTCATCTGTTCAACAATATATATATGTCGTTTTAGAAACTTGCACACTTATTAAGAAAAGTAGGAAAATGACGTATGTACCCCTACTTTTTACTTTTCCATCTAGATAATAATTATTTTTGTGTTGAATAGTAGGATTAAAAGTGGAAAAAGTGTGCCAAAAAGCTAGAATAACACATATTTTGAACAAGAATCACTTCCTAGAATGACAAATATTAATTAACGGAGGGAGTATTAGTTATCTGGTGACTATCAATTTTCATATATATGACCAATATTATCCTATAAAAAATGACTAACATTTTTTTCTCCGTATAACAGACATTAATGCTTTATGTAAAGGCAATTTAGTTGCACCACGTACGATAGAATTTAAAAATAGGGCAGAACTAATCATTCTGTCAAGTGATGACGAAGGGAGCAATATTTTAATGATCGGTTAATCCTGTGAACCATGAGGATTAATCGGAACCATAAAAAGAACAATCAATCGAGCTACATCCAAATGTAACTATATTGGCTATATTTGAGGGCATTTTAGTCAAATTAAAGCATTATGATAGCTACATTAGGGGTAAATTTTGTAAACTAGAAAAGTTAGGAGGAGAGATATGATTCTTTCTTTTTTTTTTTCTTTTTTTTTTATTTCTTTATCTTTATCACAACACAAAATTTAAATGGGTGTAACTTTTAGTATATAAGTGTAAAATGAAAAAAATTATATCATTGTTCACCTAAATTCAAGCTCTTCAAAACAAGACCAGTCATGGATATGTTTTGACAACTTTAAAAAAAAATATTTTTTACATGTATAGTGTACATAACATAAAAGAAAACTTATACAGATGGTCATACGAACCTGTACAAATGTTCATTAAACATGTACATTCACACGTAAAAACATGTACATCATTGCATTAAAAACATACAGATGGTCACAATAAACATGTATGAATCATTAAATATGTACATCCTTAGATTAAAACCTGTACATATAAGGGAGAAAACTTGTACATATGGTCGTACAAACATGTACACATGTCATTAAAGAACATGTACATTCTCACATTTGAACATGTACATCGTCACATTAAAACATGTACATTCTTACATTAAAATATGTACATCCCCACATTAAAACATGTACATTCTCACATTTTAGTGTATCATCATATACATGTAAAAATATTTTTTTGTAAAATCTGTCAAAATATATCTATGACTGGTCTTGTTTTGAAGAGTTTAATTTTAGATGAACAATAATATAATTTTTTTTCATTTTGGACCTATATATTAATTAAATTATTAAAGGATTTTTTGTGTTTGTGATAAAAAAAGAAAAAAAGCAATCACGGCGCGCGCCTTTACCAAAAAAAGAACAAAAAAATAAAACTCAACACACACTCATAACCCCTTTATGTAGCCAAAGATGGCTACAAATTACTGTAGCCAAGAATTTGAGTAAAAAGAAAGTGATAAAAATAAATAGTCTTGATTAAATCGATAGTCATATGATAAATGATATGCCAACCAAATACACAAGCCCCTGCTTCCCTTCTATACGGAAGGTGGATAATAAATGTCAAGATAATATAAAAAAAGATGTGTGTGTCTACGTCATTTTCCATTTATACGGGGTGGGCTTGGTATTTTTTTCTCTTCCAATATCATAATAACATAATTAGTTGTAATCCTTATTGAATGATTGATCAATTATTTAAAACGTTTTCAGCACAATGTACATGTATAATTGGCTATTGTATTATAGTTTTTTAATATCATAATATTTGTTGTACACATATGTGGAAAAAAAAATTGAAGTATATGTCATTTTAAAATACATGTCTTAATCAACTAAATAAAATTTTTAAAAATATCTTAATGTAAAAAATACAAAAATAAATTTCTAAATTTAAAAAGTGACATATAATGATTTAAAAAATATTAAATGTAAAAGTATTATCCTTCGAATTATATGTTATCGCGCATACATAAAAACCAAAGGTTAAATGAATACGTAAAATTGACTTTCAAACATTTATAGCCTTTAGGTTTACCACCATTTTAGTTCTATAAACAGATAAATGGTAATAAAATATTCTTATACACAATGATTCGCGAACGGTCGAATGAAAAGATATATAACAATTAGTGTCATCTTTCTATAAGAGTGATGAAAATAATTATAAATGGATGTGTATATGTTTCTAATCATTAGTACAAATGTGTGTATAAGATATCGTGGATATGTAAAAACCAACGTCAATGAATACGTAGAATCAAATCCAACAACTCAGTTTATCGATTGTAAGCGTTTATAGCCTTCGGGTTTATCAATGATAGTAGTAGTTGTGGTATTCTAATGTGCAAGCTGATGGAGTTTTGGGAGGGGCACACAAGCAAGAGATGGATATCTAGTTGGCCCAAACACGAAGGCATTGAAGTTTTCAAACTATAAATATGTGGCCAGCTTCTTGAAAAAGAATACAATATCCTTGCTGGAGAAATTGAGAAAGCGGTAGATCAGTATCGAAATAATTTCAAAGAGAAAAAAGAAATGAAGGTTGCTCATGATATGCAGATTTGGCAACTTTTGATAGCATTTAGTTTGTTTCTTCTTTGTAATTTGACCTTGTTATGTTGTTGGAATTGAGCCTAGTTGAGTTTTTTTGCAAAAAGTGAAAGAAAATTAAAGTTAAAGCATTTTAAATATTAGCGGTGCTTATATTTTTATGGGTAAATATAATGTACATGAACACAGAATATGATATTTTGCATATGAATGCTATCATACACTTCTGTCCAGATTCAGCAAAAAGTAGTATTTGTTTTCAGTTTTCAATATTGAAGTACTTCATTGCTTTTACAGTTCATATCCATCTCCACTGATAGTCGACTCCAGAAACTCTTTTATTGTTTCCAAGGGTTTGTCACTCAAGCTTTGTAAACTAGATGCTACTATTAGCTGTATAAACCCGTTTATGTATAATGTTGGAAACGCTATATATAATTATGACGTGGAAATGTTTATATATAATAATGGAATCGCAGAAACATGGAAACGTTTATATAAAAACGTGAAAATATTTTTATAAAAACGTGGAAATGTTTATATAAACTCGTGGACATGTTTAAATAAAAAGGTGAAAATCTTATATGAACTCGTGGACACCTTTATGTTTACCGATGGAAACGTTATATATAATTGTGGCATGGAAACATTCATATATAATTATAAAAATGTTTATATTTAAACATGCCGTGGAAATGTGTATATGTAATCGTGGCGTGGAAACGTTATAGATAATCAGGGAATCGTAGAAACGTGGACATTAATATAAAAACGTGAAGACGTATATATGAAATGTGGAAACGTTTAAATAAAAAGGTGGAAACGTTTTTTATGAATTTGTGGACACCTTATGTATAACGGTGGGAACGTTATATATAATTGTGGGGTGGAAATCTGTCGAGTCATTTACAACAATATAAAGTATAGAACGGCTTCAAAATAGATTACTCAACACCCACACACCCTAAAAAGCACCCTAGGATTTCTAAAAACGTCGAAGACCTTTCAGGGTTTATGGTGTAGGTTTAGGGTCGTTATCAGTGACAACAATATAATGTATAGAACGACTTCAAAATAGATTACCCTACACCACACACCCTAAAAAAACCCTAGGAAAGATAAAAATGTCTAAGGTAATATGTCGAGTCAGTGACAATAATATAAAGTATAGAACGTCTTCAAAATAGAAAACACTCTCCACCACACACCCTAAAAACCACCCTAGAAAAGCTAAAAACGTTGAAGACATTTTCATGGTATGTGGGTTTGAGGTTTAAGGTTTAACGACCCTAAACTCTACACCACAAACCCTGAAAATCTGTCGAGTCAGTGACAACAATATAAAGTATATAACACTTCAAAATAGATTACCCTACACCACACACCCTAAAAACTACCATAGGAAAGCTAAAAACATCGAATGCATTTTCAGGGTTGTGGTGTAGGGTTAAGGTCTAACGACCCTAAACCCTACACTACAAACCCTGAAAAATTTGTCGAGCCAGTGACAACAATATAAAGTACAGAACGACTTCAAAATAGATTACCCTATATCACACCCTAAAAAACACCCTAAGAAAGCTAAAAACATCGAAGACATTTTTAGGTTTGGGGTTTAGGATCTAACAACCTAAACCTTACCATAAACCTTGAAAATTCGTCGAGTCAGTGACAACAATATAAAGTATAGAACGGCTTCAAAATAGATTACCCTACACCACACACCCTAAAAGCCACCCTAGTAAAGCTAGAAATGTCGAAGGCATTTTCAGGTTTGTGGTGTAAGGTTTAGGGTCTAACGACCCTAAATTCTACACCACAAACCATGAAAATCTGTCGAGTTAGTGCAACAATATAAAGTATAGAACGGCTTCAAAATAGATTACCCTACACCACACACCCTAGAAACCACCTTAGGAAAGCTAAAAAAACTCGAATGCATTTTTAGGGTTTGTAGTGCAGGGTTTAGGGTATAACCACAAACCCTAAAAATCTATCGAGTCAGTGATGACATTATAAAGTATAAAACAACTTAAAAAAGGATTACCCACACCTCACACTTTAAAAATCACCCTAGGAAAACTAAAAACATCGAAGAAATTTTTAGGGTTTGTAGTGAAGTATTAGGGACTCACAGCTCTAAGCCACAAGCCTTAAAAATCTGTCGAATCAGTGACGACATTATAACAGTTAGTGTTCTTTATTCTATAATAGTGATGGAAACGATTATATAAGGTGTGTACATTTAATAACCCCGGACCTAAAAGTGGTGACTAAATTATTCTAATACTATTATTAAAGGCCTAATAGTGCCTAGAGAGTATTGGTAAAGAGAATAAAACCAAAAGAAAAGAGAAAACGCTTGAAAAGCGAAAAACGCTAAAACGCGCATTAAATGGGTATAGAGATATATGATCTCGTTAGGGTCCGAGATGGATTCCTAAGGCTTAGTTAGGCCTAATTAGTATACGGGAATAATTCCCAAAGAAAACGGATCCAAATAATGGATTAAAACGCTAACGGAGTTCTAGAGCACGTCTTTCGAGAAAACCAGAAAACGTGACTTTAAGTGGTCAAACATACCCTAAAAATTATGTTGAATATATAACTATAATTAAGTATTAATGGAAGCTTAATAACCATTAACAATAAAGAAACGAGAAAAATCCGAAAAACGGGCCCGATTAGTGAATAGTGCCAAACCGGTTAAAATAACGAGCATTTTCTATAAAAGATGAAAAACGCTCCAGCACATGTGTATATAATGGGGCCGGTTTTAATTGGTCAAACAGCCTCCCCTCTTGCTTATTAGCTAGTAAAGAAAGAAAAAGAAAAGAAAAGGAAAAAAGTAAAAAAAAAAAGCAAAAGTAATGAGAATACTTTTACTCCCTCTCCTCCATTCTCGGATTCACTCACCGTAAATTTTCCCCTCTCAAACTGAGCTCTCTTCTTCCTCTGTAAACTCCATGCCGATTTGAGAAGAGAACAAACATCGCCCATATTCTTCTCCCCTTATCTTGCTCATTTCTCCATCAAATCACACAAAAATTGTACCGCTAGATTCCTCTCGGCAAGGGCTTCGTTTTCCACCCAACAAAAGCTTGGAACCTCAATCTTCACCTCCATGGTAGTTTTGCCTTTTGAAGCTTGAAGGGGTGATTTTGACTCCCTTTCATCTCCTTGATGCTTTAAGGTAAAAATATAAGCAAAAGTTCATCATTTCTAGCTTTTCCTTGCAAAAATCAAATTTGTGCCCACGTTGAATTTTCCCCATTTCAGCCGGTTCTTCCTTGCCTTTGTGGAGTGTTGGAATTTCATCCATTTGATTGCCAATCAATCCATTTGGACACTTGAAGGTAATCTCTAAGTTAAACCCCAAAAACTAGCTCTTGAAATACTAGTTTTTGTGAGGAACGTGTGAATTAAACTAGCTTGTTATGTGTGGTTGGGATATGATTGTAGATAGCAATCTATCCCCTCTGTTTGGTGTGGAAACAAGAAGTGAAAGAGAGAACAAGAGGAGGAGGAAGAAGGGAAAAGAAAACTGAAATTAACAAGGTAAGAAACCAACCCTAATGTATATTCTACATGTATTAGAATTTGGGATGGGTTAATAAAATAAATGAACCCCACTTGAGTTGTGGGAATAATGTGCTTGCATAGAAATAATGCAAGTGAGAAAACATTTGTGAATTTAGTGTTGATTTTAGAGCTATGCATTCTATGAATTGTGCATTGTGTGGTATTTGGAGAATTGATGGTTTTTATTTGTGCTGATAGAACCTTGTGGTTTGGCTAGATTTAGGATGAATTAAATGAAGAAATGAGTTTTGGGCAATATTAGAGAAGTAGCCAGTTATGGCAAAATTTGTGTAGAAATCTAAATAGATTAAGTGTTGTTTTGAGTGGAAAATAACCTAGGAGTGGCTAGGTATGTATGGAGATTGAATTGGGTTAGTAAACCACTTTGGGAATGCTTGTTCAAGGTTAGAGGAGATGGATGCAAAAAAAAAAACTGTAAAAAATGTTGTAGGGAAGCCTTGGAATTCCTAGAGAGTAAACTAGGGTGCAAGACCTTAGGAACAAGAGTTGAACCTTGGTATGAGAAGTGCATTGGTCTAGGAATGATTTGGTAAGGTTTGTGGAAGATTATGAAACATCAAAAAAAGTTTAGTATGCACTGTTGTGCATAAGTGCAACAGAGAGAATGAAAAATTGTAGAAATGGGCAAGAAGTTGAGTAAGGTTGATCCATGAGTTAAGGAGGTTTTGGGCATGATTAAGGTGTTAAAATATGTTGGATTACATGTAGGAAGATTGGGGAAGAAGTGGGTATAAGTTTAGAGTGGTAACATAATCAGAAACAAGAAGAAATTTCATTACTGCAACTGGTCCGGGTTTGTAAACCAGGACAGAAACCCGGACCAAGCCTAAAACATGGCAGAACGTAGTAGCAGAGGAGTGGTCCGGGTTTACAAACCAGGATACAAACCCGGACCACCCCTAAAACTCACCCGAGAGATTTATGAGTTATGGTCCGGGTTTGTAAACAAGTACACAAACCCGGACCACATCAAAAATGCACCCGAGAGTAAATTCAGAGACTGGTCCGGGTTGTATACCAGGACACAAACCCGGACCACATGTAAAATTGTCCAGAGAGTTTAAACCGTGTCTGGTCCGGGTTTGTAACCCCGGACACAAACCTGGACCAGTGTAAAAACTTGCCAGAATGTGTTTCTAAGTGCCCTAATGATGGGGAAGTGAATGGTAATGGTTTTAGATGATTTTAGGACTTGTTTGGTGACCTATAAAGGTCCTTGGAGGTGTAAACAAGTTTGAGAAGTGAATGAGAAAGATGTGAACTTAAGAACACATGAGTAAAACTAAGTTAAACGGGATAACGGGTTAAGTATGGGAGTATTAGTTTTACATACCATAACACCATGATGTTAATAGAAACATTGAATGTTATCAGTGGAACAAGTGTGAACCGAGCATGGTGAAATGACACGGTAAAGCTAACCCCGGTGAAAGGTATGATTTTCTCATACTCCGCGTGCTAACCGAGTTACGTTGATTTGTGTGTTTGTGTGCCGGCTTAGCAAGACTAAAGCATGAAAATAATCCCTTGTTTGATTATGTATGACTAGTTGTATGTTGAATGAGCTAACATACTTGTATGCCGGTGTGGTCTAACATAGTGTAAAGACCGACACAGAGTGAGTAACGTTTGGCTAGAGACCCATAGATCGGGTCGATGCTTATGATAACGAAATCGTGCAAAACACAAACTATCCGTTAAAGTGTAACGATAACGCAAACATATAAAACCCCTAGAATGTGAGAAGATATGCGGGTTGAGTAATTACCCGATAACGGTTAGTAAACCATAAGGACACCCCAATCCACGAAACAAATGAGAGTGGAAAGATAGTGAACCTCCTTCAAGAGGATTAAAGATAGTTCGAAGATGTGAACTAGAAAGAAGGTAAAGAGACCTAAGGGATGGTAGCTCCCTGAGACATGGTCGACCTCCTATATGAGGATTTTACCCGACATAAGAAAATAACCGAAAGTATGAGTAAGTGAAATGAATGGGTAACTCTTAAAACCTGAGATAACCGAACTTAAGTAATGTTCCCAAAGTCATTAGAAACATCGAGAGTGATGCTTCTAGACTAATTACATAATATTATTATAACTCCGAGAGAGGAGTGTATGGGAATGTAAGTAGTCCGAGAGTAGTCGGACCTAAGTAAAAAGAGGTAGGAACTAAGAGAGAGTTCCGTGAGCTAGTTGAACCTTCCCACCATGCTAGACCCCGAGTAGGGTCGAAACCGGGGAAGTAAGACTATGCTGAGAGCCATGAGTTTTGGCCTAAGTATGTATTAAGAGTATAAGCGTGACGTAGGAGACCTGTAGTGTCTCGAGAATCTACAAAGGCTTGAGTATAATTAACCCAAGAGTATGGGTGAGATAATGAGAATGAATAACCCAAGAGTGTGGGTGAGATAATGTGTAAAAGTAACCCGAGAGTATGGGTGAGTATAAAATGAGTAGCCCAAGAGAATGGGTGTGTATATGAATAAGTAACCCGAGAGAGCGGGTGAGATATAGAACGAGTAAACAAGGCATAGTGAGGTAAACCCTCAAGGCCTAAGAGTAAACTGATACAACTAACAACCTTGTTATGTTAGTTAGGAATTGTGTTCCGTGACTGGATGTAGATTCCTTGAGTAATACACATATATATTGTATTGCTAAGATGCATGTTGTTTGACTAAAATGAACTCCATGTATATCCGACAAAAGTAGTCGGCGTACCCCGGTTAGCGCTCGGGGTATGCGAATTTCATATGCAGCGTTAAGCTGAGCCCCTAGGGGCAATGTTTTATTTTTCAGGTACACTGAAAATGTTACCGTTCGAGAGTAGGACGGGGTCGGTGGTTGCATGGGTAGTCAGATTTAATTACTTATGTATTGAAAGAGGTGTAAGACCGAATATGTTGTCGGCATCCGTATATTGTAGACTCGGTATAGTAAGGAAGTGTTTGAGTAATGTATTTGTATTGTGTACTCGGTTGTTCCAGTTCATCAGACCGTTACGGTATGTAAGAAAGGCCTGGTTAGCCACATGGGTGGCTAACGGCGTTGTTTCACCCCTCGTTGTAATTAGAGTTCCGCTGTGTGAGTAGGAGTAATTAGTAACAGTTTAAGAGGTAATGACGAGATTAACGGTTGGGGTGTTACAGTACATGTTTATAATCATCAGTAAAAACATTTATAAATTATCATGGATACATAGAAACCAAGTTTAATGAATACGTAAAATCAACTCCAACAACCCAGTTTATCGTTTCCAAATTATCAACATTATCTTACTTGTAATTTTTATTGTCGTTTTAAACAAATGTTTTTAGATCATGAGACTTAAAAGAATATAAGAGTGACAAGTTTTAGTTAAAAACTATAAATGAACTAAATCTAATATATATATATATGTATAATTGTATTGGTAATCACTTATTATAACACAATGATTATCTTAACTATAGAAGTATATACAATTGAAGAAGTGATACACCTTTATTAAAACAAAGTTGAAGAAGTAATAAACAACATACTCTTTTCGCCACTAAAATTGGATGACGCAGATTTAATCCGTCTAGAACGAAGAAAATTGATCCATCACCATACTCCCATCGTATTAAAAGGATTATTAATAATGCTTACTAATATTTTTTATTTTTATTTTAAACTAATTTCAATAGTTTAAAAATTAAAAGAAGACTTTTAAAAGTAAAAACACATTATACTTATAGAAAACAATGAAATATTAAATTTTGTTCTATTTATTTATTTTAAGAAAGAAAAAAAAAACAGTGATATATCCCTCATTCCCAAAATATTACTATACACTTCAAATAAAAGAAGTTGGGACATCTCTTCGCTTCCAAGACCAAAATGAAAACATGACTGTGCATCCACCATTTACATATATAAAAAAAATCATACCGTTGAGATTAAAATAAAAAGAAATAAAAATATCAATGGATGAATTGCATCAATATGGCTTCTGTCACCACCAAACCCCTGGCCACGGCTGAGTGCTGCACTGCATAATGAAGTTGCAGCGGTAATAATTCAAAATTTGTGTTTTTACGGTATTTTAAACTATTTTTTAATTAAACAAATATGATTGGCCTCATTCTTTTTAGGATTAAGAAAACATGTTTATTTGATTAGAGCTCATTTTTTTGTCTCTATACATCATATATATATCAATTATCATACAACTTTTTACATTTTCTCTTATTTATTTTTCTCTCTATCTTTTTTAACTCAACTAACAACTGACATCAACTAAAAATCATCATTTTTAACAAATGACCCCTGGCCTGGAAAACGACCCTACATTCTAGAGACTGGTGGATCAAGCAATGTGGCTCCATGGTTGATGCCCACTCCTTACTTCTTTCCTACCCCTCACCCCCGGTTAGATTATTTTACAGGGATGCCACCAAGCCCGATAGATTGTTTACCTGGCACAACATCTGCTGGAAAACCTGGTCTATCCCAAAAGCTAAATTTATTTTATGGGTTACTTTTAGAGATAGACTAAAAACCTGTGATAAGCTCCAATCTTGGGCATAAACCTAACTAACCGATGCTGGCTCTGTGAGCATGCTCAAGAGACTAGCCGTCATCTATTTTTTGAATGCAGGTTCTCTCGCAGGGTCTGGTGGAGCACTTGCGACTGGCTGGGGATTCCCACTAGCAGGATAAGCCTCCGGAGATGCTCCCTTTGGATCACCCGATACTGCAGGAGGAACAGTCCGATCGACCAAGTGAAGAAGGCTGTTGTCGCCAATGCAGTCTACTACCTGTGGAGGGAGAGATGCAAGAGAGCCATGGCAAACAATCAAGGGATTTCTCTCACATTGTTGCGGACATCAAAGCTGCTACTAAATCCATTATCTGGACCAAGATGGGCCACACCAGCAAAGACTCTCATTGGCTAGAGAAGATTCTCTACTCCTAGACCGTTTTGTAGTGGGTGGAATTTTGTATTCCCTCCTTAGATGGATTCACTTTTGTACATGTTAGAGAGGGCTTTTGTACATCCCCCACCGCCTAGTTTTGTAAATCTTGAGGTGTCTGATATATAGGGCTCTATATATCACTTTTGTAAAAACTCTTTCTATTTATATATCAATTCATTACCTTTCTTCAAAAAAAAAAGAATTGGGCCTTCATCTTTTTTACAATGCGATGGCATTCCTCCCTAGTGTGATTGCCATTGCCAAAACAAGTGCAAAAGGAGTAGTATATTTTTTTATTTGCTCATTTCCGATGATATAAGAGTTTAATTAACTGTTAAAAAAAGATTTTGATTAATGTGCAGCACAATAAGGGTCAGGTGATAACCCATGTAGTATTGCTGTTAGCTTCTCTTCAACAACGTGCAACTACTTTTGTCTATGTCAAATATTTCCTATGGTTGTTGCTACTTGGTTTTGATTTATATTTTAGTAGTTTTAGTCTAGTACTTATAAGGTTTGTTATTATCTATGGGATAGTGAACGGTCAATCCAGCCTTATCAACAATGTTTCCAGCTGGTTCAACTTCTTGTAAGTCCGGTTGAAGACTTGAAAAGTGTGGTCTGATCCAGGGTCGGGAGAGAAATAGCTATATGGAGAAGGTGTTCAAATGTGGACGGGCTCTACAGACTTGGGGGAGATCATAATATTTTAAAGAAAAGGAGGTCCTGAAATCAAAGAAAGAAGAGCTTCAAACGCTGATTAATGAGGAGGATGATGATGAAGGTGGTACAAGAGAAGGGTAATTCTGCAAATGATTGATAATCTGTTACAGAAGGAGGAGATTAGATGGGCTCAACGATCCAGAGTTTCATCCCTGAGTGCTGGAGACCGTAATACTAGACTATTCTTTGCCAAGGCGAAGGGTAGGGAGAAAGGATGAAATATTGGAGTTAACGGATGAGCAAGGTAGAAAGAGGAGATCCTAGGAGGAGATAGAAAACGTGGCTAGAGGCTACTTTGTCGATCTGTTCACATCTAGGCGGCCCACCCGAAACGATCATATCCTAGCATGTATTGAGAACAGAGTCACTCCAGATATGCTTGAGAACATAAATTGCCCTTTCGATGCTGAGGAGATCCTGAGTGTTCTTAAGGAGCAGAACAAGCGAAAGGCTCATGGCCCCGACGGCATAAACGGTACTTTTCTCTGCTCGTTCTGGAATATTATTAATGATGATTTTTTGCCATTATTTTAAATTTGTTAAATGGGGGTATTATGGTGGAGGGAATAAATCATACCCACCTGGTGCTTATTCCTAAGAAGAAAGAGGCAATGTCTATGAAGGATTTTAGGTCTATATCGTTGTGTACACCATCTATAGGGTTGCCTCAAAGGTTTTAGCTAACAGAATAAAGAATTTCATGGATGATTTAATATCCCCTGAGCAAGCTGCTTTCATTCCTGGGCGTCAAATCTCAAATAATATCATTCTGGCCTATGAGATCTTGCACACCATGAATGGCTTGAAGGCTAATAAAAGAGGGTATTTTTCAGTTCAACTGGATCTGGAAAAGGCTTATGATAAAGTAGAGTGAGGTTTTCTGTTTGATGTTCTTCATGCTATATGGGGTTGAGGGGCGATGGTTATCAGCGGTGAAGTTAGTTGTTTGCTTTGTTTCCATGGCGGTAAGAGTCAATGGCGTGCCTGGTAGAGTTTTCCACCCGAGCGGGGATTAAGACAGGGGCACCCACTCTCCCCATACCTTTTCCTTTTCTGTTTGAAGGCGCTTTCTGCTAGTCTCAAGTTTGCAAAACATGTGGGGAATTTCAAGGGCTTTACAATGAAATATTTTGCTCCAGAGATTTCTAGCCTAAGTTTTGCTGATGATTGCATTCTTTTCGGAAGGGCCTCGGTGGAAAATGCTAGAAATCTCAATTTCATTTTGGAAGATTTTTGGAAGCTTCCGGTCAAACAATTAATAAGGGGAAAACTAGTATCTGGTTTTCCAAAGGGGTTGATAGGGGAGTGAGAACGTCTATCTGTGAGGCCCTGGAGTTGAGGGAGGCCCAAGAGATGGGGATGTATTTGGGGTTTTCAGCTAAGGTGGGGATAAATAAAAGGGAAATTTTTTATTTTATCAGAGAAAGGATGCAGAGAAAAACACAATTTTGGGTGGGGAAAGTCTTGCAAGCGGGTAGAGCGGTCCTGATCAAAAGCGTATTGCAATCAATTCCAAGCTATATCATTGAAATACCCCGTAATAAAAATAGTGATTAATTAGGCTAATAAATATTTTAAAGGCTTAATTACACTTAAATAAACATGAGGGAACAAATCCCGAAGAAAACGGACCTTTAAAATGGGTTAAAAGCATAAACGAACCTTAAAGCGCGTTTTTCGAGGAAACCAGGAAAACGCGACTTTAAATGGGTCAAATAGACTCATAATGATTTGGTTAACCAAATAGTCATTAATGAACAGTAATAGAGGTTGGGAACCAATAAAATTAATTAAACGAGAAAATTCCAGAAAACGGGGTTCCGGTCAGTAAAAACTGTAACAATTGGGAAGTTGTGGGGTGAGAATACAAATAGGCAAAGTTAATGTGACCACTTGTGCAAATAAAAATCAAAATAAGTTGTGTGTGTATAGGGGAGCCGGCCAGCCCTCTCTCTCACCCTCTTTATTTCTTTCTTATGTGCTAAAAGACAAGCAAAATAAGTAAAAAGCAAAAAAAAGGACTCTCTCTCCTCTACCCCCACTCCTCTCTCACGTTTTTCCCTCACTCTCTCTATTCCTCTTCTTCTTCCTCCTGCGACTGCCATGGAGAAGTGAAGCCCCCCACTCAACTCTCTCCTTCTCTCCTTTTGTTCAAGCTCAATCCTTGTCCAAATGCAACAAAAATTGTACCATTGAAATCCCCTCATCAAGGAGAACACCTTCCTTCTTTCAAAAATCGAAAACAACCAACTTCATCTCCATGGGTGTGCTGCATTTGGAGCTTAAGTACTACCATTAGAAGCACCTTCACCTCCTTGTCATTTTGAGGTAAAAATATTCTTGAAAACCTATCTTTTTCTAGCCCTTGTTGGCAAAACGAAAATTCAAACTAAACCCTTGTTTGGTGCCTTGTATTCTAGCCGATTTTGGCTTTCTCATTGGTGTTGGAATCTTGCTTTGGTTGCTGTCCACCACTCCATCTATCCATTGGAAGGTAATGCTCCATGTTAAACTTTAAACAAGCATAAACCCTAGATTAGTAAAGATAGTTTTCTAAGTAGTTGTGTGTATTGATATGGGCTGTAGCATTGGTGTGTAAACCCCATTGGAACCGAGAACAAGAGAGAAAGAAAGAAGGAAGAAGAAATGAAAGGAAATAAAGAAAAACTAGTAAGACAAGGTAATTACTCTTACCTTGAACTAGTTTTGTATTGTGTAATGTAACAGTTTTTAAGCATTGAAATGAGTAATGTAATTGGTAATGAGTAATGAGTATGCTATAGTATAATGAGGAAAGGTAATGTAACAGTTTTGAAGTTTATAAATGATGTTTAAAAGCTTGGGAAATCATTGGGTATGGAATGTGTATGTGCAGGAATTTTATTGTGTTGTAGTGGAGTTGGAATGTGTGTATAATGTATTGGATAAACAGGTGTGGGAATGAGTAATTGTGAGCTGAAACAATGTGTGGGTAATGCTAAAAATATAGGGGAGACTATGTCAAAATTTGTTTAGGAATTTGAGGACTTAGTTGTGTAAGGAGAGAAAATAACCTAGGTGGTAACTAGGTGTATTTGGAGAGTGTAAAGGGAGTAGTTTAGTGTCTTGAAACAGATTTGAAAAGGATTTAAGTAATGAGAAGAACTAGAGTGTGAAGTAATGTATTTTGAATGCTAGGAGTAGCATTAGTTGAGGAAGTATTGGAGGATAGGAGTTAGGTTGCAAATCTGTAGCACAAGAGGGAAGAACAAAGTCTGTAGCATTAGTGAAATAAAAACTAGTATAAGTGTTGGATTGAAAGGAGGAAAAATGTGTAAGTGAATCTAGGATTGAGTAATGAGTTTGGTGGATGAACTAAGGTGATTTAGAGGGTTTAATGAGTGTTAAAAATGTGGGGAATGTATTGGTAAAGGTTAGGGATGCCATGGGAAAGTAAACACCAAAAACAGATTTTAAAATTGAAGTACTGGGCCGGACCGATCTTGGGACCAAACTTGCAAGGTCGGTCAAGCCCTGAATTACAAAGACGGGAACCTTCTGGAATGGACCGACCTTGGGACCGGACTTACAAGGTCGGTCAGACAAGAAATTTTCCCGTCTGAAACCTACTGAATGGACCGACCTTGGGACCGGACTTGCAAGGTCGGTCGGACCTGAAACTTTCCCGTATGAAACCTACTGGAATGGACCGACCTTGGGACCGGACCTACAAGGTCGGCCGGGTCTTAAATTTTCGAAACCAGAACTTTCTGACTTGGACCGACCTTGGGGACCGGACTTGCAAGGTCGGTCGGATCTGAATTTTTCAGTAACGAAACTTACTGACTTCGACCGACCTTGGGTCCGACCTTGGGTAAGGTCGGTTGAGTCAAAACAATAAAAATATATTTTTATTATATGATTATAGTAATCATATGTATATATATATATATATATATATATATATGCCTATACACATATATGCATATGTATGTAGTAACACACCGTTAATGAAGTAGTAATGGTAAAAAAGTAAGTAATGAGTAAGGAAGCAAGTTTAAAAAAAGTAATTGTAACACCCCAACTACTAACAACTCACTTAACAACACCTTGCAGCGGAAATCACAACTCACAACATAACTTAACTCCTTGGTGTTACACGCCGTTAGCCACCCACGTGGCTAACAAGGCTAACATACATACATTGTACCGGTCTGATGGACTAAACTCCCGAGCAACTACACATAAATCCCGTTCCATGTCCAACGATCATTATACACTTACATTACAGTGTACCGAGTATCTTCCAACTACGCCGATAAAAATCGGTCTTACTACACCTACAATACATCCACAATTTACATGACTACCCACATACAAATAACTACCCCGTCCTACTCTCGAACGGCTTCCAGCTCCTTGTACCTGAAATAGAAAAGGAAGAAAAGGGTGGCCCCAGGGGCTCAGCACCTTTGCTGGTATGGTAATCCCGCAACCCGCATGCTACTGGCCACGCACAACTAATTGTCATCTTAGCATGCGGTTGATTTTATTTATAACATGCACACATTACACACATACATCATGCTTAAAAGCACACACCGTTAACAGAACACAAACTCAAGGTTAGCATACACAACATAACAACACATTTCACCTAATAACCTACACAAACTTAATTCCATTCTTCTTAGAGAACATAAACTTTACTTGGGGAGTGCCGGGGTGATATAAGCCCGGGCACAACATACATACACTTTCTTTACTTAGGCGTGGCGGCCTCATATAGGACCGATCACACCTTACACAATTTCCCCCTAGCTCCAATAGTGATGAGGTAGGTAAGCCTTGGTTAAGCTTGCGGGTGGTTGTAATTCAAGGAAGAAAAACAACCGTAACATAATAAAGAGGGAGTCGAAGCGAACTTAGGCATCAACACCCTACCAACATTAAACATGATTTCCCCCTACCCGATTGGAAGTTGGGTAGGTAAGCTTTGGCTAAGCTAATGGGAGGTCGAAATCCAATGAAGGAAAACAACCCTAACATAACAGGATGGAGTTAATTCACATATATACATCAACTCCCAAACAATACGCGCGACCGGAACGACCGGATTCCTCACCATACATAACATATACATATTAGTTAAATGTTCCTTTATGGAACTTATCACATACATACATCACATAGTGTTACTAACTCTGTTAGACACATAAGGGAAGTAACATCCCTTTTTAACAAACATGGATAACTGTATCCGATAACAACAACACACACAAACAAAGTCACATACATCACACATAGTCACAACATACACAAACGCATGGATAGCCGTAGTTAGAACGTTCCCGTGGGTTGGGGCGTTTATTCCGAATACCGATCTCTTATGTGAACCTAAGGTCGGTAACTATTATTTAACACATAATTAGGGTTAAACGGTATCGAAATTAATTACGCCACAATAATGAATTACTATAAACTCATTTCATGCTTTATCTTGCAAGGTGGCAAACACACAGAAAAACACATTGGCATACAAGCCGGTGTAATCCGGTAGGACACAGGTTGCAAGAAAACCATACCTTACACCATGGGTTACTCTACCGTGTCCCCGAGGATTCACTCCAACGCGTCTCCTCACGCTCTCCGGGTAGTTCCCAAACAACTGGTATTATTGTTCAAATGTTTTATTAACAACAAAACTTACGATATGTAAACTTCTATTACTCCCGTACTTAACCCCGTTGTCCCGTTATCCTTAACTTATTTATGTGATTTTAAGTTTGCAACTTACACATTAACTCTCACACTTATTTATACTTCCAATGGCCTTTAAAACTCATCAAACAAGGCCTAATCAACATCTAAAACCATTACCATTCACTTCCCCACCAACAAACCCTTAAAAACACTTTCTGGACAATTTTTAACATGGTCCGGGTTTGTGTCCGGGGTTACAAACCCGGACCAACCACGGATTTCACTTTCTGGACAATTTTTCATGTGGTCCGGGTTCGTGTCCGGGTTCACAAACCCGGACCACCCCCTGGGATGGTCTTCTGCCATGTTTTTGCTATGGTCCGGGTTTGCGTACCGATTTGCAAACCCGGACCACCTCTGGAACTGTCAAAATTTACAGTTTTTGATCAGTTTTCAACCCCTAATTCACCTCTAATCATTTCCTAAACTTTCCACATGTTTCCTACATGTTTAAAAATCTTAACACATGCTCTAAACCTCCTCAAAACATAGGTTTAATCCCTACTCAAATTCTTGCTCAAATTCCTAAATTCTCCATTCTCTCTGTTGCATTATGCATAGCAGGGCATTCAAAACCTTCTTTTTATGTTTCATATCCTTTCACCAACCTTACCACATTACTTAATGACCACTCCAAATCATTCCTAGTCAAATGCATTCTCTAAAGCCCAAGTCCAACTCTTGTTTCACAAGTTTAACACCATAGTTCATTACTAGCAAAATTCATGACTTTCCTCCTCCTTTATGTTACAGTTTTTGCATCCGTCCTCCTAACTCCCATTCTCTAGTTCTTGGTGAGTTTATTCCACTCATTAAAACTTCTATTTTCTCCCAAGCACACATAGGTTCACCAACCTCCCAACATCACCTTAACACTCGGTTTCTACCGAAAATTTGCCATAGCCCGGCTACTTCTCTAACATTACCCAAAACTCATTTCTTCACATAATTCATCCTATAACTAGCCAAACCACATGGGTTCTACCAGCACACATACAAATCCATCAATACTCATCAAATTCTTCAAATGCGACACGATACATAAATCACAAATTGCATAGCCCTTAGGCTCTTAAATCAAACATTAACTCACAAATGCATCAAGCACTAACACAACCCTTTCTCATCTCAAATATTGACACTCCACTACATGTTGGGGTTCATTATTTAATTTAACCCTTCCCAAAATTCTAAAACATTAAGTTAGGCTCCACAGTAAATTGTTTACCTTATATTCATAAGCCATTTCTTTGCAATTCTTTTCACCTCTTATCCACTTGCTCTTTCCTTTCCTCTTGTCCTTGTTTCACAACCGGTCCAGTGGGGGTTTAATCGCCCGAACTTGCCAGCCTAAGAACAACCACACAACTCAATATCTAACTCTCAAGTTAACCTAAAATTTGAAGAGAATTCTTGGAGTTTAAAAAAGGAATATTACCTTATAACTTCTAGTTGAAGTCTTGAGCACCTATGTAGCAAAACTCTAACCCTTGTGAGGTCCAAAAACCGGCTGGTACACAAATGAAGAGGGAGCTCACGTTGAGGTTTTTTGGAAAATCAAGGGAAGGTTAGAAAAGAGGGATTTTTGAACTCATTTCTTACCTTAAACAACAAGGGTGTTGTTCTAGATCAAGATGGAACCTTGGAACCTTCAATCCAAGCTCTTCCCATGGAAGTCAAATGTGAGCTTTCCAGATTTTGAAAGGAGGGAAATGTTCCCCAAGTCGAGAGGAATTCAACGATACAATTTTTGTGGAGTTTGGATCTCATTTGGACTTTCAAAATAGAAGAAGAAGAAGAGAGGAGTTGAGAAGGGAAATGAGAATCGCCATCGTTACAGAGAAAGGAAGAAGAAGAGGGCTCTGGTGAGGAGGGAAAAAAAACGTGAGTGGAGGAGTAGAATAGAGGAGAGAGGTAGTAAAAGTCTACTTTGTACTATTCCCCTCTCTACTTTATTTTTTTTTGTCCTTTAGTGACTTATAAGACATTAATTAATTAAGGGGCTTGTGAGAGGGAGGTGTTACTCTTATTAAAACCGGCCCCACTATAATAATGTCCCGCAGCGGTTTTCGACTGTTTACAAAAGACGCCCGTAAATTTACCCGGTTTAGCACTATTCACTAACCGGGCCCGTTTTTCGGATTTTTCTCGTTCCTTAAATTTTAATGGTTCTTTATCTCCCATTAATATTTAATTATAGTTATATAATCAACCATAATTTTTACGGGGTCGTTTGACTATATAAAGTCGCGTTTTTGGGTTTTCTCGAAAAACGCACTTTAGGACTCCGTTAGCGTTTTAACACGTTATTTGGATCCGTTTTCTTCCGGAATTTTTTTTCCCACATGTTCTTAGTGTGTAACTAGGGTATAAAAAATATACTTATAACCACATTGAAGGTTACATACCTCCTAAAATAATTAAATACGCGTTTTCACGTTTTGTGACTTTTACGCATTTTCTTTTTCTCTTTGGTTTCTGTTTCTTCACCAATGATCTTAAGGACTTAATTAGAATACGGGATTACTTGCAACATAATTGGTTAGAATACGGGATTACTTGCAACATAAAACTTCCATAAAACATACTTTACATCACAACCTCGGACTTCATGGTCCGGTAACACATCCACATCCATACATATATAACGTAACATAACATACTTACATAGTATCCTCGGACTTAATGGTCCGGGTACCTTAACAACATTTGCACATACATAACAACCCTTAGACTCTTGGTCCGGGTAACATAACAACATTTAGACTCGTGGTCTTGATAACACAACATCCTTGAGACACATAGGTCTTGATAACATAACACTTCCGGAATTCAATCACATTAGGACTCAAGGTCCAAAATAATCATTATTACACATACCACACAACATGTCATAGCATGTATATCAACCAGAAATTCCTTTTCCATCTCTTCATGGGTTCGAGACCCATGTTGAGTACATATACACTGTGATCCCGTAGAACGGTCGCGATGGACACTCTGGTCCCCGTTCCTTTGGGAGATCAAAACAATTGCATACATCTTTAAAATATACTTCTCATGTCACCGGTCCGAAGACAAAGGCTCGTACGTCCTCAGCTCGTGAGCAAGTAATACGGAAATACCCTCTATGAGGTTAAGTATAATGAAATCCTTTATCGGAAGGATACAGGTTGAAAATCCTTTACAAGGTCACATAAAGGTAGTCCTTCCTTTGAAAATACCACTTAAGAATCTAAAAAAATATTAATTGAAGTCCTGAAAATACCAATTGAAAATTTGAAACCCATTTTAAAATTCTTTTGAAAACTCCATACAACTCCAAGTCCAATTATTGTTAACTGCATCTTATTCTTGATGTGATTATTTCTGGCCACTTATAGGGAGTTTCAAGAATCATCCAACCCTAATGTGATCAGCATCAGAGTTGAACTATCTTTCCACCCCAATTTGTGTTTGGCTTCCCTTGATCTCATGATAATCAAGTTTCACCTCCACTTCAATTTCAAACAACAACTAATTCAAGCATATACCATTTTCTATCTTTTAATCCATCTAGTCATAATCATTACATCTCCAAGGGATAGAACTCCGTCTATCAATCATCACCCAATTTCAACTTAGTCCAAGTTACCTAGGGAATTTAATTCCTACTAGGTTCTATATCGGTTTCATACCTCCTCATAAATCACAACACCGTATATATATATATGTAACTATATATATTTTTATCCAAATATAATACACAATATTACATTTGGTATCATATGAACATATATAGTCGGGGTTTTAGTTCCCCGGGAGTTTCTTACTCCCTTATACTTATACTTTCACACACATCCGTTAACACAACAAACACACTTATCACAATGGTATTCGCATCTTCCGTGCGCAATTACCACAATTAACCATGAATGAATGCGTATGTTTATGAAACACGCGCACCAATCATCAAAACAAATCATTTTGTGCTATGCACACCATAGTTCACGTACACTTGTACGGTAAAACACACTAAACGGTTTTGCGCTCTACCCCCCTTAAAAGGGATTACGCCCATGTAATCAATCACTTAATCACTGGTTCAAACGTTCTACCGTCGTGAAATGTTTATCTCCACGCGGTTTATTGTACAATGTGTTCTGGTTTGAGGATCTTAGCCATATTGGCGGTTTAGTCCCTAATCAAGAATTCTCCTTAGAGTTTATTTAATTCATAACCAGTTTCGATTCTGGCCTGTGAAACTTCTAGGCGTTAATAATTAGCCACTCACTCATATTCACAACGCACATCCAACACTTGAATCGCTGGCTCACTAGTTTCTGCTGCGCGACTCTTGATAATTTAGAGCTTAGTTTGCCCCATACATTATTCTTACTGTATTGTACATCCCACCGATTATCACCTTATCTTGGTAATAACGGTTTCTCAACCGACGCGTGGTATTTCTTACCGTGAGCGAATTCGGTGAGTTACAAAACTTACTATCCACTTTCATGATAATTTACTGTATTCCATAATGACTTACTTGATTTCTCCCGACTTATTGTCAGTTGAATTTGAGCTACTACCTAATGAGTAGTCTCTTTCGGTTATTTCCAACGCTTGAGGTATATTCCGTACCGATATTTAATACCTGTGTTACTGTAATCACTTATGCCAATCAAGTATCCTTTGATTGGTACGGCCGTGCCTCTCTTATGCATCGGTTTTATCACCTCGTAAGTCTTGTCCTCCTATCATATTTAACATTTCCCAAGCTTCCTAGCTATCTCACTTGATCATTACCGTGCAAGCGCAATACCAAAACACTCAGTCATACAGAGTGCAGAGGCGTAAACTCTTGACAGTAAATCTCTTATGAGATAGCAATAGGAATTCATACTGTGTTCCTTATCACGTAGCATCAACTACTGGCGTATTGCTCAGTCTATGTATCATCACTTATCTGTATGTTCATTGAGTTTTAACTCATAACGGGTCCTATTCACCACATTATTATTTAGCAATACTTATACAACGGTCGCTTACTGCGCACCGTGCTCTTACTCATTGTATAACATTAACTTACACTGCATCCGCTATTATATTAGCTTCCACCATTCCACTGTGTTTCGCCATTTATTTGGCTGGTTGTTGAATACGCTATTCTACGAGTCTTTATGCTCCTTGAGCGTTGTTCATTACACATTTAGCATCCCACACTATGGTGGTTGCTATTTGACTTTTTACCTCATCCGATCTCCACAACTGGTGCAAACACTTCCTTTCGTATTATTCCTACTCACATCATTCTTGGGTAATAGCAACATAGTCAACTCTTAAACATTCCCTGAACTTAGTTCACATAACTACTGCTGTTGCGGTGTCCCATATCAAGAGGGTATCCCCACACTTTAATCAGTGGTTCGTTATCCGCTTACTTACTTATATAACATAAACTTCCGTAATCAATAGAATTTACTTAACACATTTTACTTGTGGCTTATAACTCTATTGCCTCGAGCTCTGCTCATTGTAGGCTGTTCACGCATATTACTTCTCTGCATAATATTACATGGCTTATAGGTTGCATTGAGCTCCATGACAAGGTCGTTGTTCCTTTCATGGTTGATGAGTGTGAGATATGAATGGTTTTGGTAGTCTTTAATGCCTAATTTGTGTACACGCATCAACAATATTCCACACTTATCTTACGTTTTCCTTTGGTTTGCTGTTTGTTAAGGCTTGATACTCTTTTTCTATGTTAAATGCAGAGAAAAGCCAAGGAAACACTAGATTTACTCACAACGGAGATAATGCAACAAACGGGGGTCGAATCGGAGTCAAGATAAAGAATTTGGAGGATTTTGAAGGAATGTCCAAACTTGTGTCCGAACTTCCAAGTTCGGACGCAAGTCGAGGGTTGTGTGCTGCGCCTGATGGAATGTCCGAACTTCAGTCTGAGCATCGAAGTTCGGACATAGTTAAGAAAAGCCGGAGGTCTGATGTACGGAGCATGTCCGAACTTGTGTCCGAACATCTAAGTTCGGACACAAGTCGAAACTTTCAGGCTTGAAGTGCTCAGAACACTGTGTCCGAACATTGAAGTCCGGACCAATGTTTGGACAGGACGAAAAATTCAACATAAACTCGGCGTTTTGAAGGGAAAAAGGAGGAGGAAAAGTCTCTTTAACTGACCTAATCAGAGGAGAGAGGTATTCATTCATCATCGATCATTACAACACACTCTCTCACGCTGATAAACGAAGTTCTCTCCATTCATCCACGCCAATTGCATCAGTTCACCTTCATCCACATTCACCAATCATATCGACATCGTTCTGGAGGAGCATCGACAGAAGGAAGTGCGACCATCATCTTCAACCTTGCGCCTGCAGCCATCGATACTGGATAATCGTTCAACAGAAGGGTTTTTCTTCCTTTAGATGATTTCTATGTTGATTGTATTTATCTGTTCAATTGCAATGTCTGGCTAGTAGGGATTTAACTCTGGGGTAGGGTTTGTTCAAGATGGATTCAATGTAGTTAAAGATTCTGTAATTTGATTATGAGGCTGTATCGGATAGTTTTCAGGTTAATGATTATCAATCATCTTCTCTATTAATTTCGCGAGTTATAGAGTTGTTCTGCGAAACCCATTAAGATCAGACAAGGTGATTAATAGGGAGTTCGAATTAACCTGGGGATTTGGGGAAGGATTAGTCGGATAGATAATCTTTCCTACAAACGCTAACAATTCTTTGTGCTTATTCCACCTATATGTGTTTTGCCAACTGCTAGATTAGAGTTGACACGTGCTGATAGGTGAGCTCTTCAATGAACTAGGATTTAGCATTGAAGAGATAGAAAGAATTGGCCTTTCCGTTCTCATAATTAAATTGTAGAAGTTACTAGATTCAATCAGTAAAGAACGACCTGAACCCGGAGTTACACTCATATTATCAAACTCTTCATTCATTTTTACCGATTGCTTAATTCAATTCTGATTTGCATTTATTTGATTCAGTTCCAAAAACAATTCACAACCCCCCTAAGTTTCCAGTTTTCTTAGGATTTAGGATAGGACTTAGGCTTATTTATTCAAGTCCCACGGTTTGATACTTGGTTGCTTAACTGTCTATTCTGTAGTGACCGGGATTTTTGCAACCCGACAGACTTATTGATTTATTATTTTCTAGATTAATTTGTTTAGTTTTAGTAGATCAATTTACCTGTTTGCAATGGTATGCCCCTTCAAGGATGTCAGACTTCCTTCTGACGACTTGTGCTTAAACTGGGTGTTAGTTTTCAACCCTTGCGTTTCAATCATGTTATTTCATTCAACCATTGTTGATCCAAACACCCTTTTAAGGATAGTTCCTGGGTGTTACTAGGTTATGCCATTACATCTGGCTTGTCCTTATGAGTACGCTTAATCAACCACATTGCATTGCGTTCTGGGCTGGTTAATTATCCTCTTTAGTGAGATTGGTATTTCTAGTGATCATCTCGGGAGTCTCATCCCGATCATTGCATATTTACGCATCCATAGTAGGCATCTGCCTCACCATATATAGGCTGGGTACTCACTCCAGCTATCATGTTCATCCATCCAGATCCTCGAGACATATGCTATGTCTTTACTTACTAATCAATGCACTTCGCACTTGTTCACCTTTAAACATTTCCTTAAAATAAACTTACTAATTCCTTTAGTCTTCCTTAACTTAACTGGGTCCTTTTACTTCAACCATTCGATGGTAATCCTTTGCTCTTGCCTGACTTCCACTTCGGACCGTAGTATGGAGTCAACTACTTCCCGTGTTCCAGACTCCACTCGTATACATACATGGGGTATCCTACTGATACATTGCTACTTACCTGACTACCCCATAAGAAGGTTTGTCAGGCCCACAAGCTCCTATCGGAGTGCGGTCGTCCCACATTACTGTTGGTACACTCGTAGTGTCCGTCATACGCCTAGGTGAAGTATTCTGTTGTCAACTCCTCTTATATTATCCTGTGATAATATGCATTCCATGCTTCCCGAACTTAATCAAGGGAAATGTATCCACTGTTGTATTATTATGAACTCAATCCATTCCTCGGGTTGTTACCCTTGGGTTTACCGGTTTCCATCCGGTTATTTTAAAAGTAACTGGGTAAAACTTACCTACCATGTGGCACTGAGGCCCGTGTAGGTCTTTTGGTTTGGTTTAAAGAAAAAGTCGAATTGAAATAAAATGGGTTTGAAAGAAAATCTGGTTTTGAAAAAGGTTTTGAAAATGGATTTAAGTTGAAAGAAAAATTCTCCTAGTCTTACAACGTTTCCTTGCCTTAACTGAGTCTAGCTTCCTGCTGACTGGTGTATTTCCAAGTACTGAGGTCAGGCTATTAAGCCCTTCCACGGTTATGATAATCCCACTTATCTTCATGGTACTTTACTAAGTACCGGTAGTTGTTTAAAATTTTCCGTACAGCCTTGTCATAGCAGCACTTGCCATGGCAAGTGCGCCATGCTAGCTGGTTATCGGTTCAATACACATTGGTTGCGGTATTGTTTTCATCCGCACTAATATCAGTGGCCTTGCTGGCCCTTACTTGACCTTGCAGCCTTAACAATAAATTTTCTGGGTACCTCTCACTGTCTTCACATGATAACCATTGACTAGGGTGTCTCCCTTTTCTGGGAGACCCCCTTTTCTTAGTATTGTATCCTCCTCGTACTACGTTGTAGTTCCTTGCTCGGTTGGTGTACCGTTGGTGTGTTAGTCAACATTGTAGTCCCGTAGACACTCGTCTCGGGTTCTACTACTTCACTTCTTCACTGTTGCACGGTTAGTGCTTGCAAGCTGGTTGTCCTCGACTGCTTCGCATGTCGACCCAGGTTGCCGGAAATTCTATTCCTCTATGCATAAGATCCTCCATATTTTGCTATTAAATGCGGCAAACATTTTTCAGATGGAAACCGTCTTCGGGATTCACATCTTTCAGAATCTACCGTATGACAGGTTCTCCGTACTTACAGAGGTAAATATCAACGGCCAGATCGGGTTTTCCCGAGTGAGAGGTGACTTCCATCTCTCTGGCGTTCTTCCCAAGTTATAAAATAGGGTTTGTGGAGGGCGGGATGGATATTGTAGGTATCCAGTACACACTGGCATTTCCTAACTAGCGTACTTCTCACGCTATCACTCAACCCTTAACCCAAAGCACTAAACTCTTAACTCGGTACTTCCTAAGCTCGGTAATTCAGTCATCAGAGCGATACTTCGCTCTGATACCACTTTTTGTAACACCCCAACTACTAACAACTCACTTAACAACACCTTGCAGCGGAAATCACAACTCACAACATAACTTAACTCCTTGGTGTTACACGCCGTTAGCCACCCACGTGGCTAACAAGGCTAACATACATACATTGTACCGGTCTGATGGACTAAACTCCCGAGCAACTACACATAAATCCCGTTCCATGTCCAACGATCATTATACACTTACATTACAGTGTACCGAGTATCTTCCAACTACGCCGATACAAATTCGGTCTTACAACACCTACAATACATCCACAATTTACATGACTACCCACATACAAATAACTACCCCGTCCTACTCTCGAACGGCTTCCAGCTCCTTGTACTTGAAATAGAAAAGGAAGAAAAGGGTGGCCCCCAAGGGGCTCAGCACCTTTGCTGGTATGGTAATCCCGCAGCCCGCATGCTACCGGGCCACACATAACTGATTGTCGTCTTAGCATGCGGTTGATTTTATTTAAAACATGCACACATTACACACATACATCATGCTTAAAAGCACACACCGTTAACAGAACACAAACTCAAGGTTAGCATACACAACATAACAACACATTTCACCTAATAACCTACACAAACTTAATTCCATTCTTCTTAGAGAACATAAACTTTACTTGGGGAGTGCCGGGGTGATATAAGCCCGGGCACAACATACATACACTTTCTTTACTTAGGTGTGACGGCCTCATATAGGACCGATCACACCTTACACAATTTCCCCTAGCTCCAATAGTGATGAGGTAGGTAAGCCTTGGTTAAGCTTGCGGGTGGTTGTAATTCAAGGAAGAAAAACAACCGTAACATAATAAAGAGGGAGTCGAAGCGAACTTAGGCATCAACACCCTACCAACATTAAACATGATTTCCCCCTACCCGATTGGAAGTTGGGTAGGTAAGCTTTGGCTAAGCTAATGGGAGGTCGAAATCCAATGAAGGAAAACAACCCTAACATAACAGGATGGGAGTTAATTCACATATATACATCAATTCCCAAACAATACGCGCGACCGGAACGACCGGATTCCTCACCATACATAACATATACATATTAGTTAAAGGTTCCTTTATGGAACTTATCACATACATACATCACATAGTGTTACTAACTCTGTTAGACACATAAGGGAAGTAACATCCCTTTTTAACAAACATGGATAACTGTATCCGATAACAACAACACACAAAACAAAGTCACATACATCACACATAGTCACAACATACACAAACGCATGGATAGCCATAGTTAGAACGTTCCCGTGGGTTGGGGCGTTTATTCCGAATACCGATGTCTTATGTGAACCTAAGGTCGGTAACTATTATTTAACACATAATTAGGGTTAAACGGTATCGAAATTAATTACGCCACAATAATGAATTACTATAAACTCATTTCATGCTTTATCTTGCAAGGTGGCAAACACATAGAAAAACACATTGGCATACAAGCCGGTGTAATCCGGTAGGACACAGGTTGCAAGAAAACCATACCTTACACCATGGGTTACTCTACCGTGTCCCCGAGGATTCACTCCAACGCGTCTCCTCACGCTCTCCGGGTAGTTCCCAAACAACTGGTATTATTGTTCAAATGTTTTATTAACAACAAAACTTACGATATGTAAACTTCTATTACTCCCGTACTTAACCCCGTTGTCCCGTTATCCTTAACTTATTTATGTGATTTTAAGTTTGCAACTTACACATTAACTCTCACACTTATTTATACTTCCAATGGCCTTTAAAACTCATCAAACAAGGCCTAATCAACATCTAAAACCATTACCATTCACTTCCCCACCATAACAACCCTTAAAAACACTTTCTGGACAATTTTTAACATGGTCCGGGTTTGTGTCCGGGGTTACAAACCCGGACCAACCACGGATTTCACTTTCTGGACAATTTTTCATGTGGTCCGGGTTTGTGTCCGGGTTTACAAACCCGGACCACCCCCTGGGATGGTCTTCTGCCATGTTTTTGCTATGGTCCGGGTTTGCGTACCGATTTGCAAACCCGGACCACCTCTGGAACTGTCAAAATTTACAGTTTTTGATCAGTTTTCAACCCCTAATTCACCTCTAATCATTTCCTAAACTTTCCACATGTTTCCTACATGTTTAAACATCTTAACACATGCTCTAAACCTCCTCAAAACATAGGTTTAATCCCTACTCAAATTCTTGCTCAAATTCCTAAATTCTCCATTCTCTCTGTTGCATTATGCATAGCAGGGCATTCAAAACCTTCTTTTTATGTTTCATATCCTTTCACCAACCTTACCACATTACTTAATGACCACTCCAAATCATTCCTAGTCAAATGCATTCTCTAAAGCCCAAGTCCAACTCTTGTTTCACAAGTTTAACACCATAGTTCATTACTAGCAAAATTCATGACTTTCCTCCTCCTTTATGTTACAGTTTTTGCATCCGTCCTCCTAACTCCCATTCTCTAGTTCTTGGTGAGTTTATTCCACTCATTAAAACTTCTATTTTCTCCCAAGCACACATAGGTTCACCAACCTCCCAACATCACCTTAACACTCGGTTTTCTACCGAAAATTTGCCATAGCCCGACTACTTCTCTAACATTACCCAAAACTCATTTCTTCACATAATTCATCCTATAACTAGCCAAACCACATGGGTTCTACCAGCACACATACAAATCCATCAATACTCATCAAATTCTTCAAATGCGACACAATACATAAATCACAAATTGCATAGCCCTTAGGCTCTTAAATCAAACATTAACTCACAAATGCATCAAGCACTAACACAACCCTTTCTCATCTCAAATATTCACACTCCACTACATGTTGGGGTTCATTATTTAATTTAACCCTTCCCAAAATTCTAAAACATTAAGTTAGGCTCCACGGTAAATTGTTTACCTTATATTCATAAGCCATTTCTTTGCAATTCTTTTCACCTCTTATCCACTTGCTCTTTCCTTTCCTCTTGTCCTTGTTTCACAACCGGTCCAGTGGGGGTTTAATCGCCCGAACTAGCCAGCCTAAGAACAACCACACAACTCAATATCTAACTCTCAAGTTAACCTAAAATTTGAAGAGAATTCTTGGAGTTTAAAAAAGGAATATTACCTTATAACTTCTAGTTGAAGTCTTGAGCACCTATGTAGCAAAACTCTAACCCTTGTGAGGTCCAAAAACCGGCTGGTACACAAATGAAGAGGGAGCTCACGTTGAGGTTTTTTGGAAAATCAAGGGAAGGTTAGAAAAGAGGGATTTTTGAACTCATTTCTTACCTTAAACAACAAGGGTGTTGTTCTAGATCAAGATGGAACCTTGGAACCTTCAATCCAAGCTCTTCCCATGGAAGTCAAATGTGAGCTTTCCAGATTTTGAAAGGAGGGAAATGTTCCCCAAGTCGAGAGGAATTCAACGGTACAATTTTTGTGGAGTTTGGATCTCATTTGGACTTTCAAAATTGAAGAAGAAGAGAGGAGTTGAGAAGGGAAATGAGAATCGCCATCGTTACAGAGAAAGGAAGAAGGAGAGGGCTCTGGTGAGGAAGGAAAAAAAACGTGAGTGGAGGAGTAGAATAGAGGAGAGAGGTAGTAAAAGTCTACTTTGTACTATTCCCCTCTCTACTTTATTTTTTTTGTCCTTTAGTGACTTATAAGACATTAATTAATTAAGGGGCTTGTGAGAGGGAGGTGTTACTCTTATTAAAACCGGCCCCACTATAATAATGTCCCGCAGTGGTTTTCGACTGTTTACAAAAGACGCTGATAAGCAAGAAATACATCTACTTTTAGGGCTTTAATTCTTCCTATTTTCATAGCAATTTATGTCGTATTTCTCACTTATCATATGATTTTCCTAGATGTATGTTTTGATATGAATTGATATATTTTATGTGTTAAATGTAGGAAAAAGCTATGTAAATGGATAGATAATCTCATGAGCTTTCCAACGCAACAAACGGCGAGTAAAACAGACTTATAACGAAGAATCGGGAGCCGATTGAAGATTGGAGTACACTGATATATATGTAATATCGGCTGAGTCGACCGCCTGACTATTGCGCGGACACAGGAAGCGGACGGCGTGAGATGTCCGCCTGGAATCGAAGCGGACACAGTAGGCGGACAAGAAGACAAGCGCAACACACACGTCCGCCTGATTCTTGCGCGGACAGACATGCGGACGAGAACAAATGACCGGGCGGACGGAGCAAGTCGACAGAGACGTCCGCATGAGAGTCCCGGGCGGACGGAGACGCGGACAGCACACGGACGTGCATTAAATCGACCGCGACTAGTTTTCTTCTTCGTTCTTCACGGCGCTTTCTTCTTCCTTCTTCGCGGTGCTTACCGACACTTATCTCAGGCGCCTACCGACACTTATCTCACGCGTTCAGCCGCCCCCCAATCTTCTGCAACCCCAATCCATCTACTCCTCAACTTGGCAACTTGGTCACGCGTGATCCAGCCTGTTTATCTTCTCCTTCCTTCTTCTTCTCCTTTCTTCTATAAAACGCACGAGCCTTCTGCTCAAAAATAATTACTCCCTTCCTTAAAATCCAAACACCACCGTTCAGACCACAACAGACCACAGTTCACCACAATCTTCCATCCAAAGTTCATTAAACTTACGCTGTTATTTTCCAGACAGCCAACGAAGAAGACGATCTGCACAAAACCAGTCCATATCCTGATCTGTATCCGCGTACCATCGTTCTTCTTCGTTCTGTCTGTCTATCTTATTTATTATGTTTGTTTTTTTATAATTATGTGTGATTAATAAATCTAGCTTCCCGGGTTAGGAAGCAAGCTTATTGTATATAATTGTGTTATATAAGCTTTCCAGTATAATTTATCTAAACAGTATTTTGATTCCTCTCCTTAATGCGCTTTAATTCTCTTGTACAATTATTAAAGTGATATTTGTAGTTCTTTGTTAAAATGCGGTGCTGAGGCAAGGTTCTAGACACAGGAAGTCAAATGGGTTAACGACTAGAAGCGATGTTTTTCGCCGTATAGGTTAATCTATCTCCAATAAGGATTGTTACTAATGCGATTAATTTATTAATAACTTGAACAAGGAATTGCGCTTGTTGTTTAAATTAATCAGGGTTTATTAGACAGGGAACGGTCAATAAACTAATTAAGATTCTTGAGTTTATTGTTAAAATGGGAGAGTTATATTAATATGATTAAATTAAATAGGTGAACAGAACAACCCGGGATGCTTCTTTAAAACCAAAAAGATTTATAATTTCTATTTCTTTTCTGTTTCAATTAATTGTTTTTATTGTCTTATCAGTTAGCTATTAATCCTGTCCCTAAAAATGATAAAATCTGTTTATAGAAATCTCAGTCAATTTATTATATTATCAGTTATCCACAGCGAGGTCCCCAAGAGTACGACAACCCACCTTTCCACTATTCCGCAAAACGATTAGGTACACTGCCTAGGTTGAAGAAGTAGTCACATATTTCTACAACAAGTTTTTGGCGCCGTTGCCGGGGACCTCCGGCAAGGTTAATTGGTAATTTTTAATTTGATTGAGATATCTGTTTAATTTTGTTTATATCTGTTTTATTTTATTTTGTTCTCACTTTATTTAATTTTAATTTTACTTACCTTTTATTTTAGCAGTTTCTTTTATCTCTGTTTTGTTTCATATTTGTTTTTCTATTTAGTTAATTTTGTTTTTATGTTTATTTTCTATTTTTAGTTCTATTCTACTTGGTATTTTTATTTTGTTTTTGTAGGATAGTTACTGATTATGGAGAGCGGCTACGATGAGGTGAAGAGATTGTTGATCAATTTGGAATGGACTCACATGCAAGAGGAGATGTCCTCATATCAAAGGTTGGTCAAGGATTATCATCACCTCAACAGTCAAATCGAGAGCCGTATTGGTGGGAAGTCGACCAGGCTAATACACAGTACCAAGAAGCTCAGTTGGGATACTGCTACTTCAATCAGAATGAACAGCAATCTACACAAGGGCCAGACGAATTCTCCAGACCGAACCGCTAGAAGAATTCCAGTGGTGACTCCAAGGAGTGAAGATCGATTCGAGCCAGATATTATGAAGCTACAAGTTCTGATGAGGAGATAAAGAAACTTATCAGGACATTTTTCTCCGACGCTGAGTTGGAGCAAATGTCTGAGAGTTACAATTCTCCTCCATCTCCATCCCCAGCACAAGAGGAGCAATTAAAAGCTGAAGGTATTTTGTGTGAGCCTCATCAACCAGAAGAGGATATTTATATTCTCGAATCTGAGGGGAAAGCGCTACCACCAGTCTTTCAAACTCTCACCCTGCCTCCATAAGCCTCAACAACAAGAGGAGGATGTTTACATCCTCCAATTTGAGGAAGAAAACCATCACCACCTGGTCTCTGTTGGAATTCATTACCGGCAATACCTCCTCAAACACCAGGTTTTGTGGAGTATATTTTCCTATTTTATTTGCCGAGTGACGTCTGTTTTGACCCAGGTGGTTTGCTTTTAATTATGCTAACTTCGTTTTCCTGGCGAAGCTATTGTCTACTTTATTTTGATCCAGGATAACGAAGCGGGAGTCTAGCCAAAGACTATAAATACGGGCAGCTTACTGGGAGGCAACCCAGTGGTTAAATATTATTTCCCTACTATTTTTGTTTTATGTTTTGTCTTTCATATTATTCCTAATATGTTTTTATAAATAAAAAAAAAAAGAGAGGAGGAGAAAACGAGAGAATTAACTTGGTTCTTCTGGCTGTTTAGAATAATTATTACAGGAACACTCTTACACATTCCGACAGCCGAACTCAAGGTGGGGGAGCTACACTACATACTCTGCCAAACTCTAGGGAGTACACTATCCATACTTTGCTCTTTAAATTTAAATATCTCTTATTACATGCTTTTTGATCATTACCCAGGTAGTTTGCATGCCCTGTTATTTTAATTCTTTCTATGCAATGAGGGCATTGCTTTGGTTCAAGTGTGGGGGAGAGATAATAATAAGCTTGCTCTTAAGTTGGTCTCTTTTTCGACACTGTGTTTAAATTTGTTAAGTGATTAATAATCAAAGAAGGAGCCATAGAGGGAGTAATGCTGGTATTAACGGTTAAAGGGTACACACAAAAAAAAAAATATTATTACTCTGCTCCTTACTCAAAAAAATTCTGAGGAAATTACTGTTTGAATTTTGTTTGACTTTGAGCCTGGATTTGATTTGGAAAGAAATGGTGGAAAAAGAACAAGGCAAGGTACTCCTCTGATCCAGACAGGCATATTCTGATCCTAAACAGGCCTCGTCCATCGGTTATTAAGTTCTTAGGGGTGCTTCATCACCCGGCTACCTAAGGTACTCGTATCTGGGATAGTAGACCCAAAACCGCTACAAGGGTGGAGAGAAAAGTCTGTAGTAAAAGAAAAATGAACTTCAAAATGAAGTATCTGTGCATTCTGTACCAAAATGATAAAAACTTCTACATTATGGATCATGAGTATGTGACATTGAAAGGTATAATGGAATAAGATTTTACTTCATGCCCCTTGTCGTTCAAGGAAATGTGAAAGAAAAGGTGTTGATTGGCTCAGAGTTAAAAGCAGAATTCTCATGGTACTGCTCCTTCTTTTTGTAGGATTTCAGAGTTATTCTCAGAAATAGAGAAATATATCTAATAAAATTAAGGTTATTAGTACCTTTTAAAATCTGAAAAGATTGGCAATAACCTCTTCTGTGCTCTCCTTACTTGATTATTGTCTGTTTAACTTGTTTAAATATATGTCAGAAAGATTTGCTTGAGGACAAGCAAAAGATAAGTGTGGGGGAGTTTGATAAGCAAGAAATACATCTACTTTTAGGGCTTTAATTCTTCCTATTTTCATAGCAATTTATGTCGTATTTCTCACTTATCATATGATTTTCCTAGATGTATGTTTTGATATGAATTGATATATTTTATGTGTTAAATGTAGGAAAAAAGCTATGTAAATGGATAGATAATCTCATGAGCTTTCCAACGCAACAAACGGCGAGTAAAACGGACTTATAACGAAGAATTGGGAGCCGATTGAAGATTGGAGTACACTGATATATATATGTAATATCGGCTGAGTCGACCGCCTGACTATTGCGCGGACACAGGAAGCGGACGGCGTGAGATGTCCGCCTGGAATCGAAGCGGACACAGTAGGCGGACAAGAAGACAGGCGCAACACACACGTCCGTCTGATTCTTGCGCGGACGGACATGCGGACGAGAACAAATGACCGGGCGGACGGAGCAAGTCGACAGAGACGTCCGCATGAGAGTCCCGGGCGGACGCGAGACGGACAGCACGCGGACGTGCATTAAATCGACCGCGACTAGTTTTCTTCTTCGTTCTTCGCGGCGCTTTCTTCTTCCTTCTTCGCGGCGCCTACCGACATTATCTCAGGCGCCTACCGACACTTCTCACGCGTTCAGCCGCCCCCCAATCTTCTGCAACCCCAATCCATCTACTCCTCAACTTGGCAACTTGGTCACGCGTGATCCAGCCTGTTTATCTTCTCCTTCCTTCTTCTTCTCTTTCTTCTATAAAACGCACGAGCTTCTGCTCAAAAATAATTACTCCCTTCCTCAAAATCCAAACACCACCGTTCAGACCACAACAGACCACAGTACACCACAATCTTCCATCCAAAGTTCATTAAACTTACGCTGTTATTTTCCAGACAGCCAACGAAGAAGACGATCTGCACAAAACCAGTCCATATCCTGATCTGTATCCGCGTACCATCGTTCTTCTTCGTTCTGTCTGTCTATCTTATTTATTATGTTTGTTTTTTATAATTATGTGTGATTAATAAATCTAGCTTCCCGGGTTAGGAAGCAAGCTTATTATATAATTGTGTTATATAAGCTTTCCAGTATAATTTATCTAAACAGTATTTTGATTCCTCTCCTTAATGCGCTTTAATTCTCTTGTACAATTATTAAAGTGATATTTGTAGTTCTTTGTTAAAATGCGGTGCTGAGGCAAGGTTCTAGACATAGGAAGTCAAATGGGTTAACGACTAGAAGCGATGTTTTTCGCCGTATAGGTTAATCTATCTCCAATAAGGATTGTTACTAATGCGATTAATTTATTAATAACTTGAACAAGGAATTGCGCTTGTTGTTTAAATTAATCAGGGTTTATTAGACAGGGAACGGTCAATAAACTAATTAAGATTCTTGAGTTTATTGTTAAAATGGGAGAGTTATATTAATATGATTAAATTAAATAGGTGAACAGAACAACCCGGGATGCTTCTTTAAAACCAAAAAGATTTATAATTTCTATTTCTTTTCTGTTTCAATTAATTGTTTTTATTGTCTTATCAGTTAGCTATTAATCCTGTCCCTAAAAATGATAAAATCTGTTTATAGAAATCTCAGTCAATTTATTATATTATTAGTTATCCACAGCGAGGTCCCCAAGAGTACGACAACCCACCTTTCCACTATTCCGCAAAACGATTAGGTACACTGCCTAGGTTGAAGAAGTAGTCACATATTTCTACAACAGACGCCCGTAAATTTACCCGGTTTAGCACTATTCACTAACCGGGCCCGTTTTTCGGATTTTTCTCGTTCCTTAAATTTTAATGGTTCTTTATCTCCCATTAATATTTAATTATAGTTATATAATCAACCATAATTTTTACGGGGTCGTTTGACTATATAAAGTCACGTTTTTGGGTTTTCTCGAAAAACGCACTTTAGGACTCCGTTAGCGTTTTAACACGTTATTTGGATCCGTTTTCTTCCGGAATTTTTTTTCCCACATGTTCTTAGTGTGTAACTAGGGTATAAAAAATATACTTATAACCACAGTGAAGGTTACATACCTCCTAAAATAATTAAATACGCGTTTTCACGTTTTGTGACTTTTACGCATTTTCTTTTTCTCTTTGGTTTCTGTTTCTTCACCAATGATCTTAAGGACTTAATTAGCCTTATAAAATTATAATTATACATTTAATTAACACGTTAAGGTTTGGGGTATTTCAGTAATAAGAAAAGAAAGGGGTTTTGTAATCAAGTATGAATGTAAAGGAGTAGTAAGTATACATTAGGAGTATTAATGAAGGAATAAGTTGGATCAATAATAGATCATTAGTCATACAACTTCATGTATGTATAGGAATCAAATAGTTGAACCTCGAAGGAACCCGGTAGTACGAATACGACGGTGAACGGTATGATTTCTTCATGCCCTGTATCCTAACTTGGTTACCCCGATTTGTGTGCTCATGTGATCACCAATAAGACAAATGCACGAATCGGACTTTTATTGCACTTAATTGTGTTTGAACTATATTGTTCTTGTTGTATTCTCTTGAACATTTAGTTTGTATAATTCATGAAATATATGAATGAGAATGAAGAGTATGTGTAAATGTCGGGTACTTGAGTAGCGCATTGATGTATGGTATGGAAGTAATGACTTCTACTAATTCCTAACCATCTAACTCCTAACTTGAGTAATGAGTAAATGGAATGAGTAGAAGTCCGATATAGTTTCGGCCACGCGTGAGGATAAAGAAACACAAGAGGTTGGATCCGAATCCTGGCTGTAATCTTCACCATGGACCAAACCCCTTCAATGGGTAGCATCCTGGATTAGTGGGCCACCCTAAAGCCCGGTGGTGGGATGTAGTAATCCCTGCCCGGAGGTCATACCGACTTGACTTGAGTAAAGTAAGTAAGAAGTAAAGTATTGTATGTGTATTGGTCTTGACTAGTGTAAGTCATTGACCTTGAGTAAAAGAGTATTGAACACCCAATTAACCCGGGTGTGTAAAGAAGCTAACAAGCCTTATGTATGTATTGGAGCAGTGTATCTCCGTATTGCGGTGAGTATTCGGTAAGTATGAATGGTTGACTTGTAATGTCTTCCTTGCATGTATTGGATGTATGTATGCCTTGTGAAATGAATGTATCGAATTGTATTGTATAAAGCATGTAAGTATGTATGAATGAAACGAACCGCATGTATTCGACCAAATAGTTGGCGTACCCTCGCTAGTACGCGGGGTATGCGGTTATCATATGCAGCGTAAGCTGAGCCCCTTGGGGCAATGTTTTTATTCTACAGGTACCCGTGAGGCGTGATGGTAGAGTAAGGACCAGATTGAATTCTTTTTGGGGTAGTTAGTAGATTGGAACGGTGTACCGAGTTGTACACGGCTAAGGCCTTTTGAGTAGCCGGTGTACCATGTGGTACACCTTTTGGATATGAATATGATTGGATAGAAAGGAGTAGATGTATAAACTCTTAATTTTTGGGAATAGACTTGGAATGTAATTTATATATTTTGGATACTCGGTAATCAAGATGTAAGTAGGTATTTGGCATTGTAAAGTAAGTAATATGTATTCGGTATATTCTAATCGTCAGACCGTTACTGTAAGTAGTAATAGCCTTGTTAGTCTTGGGTGGCTAACGGCGTTGTATCACCCTCCAGGAGTAAGTAAGTAAGTATTCCGCTGCGAGTAAGGTAATTATGGGAATGATCAGAGGATAATGGAAGGATTAGCGGTTGGGGTGTTACAAAAAGTGGTATCAGAGCAAAGTCTCGCTCTGATGAATAGAATACTGAGAGTAGTGATTACCGAGTTAGGTTATAAACCGTTTTACAACGGAGGACTAGATACCTAACTAGGAATAACCGTTAAAGATAACGGATACCCTTGACGTCTGCAAAGACGATACCATTGTTTGAATCAAGACCATGTGGTCATAGTTTCACCGTATCTAATGTAATCCACACTTGTTCAGATGTCAGGATGAGGTCGAAGCCGACCTAGAGGAGAGACATCTGATGGACCGGGCGCGCAGACGATAGCTAAAATCGTCACCGCCACAGTAGCACAGATGCTACCGCAAGTAATTACCGCTGTACAACAAACACAGCAAAACCAACAGCAGCAGCCCGACCCGCCTCAACCCCGTGAAACAAATTGGGTAAAGGCAGTCACTGACCTTCGACCTCCATGCTCTAGAGGCGAGAGCGACGCCGCCAAGCTCGAGGCCTACCTCTCCGAGATGGAGACGGCATTCGAGACACTTGAGACTCCCGCTGGAGTTCGAGTAAGGATAGCTGCGTATTACCTCAAGGACGCAGCTATGGACTGGTGGAAGCTCGTCAAGGCCGAGCACGTAGCCGACCCGCATTCGGTTGGGAAGCATTCACCTCTCTCTCGATCAAAGTACTATCCCGAGCATGTCAAGACCAAGAAACGGCTTGAGCTCGATGCCCTGAAGATGATGGAGAAGATGACGATTGATGAATATTACCGCACCTTCACCTCTCTTCTCAGACTTCTACCCGACCTTGGGTATACCGGCCAAGTCTTAGTCGACCGCTTCTACGGCGAGCGGAGCGAGACCTATCGACTCCGGTATGGCATGGGATTCGCACGGTTTACCTCCCTTCAGGTAAGCAACGTTGAACCCTTAAAAGCCATGAACAATACGAATTAGTATTCCCGTATGTAAATGTGTAACTCAATGCCAAGTAATTCAGGAGTGTTACCACGCTGCATCTCGAGTTGAGATCACCTGCCAGCTAAGAGATGAGGAGCAGGCGCTGAAACGCAAGGTGAGCAGCAAGAGTAACACCCCGATGACCAAAACCAAACCAAACCATGGAAGAAGAAGAAAGGGAAGTACTCTCACCAGAAGAGCACCTCTGGAGACGGCAGTGCCCATGCTGAGAAGGGCAAGGCAGCTGATCCGTTACAGCTTGCCTACACTGCACCGGTGGCAGCGAAGCCACTGAGGTCTCAGCCCTACAAGGGTAAGAACCCGAAACTGAATTAGTACACTTGTGAATTAGTATGTATATGGAGTATTGTAAGTATACCGAACCTCGCTAACTTGGAAGCTATAGGTTTTGGATTTGGCCATGGCAAGGGCCAAAATGATGGCCACATCTATGTGTGCCGAAACTGCAACAAGGATCATCCCGGCACCGATTGCCAAGGAAGGGAGATCCGCTGCTACAATTGCCAGAAGCCGGGGCACCGTGCTAATGCATGTCCAGAGAACTCTAAGCCCAAGGGCAACTATCAGGGCTACAAACAGCGTGAAGGTAAGGAGGTTGCATCTGGCGATGCTCATGCCCAGCATACCTCACAGGGACAGGGGTCCCGGGGTCCGCAGAAGGGCACACCACAGAGACAGCTGGCCTTGCACATCATTGACCGTGACGGGACCGAGACTAAGTCCGGCCTAGGTATTCACCGTAACCTTTAATCCTTGAAGAGCATGTCTAAGTATTGAAATATCTGTATGAATGGATGCATGAATGCCTAAGTAATTGAAGTATGAAATTGAGCATGATTAAGTAAAATGGAAGTATGTATTGAGAATGGAATGAATTAGTGAGCCTAGAACTCACACTAGATGAAATTTACCACCTTAGGGAAATTCCTTATCTGTTACCCAATACCTTCAAACCCACCTCATGAAGAAACCGACATCGCCACTCACCACTTCAACAACGAGCAGTGTCAGGTCATCCTCCCAGGTATGATCTTATTAAAAGGATACCTGACACCCGAAGCACAAGTCTCAATCATCCGACGATGCAACAGACTAAGAATGGGTCCAGGAGGATTTTATACACCCGAATTCCCCGGTGGAGCAACAATGAAGCTGAAAATGATGTGCTTGGGAAAGGATTGGAACCCTTATACCAAGACATACCAAACGACGCGAGCAGGAGACGGAGCCACACCTCCAACAATACCCACTGAATACCAAACGCTTGTTATACAAGCTGTGGAAATCGCACAGCAGTACGAAGATGAACCAATCCCTGCACTTGAAGCAGACCTCTGTATTATCAACTTCTATGAGAAAGAAGGACGACTTGGCTTACATCAAGATAAGGACGAGACGACGGAATCTCTTGAACAAGGAGTGCCCGTAGTGTCTTGGTCCATTGGTGATGACGCCGTATTCCTGTATAGCGAGCAGAAGCGTGTGGACCTCGCAGAGAAATTGGTATTGAGATCAGGAGATGTTCTAATCATGGGTGGAAAATCAAGGTTGCTGTATCACGGGATCAAGAAGATCAAGTTGAATACGGCACCACCGGCAATAATCAATGCCACACACATGAAACCAGGACGCCTGAACCTTACCTTTAGAAAGTATTAATCTTGTAGTAGCATGTAATCCAGTAGTAACGTGTATTAGAGACACAGTATGTATGATAGTTGGTTATTCAATAAAAGCAGTGTTGGTTATTAAATTCCACTTGCGTTCCACCATCGTTACTTATAATCTTGTGAATCAATAGGTTGTGGACTCGGTACCGAAGGTAACCTGAGTATCCTCACCGAAGAACAAGCCGGCAAAAGCGGCACCATTCTAACGGGAACATTCCCAGTAAACGGCATCGAAGCCTCAGTACTATTCGACTCCGGCGCCTCTCACACCTTTGTATCGCCATCATTTGCGAAGAGGTTGGGGCTAGACGCAGATGAACTACCAGATTTCTTGGTTACTCTCCCGTCGAAGGAGCGAGTAAAGTGTACTAAGTACTACCACACCACCACCATTCGAATTAAAGGTGAAGCGTTTCCCATCTCCTTCATTGAATTCAACGGGTTGGGATTCGACTTAATAATCAGAATGAACTGGTTCAAGCGGCACAAGGGGAGAATCCTATGCGCCGAGCACTGATTGCTGCTCAAGAGTCTATCTGGGGTCACTGTTTCATACCGCCAGAGACCGAGGGAGCCTTCGACCACAGTCATCTCCGCTATGGCAATGTACCGGGAGCTCAGAAAAGGACATGAAGTGTATTTATGCCATGTGCAAGATCTGGAGAGAGATCCAGAATTCAGTGATGATGTAGCAGTAGTCTCAGAATTCCCTAACGTATTCCTGAAAGAGCTGCCTGGTATGCCACCACAGAGAGTAGTAGAGTTCAAAATCGACCTTGTACCTGGTACTGGTCCCATTGCTAGGGCACCATACCGTATGGCACCAGCAGAAATGACGGAACTGAAAGAGCAACTACGTGATCTACTCGACAAAGGGTTTATACGGCCGAGCGTATCACCCTGGGGAGCACCGGTCCTCTTTGTTAAGAAGAAGGACGGTAGTCTCCGCCTCTACATCGACTACCGCGAATTGAATGCGGTCACTGTAAAGAACAAGTATCCATTGCCACACATCGATGACCTGTTCGATCAGTTGAAGGGAGCTTCGGTCTTTTCTAAGATTGATCTCCGATCCGGATATCACCAAATTGCTATCAAAGAGCAAGACATTGAGAAAACAGCATTCCGAACAAGATATGGCCACTACGAATTCATGGTGATGCCATTCAGTTTGTCTAACGCACCAGCCAAATTTATGGACTTAATGAATAGATTATTCAGTGATCAGCTGGACACTTCAGTAGTAGTATTCATCGAAGACATCCTTGTATATTCGAAGTCACCAGAAGAGCATGAAAATCATTTGAGAAGAGTACTTGAGACACTGCGCGAGAACCAGCTGTATGCGAAGTTCTCCAAATGCGAGTTTTGGCTAGATCAGGTATCATTCCTCGGTCATGTCATCTCGAGCGCGGGTATTTTAGTAGATCCATCCAAAATCGAAGCAGTATGATCATGGCCTAGACCTAAGACTGTCACCGACGTCCGGAGCTTTCTTGGTTTAGCTTGTTATTATCGGAGGTTTGTAAAGGACTTCTCAAAAGTCGCTAAGCCCATGACGTCATTGATGAAGAAAGATGCACCATTTGTATGGACAGACGAGTGCGAGGTATCCTTCCAGAGCCTAAAAGACTCATTGACCTCAACGCCAATTCTCACACTTCCAGAGGGCACAGAGGGATTTGAGGTGTATTGTGATGCATCGGGCAAGGGAATGGGATGTGTACTCATGCAGTATGGCAAGGTAGTAGCTTACGCCTCCCGCCAGCTGAAAAAGCATGAGGAGAATTACCCGACACATGATCTAGAGTTAGGAGCCATTGTCTTCGCCTTGAAGATATGATGACACTATCTCTATGGGGTAAGCATCACCATCTACTCCGACCACAAAAGTTTGCAGTATGTATTCACCCAGAAAGAACTGAATCCAAGACAGAGGAGGTAGATGGAGTTCCTCTCAGATTACGACATCAACCTCTAGTACAGAGAAGGGAAGACAAACGTTGTAGCCGACACCCTGAGTCATCAAGCACACTCGCTCCATTCGCTACTTGCTTCTTCTAGCTTGGTTGACGAGGTGCGAGACGCTCAGTTGAGCGACCCTTACTTCACAGAGATCAGACAGAAAATCACCAATGGTACCTTCGAGAGCCGAAAGTACGACTTCAAACTGTATGAAGATGGTCTGATCCGATTGAATGGCAGATTATGCGTCCCCCGAAGCAATGCTGAGCTAAGGGATCGCATTCTGTGAAAGTCACATTGTTCGACATTGCATGTCCATCAGGGAGCCTCTAAAATGTACAAAGACATGAAGAGGTACTTCTGGTGGTCAGGAATGAAATCTGACGTGACTGAGTATGTTCTGAGGTGTCTCACATGCTAGAAGGTGAAGTTCGAGCACCGAAGACCGGGAGGAATGGTGTAATCCATGCCCATTCCGGAGTGGAAATTCCACGATATCTCTATGGATTTTGTTGTTGGACTCCCACCTGCTAGGGGAGGACTCAACATGATAGGTAGTAGTCGATCGTCTCAAGGTTGCCCGATTCATACCGATGAAGGACACCTGGAAGGTGGCGAAGCTCACGGAGCTATTCGACAAGGAGATCATCCGACACCACGGAGTCCCGAAAACCATAGTATCTGACCGCGACACCAGGTTTCTTTCGAGATACTGGAGAGCAACACGGGAAGCGCTGGGTACTGAGTTGAAGCTTAGCACCGCCTTCCACCCACAGACTGACGGTCAGACAAAAAGGTTCATCTAGAAACTAGAGGATATGCTTAGGGCATGTGCCCTAGACTTCCAGGGGAGCTGGATTGATAAGCTTCATCTTATCGAGTTTTCGTATAACAATAGCTATCATGCTTCGATTAAGATGTCGCCTTTCCAAGCTTTGTATGGTAGACCTTGCCGTACCCCGTTGTGTTGGGATGAGTCAAGTGAAGCGGTAATCATAGGACCGGAGTATTTAGAACAAGTACAAGCTGAAGTTCAGCAAATCCGAGCGAACATGAAAGCAGCCCAAGATAGACAGAAATCCTATGCGGATGTGCGACGACGCGACCTTGAGTTCGCTGTGGGCGACCAAGTGTTCTTGCGTGTCTCACCTATGAAGGGCGTCTTTTGATTTGGCCAGAAGGTCAAGCTGAGCCCGAAATTTGTAGACCCATACACGATTACCGAGAGGATTGGAGCCGTAGCTTATAGGCTAGCATTGCCTGAAGAATTGGGGCGTGTTCATGATGTCTTTCATGTATCACAACTCAAGAAATACATAGCCGATCCCTCTCATGTATTAGAACCCGAGCAACTATCCCTAGAGCTGACGACGAGATATGTTGAGACTCCACTGCGAATCCTTGATACAAAGACAAGAAACATTCGCCATAAATCTGTACGAATGGTGAAGGTCTTGTGGTCTAACCACGATGTCGAGGAAGCGACTTGGGAATTAGAAGACGTCATGAAGGTGAAGTACCGAAATCTATTGTAGACTAGATGTCTAGTATCCGTATAGTACGGGGCGTACCCTTTAAGGGGGTAGAGCCTTTTGCTTTTGCATTGCTTCGGGTTAGCATTGCATAGTATGTAGGTATTGTAATTGTATTGGTTGGCACATGTGGTGCTAATTGTATTTTTGGCACAGGTAGTGCTAGTAGTATCCAGATGTAGTACAATGAGCATGGTATGTGTATGGTATGTGTGTAATGAGTAATGCCTTTGAGTTGTACGTAGAGCTGATCATTTCGGGCGGGCGGGCCGGGTTCGGGCCGGGCCTGAAGGAAAATTTAGGCCCGTCGGGCCTATTTTAAAAAACCAAGCCCGGTTTTTAAATGCTCGGGGGGCCGGGCTAGGCACGATTTTTTCCAGGTTTTGCGAAGCCCGGCCCAGTTTTTAAATTTTTATATAAATTAATAAAAAAATTAAAATTAATATATTTTAATATAGATTCATATATTATATATAACTTAAATAAAATTTATATATTATATATAATTTTGTATACATCTATATAAAATTAAATAAAATTAAATATGTATATATTAAATTTTTTTTAAAAAATAATAAAAATATAAAATCGGGCCGGGCCGGGCTTGCCCACGGGCTCAAAAAATGTGCGCGACCCGGCCCGGTTTTTTATCGGGCCTGGTTTTATGTCCAGGCCCGCCCGGAAGCCCAATCGGATCGGGCCAGTCGGGCTTTTTACGGGCTGGTCGGACCAGGCTGTCGGGCCGGACACATTATGATCACCTCTAGTTGTACGGTATATGACACGAATGACAATGTGAAGAGTATGGTGAATGGTATTGTGAAATGTATAGTGGAATGTGTGAATTGGATTGTGCATTGTGTATGGTATTTGAATTGAGTATGGTGTATGGTATTTGAATTGGTGTATGCTGTAGTGTAAGAATTGTGAACACCTTGTAAGGTGGTAGTAGAGTGCATTGTGGCAATTGGCTTGCCAAATGAGTAAAAATAGAAAACCGTAAACCTTGAGCAACTTTGAGGGCAAAGTTCCTTAAGGGGGTAGATTGAAATACCCCGTAATTAAAAATAGTGATTAATTAGGCTAATAAATATTTTAAAGGCTTAATTACACTTAAATAAATATGAGGGAACAAATCCTGAAGAAAACGGACCTTTAAAATGGGTTAAAAGCATAAATGAACCTTAAAGCGCGTTTTTCGAGGAAACCGGGAAAACGCGACTTTAAACGGGTCAAATAGACTCGTAATGATTTTGGTCAACCAAATAGTCATTAATGAACAGTAATAGAGGTTGGGAACCAATAAAATTAATTAAACGAGAAAATTCCGGAAAACGGGTTCCGGTGAGTAAAAACTGTAACAACCGGGAAGTTGTGGGGTGAGAATGCAAATAGGAAAAGTTAATGTGTCCACTTGTGCAAATAAAAATCAAAATAAGTTGTGTGTGTATAGGGGAGCCGGCCAGCCCTCTCTCTCACCCTCTTTATTTCTTTCTTATGTGCTTAAAGACAAGCAAAATAAGTAAAAAGCAAAAAAAAAAGACTCTCTCTCCTCTACCCCCACTCCTCTCTCACGTTTTTCCCTCACTCTCTCTATTCCTCTTCTTCTTCCTCCTGCGACAGCCATGGAGAAGTGAAGCCCCTCACTCAACTCTCTCCTTCTCTCCTCTTGTTCAAGCTCAATCCTTGTCCAAATGCAACAAAAATTGTACCATTGAAATCCCCTCATCAAGGAGAACACCTTCCTTCTTTCAAAAATCGAAAACAACCAACTTCATCTCCATGGGTGTGCTGCATTTGGAGCTTGAGTACTACCATTAGAAGCACCTTCACCTCCTTGTCATTTTGAGGTAAAAATATTCTTGAAAACCCATCTTTTTCTAGCCCTTGTTGGCAAAACGAAAATTCAAACTAAACCTTTGTTTGGTGCCTTGTATTCTAGCCGATTTTGGATTTCTCATTGGTGTTGGAATCTTGCTTTGGTTGCTGTCCACCACTCCATCTATCCATTGGAAGGTAATGCTCCATGTTAAACTTTAAACAAGCATAAACCCTAGATTAGTAAAGATAGTTTTCTAAGTAGTTGTGTGTATTGATATGGGCTGAAGCATTGGTGTGTAAACCCCATTGGAACCGAGAACAAGAGAGAAAGAAAGAAGGAAGAAGAAAGGAAAGGAAAGAAAGAAAAACTAGTAAGACAAGGTAATTACTCTTACCTTGAACTAGTCTTGTATTGTGTAATGTAACAGTTTTTAAGCATTGAAATGAGTAATGTAATTGGTAATGAGTAATGAGTATGCTATAGTATAATGAGGAAAGGTAATGTGACAGTTTTGAAGTTTATAAATGATGTGTAAAAGCTTGGGAAAGCATTGGGTATGAAATGTGTATGTGCAGGAATTTTATTGTGTTGTAGTGGAGTTGGAATGTGTGTATAATGTATTGGATAAACAGATGTGGGAATGAGCAATTGTGAGTTGAAACAATGTGTGGGTAATGCTAAAAATATAGGGGAGACTATGTCAAAATTTGTTTAGAAATTTGAGGACTTAGTTGTGTAAGGAGAGAAAATAACCTAGGTGGTAACTAGGTGTATTTGGAGAGTGTAAAGGGAGTAGTTTAGTGTCTTGAAACAGATTTGAAAAGGATTTAAGTAATGAGAAGAACTAGAGTGTGAAGTAATGTATTTTGAATGCTAGGAGTAGCATTAGTTGAGGAAGTATTGGAGGATAGGAGTTAGGTTAAAAATCTGTAGCACAAGAGGGAAGAACAAAGTCTGTAGCATTAGTGAAATCAAAACTAGTATAAGTGTTGGATTGAAAGGAGGAAAAATGTGTAAGTGAATCTAGGATTGAGTAATGAGTTTGGTGGATGAACTAAGGTGATTTAGAGGGTTTAATGAGTGTTAAACATGTGGGGAATGTATTGGTAAAGGTTAGGGAAGCAATGGGAAAGTAAAACACCAAAAACAGATTTTAAAACTGAAGTACTGGACCGGACCGACCTTGGGACCGAACTTGCAAGGTCGGTCGAGCCCTGAATTACAAAGACGGGAACCTTCTAGAATGGACCGACCTTGGGACCGGACTTACAAGGTCGGTCGGACCAGAAATTTTCCCGTCTAAAACCTACTGGAATGGACCGACCTTGGGACCGGACTTGCAAGGTCGGTCGGACCTGAAACTTTCCCGTATGAAACCTACTGGAATGGACCGACCTTGGGACCGGACCTACAAGGTCGGTCAGGACTTAAATTTTCGAAACCAGAACTTTCTGACTTGGACCGACCTTGGGGACCGGACTTGTAAGGTCGGCCGGGTCTGAATTTTTCAGTAACGAAACTTACTGACTTTGACCGACCTTGGGTCTGACCCTGGGTAAGGTCGGTCGAGTCAAAACAAAAAAAAAATTATTATATGATTATATTAATCATATGTATATATATATGCCTATACACATATATGCATATGTATGTAGTAACACACCGTTAATGAAGTAGTAATGGTAAGAAAGTAAGTAAATGAGTAAGGAAGCAAGTTTAAAAAAAGTAATAAGAAAAGAAAGGGGTTTTGTAATCAAGTATGAATGTAAAGGAGTAGTAAGTATACATTAGGAGTATTAATGAAGGAATAAGTTGGATCAATAATAGATCATTGATCATACAACTTCATGTATGTATAGGAATCAAATAGTTGAACCTCGAAGGAACCTGGTAGTTCGAATACGACGGTGAACGGTATGATTTATTCATGCCCTGTATCCTAACTTGGTTACCCCGATTTGTGTGCTCATATGATCACCAATAAGATAAATGCACGAATCGGACTTTTATTGCACTTAATTGTTTTTGAACTATATTGTTCTTGTTGTATTCTCTTGAACATTTAGTTTGTATAATTCTTGAAATATATGAATAAGAATGAAGAGTATGTGTAATTGTCGGGTACTTGAGTAGCGTATTGATGTATGGTATGGAAGTAATGACTTCTACTAATTCCTAACCATCTAACTCCTAACTTGAGTAATGAGTAAATGGAATGAGTAGAAGTCCGATATAGTTTCGGACACGCGTGAGGATAAGGAAACACAAGAGGTTGGATCCGAATCCTGGCTGTAATATTCTCCATGGACCAAACCCCTTCAATGGGTAGCATCCTGGATTAGTGGGCCACCCTAAAGCCCAGTGGTGGGATCTAGTAATCCCTGCCCAGAGGTCATACCGACTTGACTTGAGTAAAGTAAGTAAGAAGTAAAGTATTGTATGTGTATTGGTCTTGACTAGTGTAAGTCATTGACCTTGAGTAAAAGAGTATTGAACACCCGATTAACCCAGGTGTGTAAAGAAGCTAACAAGCCTTATGTATGTATTGGAGAAGTGTATCTCCGTATTGCGGTGAGCATTCGGTAAGTATGAATGGTTGACTTGTAATGTCTTCCTTGCATGTATTGGATGTATGTATGCCTTGTGAAATGAATGTATCGAATTGTATTGTATAAAGCATGTAAGTATGTATGAATGAAACGAACCGCATGTATTCGACCAAATAGTTGGCGTACCCTCGCTAGTACGCAGGGTATGCGGTTATCATATGCAGCGTAAGCTGAGCCACTTGGGGCAATGTTTTTATTCTACAGGTACCCGTGAGGCGTGATGGTAGAGTAAGGACATGATTGAATTCTTTTTGGGGTAGTTAGTAGATTGGAACGGTGTACCGAGTTGTACATGGCTAAGGCCTTTTGAGTAGCCGGTGTACCATGTGGTACACCTTTTTGGATATGAATTATGATTGGATAGAAAGGAGTAGATGTATAAACTCTTAATTTTTGGGAATAGACTTGGAATGTAATTTATATATTTTGGATACTCGGTAATCAAGATGTAAGTAGGTATTTGGCATTGTAAAGTAAGTAATATGTATTCGGTATATTCTAATCGTCAGACCGTTACTGTAAGTAGTAGTAGCCTTGTTAGTCTTGGGTGGCTAACGGCGTTATTTCACCCGCCGGGAGTAAGTAAGTAAGTATTCCGCTGTGAGTAAGGTAATTATGGGAATGATCAGAGGATAATGGAAGGATTAACGGTTGGGGTGTTACAATCATGGCTATCATTAAGCTTCAAAAGGCAGTAATCGAGGATTGTGAAGGGATTATACGCAAATTCTGGTGGAAAGGTTCTGATGAAGGATGAGGTATGTGCTGGAAGAAATGGAACCAAATGTGTAGGAGGAAAAAGGAATGGGGGTTGGGTTTCAGGCGGTTGGAGAGGTTCAATGAGGCTTTCTTGGCCCGGCAGCTATGGAGATTTCTAACTACCCCAAACCTACTGGTCTCGCGCATCCTGAAAGCAAAGTACCATCTAGATGATCATATTTTACATGCCAATTTGGGTAATAAACCCAGTCCTTTTTGGAGATCGATTCAAGGGGTGGCAAAGTTGGTGGAGCTTGGAGCAAGGAGATCAATTGGTGATGAATTTTTGACAAAAATCGGGGATAGGTGGTTCTCGGAGAAACCAGGAGGAGCTATTTGGGGTTTTTGAAGCTAAACCCTAATTCCCATGGAATGTAGAGTTAGCGAGTTCATTGACCATAGAACCCGCAGATGGAAGGAAGACGAAATTAAAAATACATTCATGAAAGAAGATGCAGATCTAATTCTCGGTATTCATCTGAGTCAAGTGAGCAAATCAGACTCATGGTTCTGGAGTCAATCAAAGAATGACGATTTCTCAGTGAAATCATTCTATCACTAGGCAGTCTAATCGGGGGATTCTAATATGGCAGCTAGCTCTAACGGTAGCTCAATCACAATAGTAATGGATAAAATAAGGAAAACTAGAGTGCACCCAAGAATCGAGCTTCTAAATTGGAAAATTTTAAATCAGATTTTACCTTGTGGAGCAGTGTGGGCTAAGAGATGTGGGGGGCAAAATGATGCATGCAATTTGTGTAATGGGTGGGACTCGCAGTTTCACGCGTTGGTTGGGTGCCCGGAGTCGAGTAAGCTGTGGAAAAATGGGAGTGTCCCAAATCCACCAAAATCATTAAATGATAATGAATTTATGGATTGGTTGGTTCATATGTTTTTTGTAGGAAAGCTTAGAAGTGGTGAAACTGCTTTCTACTCACCTGTGGGTCGTCTGGTTCTCCAGATCGAATGTTATCCATGGAAAGGCCAACTCGATTCAGTGGGGAGCAGACCTGGCCTGGAGTTTCTTGGCTGTGGCGGAGTAGCTGAGAGAGTATCGATCCTCACAGTGGGTGGATGGAGAGGAAGAGATGACGGTGGGATCAGGAGCCTATCGGATTCTGGTTGACGGAAGCGCGGTCACGGTGGTTTCGGTGTTGGTGCGCTGTGTGTTGATGGATCGGGGAATATTAAAGCGGTCGCGTATGTGAAGGCTATACTACTCCTAGTGCAGCGGAAGCGCAAGCGATTATGTTGAGGGTGAGATTGGCATTAAAATTGAGACTAAAAAAAGTGGAGGTTAGGTCAGATAGTCTGAATATTATTAGTTTTTTGAAGAACAAGCGTCGTATTCATAAGGAGACAACTAAAGAGCTAGATGACTTGGCGTGGATGAAGTCTTTTTTCTAGTCTATTGTTTGGTCTTTTATTGGTCGTGAGAAAAACATGGGAGCCCATTGTGGAGGGTGATTTTTCGGTATGAGGGGGGTCTATCTAAATATGACTCTTGACTGAAAAGCCTAGGTCCTAAAATGCCATTCTGTGGAGGGTGAAAACCCGTTATACTTGGCATCCCTCAAATACTTACTCTATCGTCCGTCTTTCCCAGAAAGCATAAGGGAGAGTGCAAGTGTACACTACACCCGCTCTCAATGGGCTCCACGCGGACTTATGCCCTAAGGGCGGAATTGACTAGAGTCACCACCTAGTTTGACCTAAGGAACTAGGAAGGGAGGAGAAGGGTTCTAAGGACCATTAATTGACTCTGTGATTTGTTACCTATGGATAGGACTTATCTAGTCACTACAGAGATTCTATTGTGGGTTCGCACTGGGTTACACCCCTTAGAAGTGGTAACGACCACGACTTCGGATTGGTGCCCGAGGAAACCTCGGTCTTTAATTGTCGGGATTACCTTCTTTCAAAACCCTTTTTAGAGAGATTCATTTCAAAGCCAAGGACAGGATTAGGACGGGAAGAGAAAAGAAGAGTGGATGAGGCGAGCTTTTCTGCCAAGCTAGCGCCAAGAAGAGGAATTAGTGAATTCGAATGAGTATAGAATGAAGATTTGGGAAAAGTCTGAGCTTGAGTGCATAGACAAGACTTATAGTCTGATATGAGAGCCGAAGAAGGTTTGAGTGTTTTGAGAGATACGAGAGCCACTTTAGAGGGGAAAAGGGGTTTTTTGTTTGGAATGGGGTCGCACCCTAGATGGGCTGCCTACGTACTCAACTCCCCGCTGAGATCAGACCTTACGTAGTTCAGCTATGTTTGGGTTTTGGAAGTTTTGATGTTTGTGGAGCTTGAGGATATTTGTAGTGTTTGAGATTTAGAAGGATTCGAAGTTTCAAGAAGTTTCGGGTTTTGGGAGGTTGGAGTCTGTGAGACACCCAGGTCTGTGAGACATTGAAATCTCAGAATGATTGAGTCTGTGAGATGCTCGGGTCTGTGAGACATTCGAGTTCGTGAGATGTTCGGGTCTATGAGATGCTCGGGCCCGTGAGACTTTGGAAGTATGAATGAAGTTTGAATTTGTAAGAGGATTTGAGTTTAATGCGAGTTGGAGTTTGAATGATGATTTGGGTATGAAGTGATTTGGAGTTTTGAAGATTTTTTGAGTGTGTGAGGCAATTGGTATTTGCATAGATATCCCGAGTTTTTTAAATTTGAGGTTTGACAGCGATTGAGGAAAATCATTTTATTGTAAAAGGGCGGATAATCCCGAGGGATTACCCTATGTACCCCCTCGAACACGACACTTAATTAGTGGTAAGTGCCGAGGCTCGAAAGATGAGGCAATGAATTTATGTCGAAAAATAGGATTCAGAGAGAAACACCATGAAGAAGATGTTCTCGGTCGAACCCTAATAACGTCTCTAACTCCCGGGTTTTAAAACGTTAAAACTGAAAATATTGAAATCGAGTGGAAGAGAGTTAGACGATTCTAAAATCCTGACTGCAACTAGGAAGGCAGTCACATCCCTAGCACCCCGCCTCGTAAAAATCTAGGCTGCAATTAGGGGATGTTTGTCACCCTAATGCCCCGCCTAAAGAAGTCTAGACTGCGACAAGGGATGTGACGACCCCAGTTCCCCACCTCAAATTTTTATTTTGGAAGAGAGACAAGTGATGTCTAACTAGGGAGAAAACGTTTTGAAAATGTTAGACATTTCATGTTCCCTGAAAACAGTTTAATTTTGAGTTTGAAAAACTTTTGAAGTTGTTCGGAATTCTCGATGAAGAAACACTGATTTTGAGAAATATTTTTAGGAGAAAACTTTCTGTATATGTGAGAAGAACTTTCTGCATTTGAGAAGAGTTTTCTGTGATGTGAGAAGAGTTTTTCCTTTAAAATTCTACAAAATTGTTTCTTTTGAAAACTTGATGAAGTTTGAATAAAATGACTGTCTGAAATTCGGGAGAGGAGATTCTTTGGATTTTTGGATTTTGAATGGAATTTACAAGTTGAGTTTGAATTGGATTGGGTTAGAATTGAACTTGGGTATGTCATTGAGTTGATTTGAATTTTGGATTTGATTGGGTTTGGGCCAAAATTGGAAAATGGGCCGGGTTGGATTGATCGAGTCGAATTGGGCCGGGTCGGATTAGGCCTAATATTGGGCATTTGGGTCTAGTTGAGCCTGAATAGGGTTTGGGCCTTGAGATGGTTTTGGATTTGGGCTTGAATTGGGTTGTTAGAATTAGGCTGAAGTAGGTTTGGGCCGATCAAGTGTTTGGGCCTCACTGGTGGATTGGGTCTTGTAGGGCTCGGTATAGGCCAGGTTGAGTAATGGGCCAGGTTGGGCTTGATGGGCCATATTGGGTTTGGGTCAAATCGGGTTTGATGGGCCGCATTGGGTTTAGGCCGAATTGGGCTTATTGTTGGGCTTTGGGTTTGGGCCTTGTTGGGCTTCGGGTTTGGGCCTTGTTGGGTTTAGGCCTTGAAATGGGTTTGGGCCTTGAGATGGTTTTGGGCCTTGAAGTGGGCTTGGGCTGAATTAGGATTTGAATTGGGCCTTGGAATTAATGGGCCTTGTTTGAACTTTGGGCCGAATGAGCCTTGTTAGGGCTTTTGGGCTGAATTTGGGCTTGGCTGAAAATTTGATGGGCTGATTTGTGAGATATTAACAAGTGAGATGGATCAATATTATTGATTTATTAACTCTTGATTAGAGGTGTGTTGAAGGCAAATGAGGATTCCACCCACATAAAACGAATGAGAGATCCGCTAGGCGTGTGGTGGTTTCGCATCCTAAGCCCTTCTAAAATAGCCTTAAGGGCTTGTTTTTTTTTGAAGTTTTGTTCTTATATACATATAAAGGTGGTTAAGGTATTTTCTGAAGTTATAGGAGATTATTACCCACAAAACGAATGAGAGACCCATTAGGTGGGAGCGATAATACATCCAAAACATTTCTGTCAGTTGAAGGGTCCTAGGGGATAATAACTAGGGCTTAGCAAATGTAGAACAATAGAGTTAAAGTGGCAAAATGTAAAATAAAGTGGTAAATCAAAAGAGTAAGCAATTAGGATGAATAAGTAGTCAAAATGGACACAGAATTACAAAACACAATCAACTGTCAAAAGAGAATTCTTGTCGAGGTATCAGCGTGATCAAAAATAAATAAATATTTGAGGCCAAGATAAAGCAATCTTCAAATCAATTAAAAGTGCAAGGAGCAATTAGCTATCAAAGTCAATTAAATTATAGTAAAGGGGTGAAAACTGAATTTCCAAGCCCATGAGGTAACGAGTCCAAAGCACATTAATGTGGCCCGCCCGCGTAATCCAAGCAAATGCAAACCCAAATCGAGCATACCAATAGTCCATCAATCACATGTACAAAGATAGATAAATCCACCAGTTTAAGCCCATGACCGGATAGGACCAACCGACAACAGAGACAGGTACGACTGTGCCAAAGCCTGATGAAACCAAAGGGGCCGGGAGCCTATGATCCAAAATCCAAATCAAACAATTTAATCCAAAAGTCCTTAACATTGGTACAAACGTCAGCCACTGACATAGTCGGTTAGCCCAAACAAGAATCGATCATTACCAGGACCGACGCATTCCTCTACAATACCGCATTAATTACCAATGTCAACCGGGCAAAGATTCGTTGATAATCAACAGACCAAGTAAAAAGCTGTCAAGTGGGACTTCCAGAACTCGAATACAGAGAGCGTGCAAAGGAAGTATTAGCAATATTCGAGTCTGAACTCATGGGCATGGCCAAAACCAACAGAAGCAACACGTAGGTCATGTCAAAATACGCAGGGATTAGAACCAAATGGCTCGACACCAGGCCAAGGGTAATCACCAATAAACACCAGCAAATTCAGTTATGAAACCTCATAATATAATTCGGCACTTAGCAGCAAGAACAGTTCCGAACTAGTTTCCTCGGATTTAATGGAAAAACGTTGAGCAAAGACCAAAAGGTAGGAAAAGCAAGCAAGTTTTTGTGTAAGTATGTCCTGAGCAATCATTTCAGAAAGCCAAATTAAATCCAGATAACTGTGAGCACATAACCAGAGCCGATTCAACGCAGTGAGGCCTGGTTAGTGCCAAATAATTGAGAACGGGGGCAGCGGGAAGAACTCGGGTATCGACAACAAGAATCCATATGAAAAAAGGATTTTTGATACCCAAACCCAGAAAATGAGAATTGTAGAGAAGTGTTAAACACAAGTGAATCAGATTAGTAGTTCAAATAAACTTGTCTCTGTTGAGATTCGACAATCAATGGTAAGAGCAAAGGGAAAGCTCATACATCTACTCAAAACCCAGGAACAAGAATAAATAACCGCTCATCAGGGCTCTCGAACAGCTTAAAAAAAGAAGGCAATACCTCGATTTAGCTTGAGTTAGCCCTTACCGAACGCTGTCACCCATATCTCCAAGTTTTGCCGCACCTCACCCCCGTCAAAATAAATCGGCTCGACCTCCAAGTGTTTGACCAATATAGACTCCCAAAACCGATCAACAAATCGATGAATGAAATCAAATATAACATGGATTAGCGTCTTGACAGAACGAACAACCAGATGTTGGGAACTAAACTGTAAACGAAAAGATGAGCAGATTTTTAAATGGGAGTGGAGCTAGAAGAATAAATCACCTGGGTGATTTCGTCGAGTGGAGTATGAATGTTTTTTTTTTGCCGTGGTGAGGAAGACGAGGGGTGCGCCGTATGTTCCTCGTTCTCCAGCTTGGTTTGCAAAAATTTACCATGTGAAGAGCACATACACGAGAAGAGGAATGAAGAGCAGGGTGCATATTCCTTGTTTCCCGTGAGGTTGCGAAAACTACCCAGCCGTGAGTAAGAGAATGAAGAAGGCAACGAGCCTGTATATCTTTTGTCGCCAGGAGTGGCAAAATACTATCGTGAAGAGTATGAAGAAGGTAGAGTATGTATTCTGGGTTCGCCAGTTGAGGAGGATGATGAAGGAGCAGAACTTGATGTTTTTGTGAGATAGAAATTAGAAGAGGGCGGGGTGTGTATGTTCTAGTTTCGCCAGGAAAGGTGGGCAGAACTAGAGCGAATTGTGGACACCGATCAGGAGTGGAGGTTCTTTCGTGTTCTTCGTTCGAAGTTAGGCCAAGGGAACAGGAAAAAAAAGGCGTGGGTTCACCGATTGGACGAAGAATGTGAAGAAAATCAGAGAGCCGGCTGGGTTTTGAAAGGCGTGGGTTCAATCTTCGACGGCTCGAATAGAAAGAGAGTGGTAGAGCAGGTGTTTTCCTGGTTTGTGATGAGAGAAAGGAGATGGGCGGTGCTCCTGGGTTGCCAATTTGAGTTGCAAAGTTACTGGCGAAGAAGATGAAAAGAGACGGTGCCCTTTGTCTCCGGTTTGGTTGAAAAATTACGTCGGCGAAAACGAAGAAGATTGGAGGACGGACATTTCTGTTCGCAGGCTTGAAAAATTACTCGTAGAGAAGAGCATGAGAATGAAGACGGCTTGGGGAGAAGATCTCCGGCCTGAACTTCGTTTCTGGGTTCATCCATTTGAAGGTCGAGGTGGGGGAAGAGTTTTATAGTAATTTTTGAGAATGGGAGCCGACGGGAGTGTGGAATTCTTTCGCCTTTTGAGGGAGAAGAGCATGGGCAACCATGCTTCTGGGTTTCTGTTCTTGTTGGGAATGATGTCTCAGAAGGGTTGCTTGGTCCACCCGACATGGACAATAAAAAATAAGAAAATGGGACTTGCTCTTACTGAGTTTCGAACTCAATACCATCTAGTCTCCCCACTACATGCTTTAACCAGTTGAGCTGTAACAGAATTGGGTAAGTAAAAGCGAAGAAATAAAACAAGAACCATGTTGCGAGCTGAGGCAAAATTAAGAAAATGTTTTTCGTTCATGCCAGGAATCGAACCCGAAACAAATGGGTTGTATAGCAAGTACCTTCACCAGTTATGCTGGGTCAAATTTCAATATTTCCATGGGAGAAATAATACAAGAGCCCTAATTTCAACTGGATAACTCCTCTAAAAATGCTACGAGTTTAAAAGAAAGCATACAAGGAAAAAGAGAAGATTAATCTAATGGCATGGAATTATGTAATGTAAATAATAAGATATAAACATAATGCAAAATAAAATAGACGAAATAACGTAATGATGAATACATGAAATAATGAAATAGTACTAGTACGCTGGTGATAAAAAATACAAGTGAATGTAACGAAAACGGAAATTGAGTTAGATATGTACGAATAGCGAAAAATAAGATAGAATAAACAAGTAATAGAATAAAATAAGATAAGAGGAAGCCTAATCAAATAAGCAACAAAATGGAATAAACTACTATGAATAATAACAGTAAAACACACACATAAAATGATAGAAACTAATAATGACGAAAACCGAATAAAGGCAAATACTGAAAATAAAACACACGTAAAATAACAATGAAATAAGCTAAGCTAAGTAAGTAACAAAATGACATAAGGTAAGGACAATGTAAAACAACTCGACGAATAAATAAGCGAATACGAAATAGAATAAAATAACATAGTAAAATATGTCAGCAAACAAAGAGGGACGGGTTTGAAATCGGATTGTCGTTGGAAATTCATTTTCGCAAAATCATGTTTTTATGAAATGCTTTGAAAAGGATTATAAAATGATGGTTAAATTTTAGCATGCACGCTAATATGTTTTTGTTTTTTTTTTTTTGAAAAAGAAAGGCGATGACCCCTCTCATTTTACTTATTATTTCAGAATTTGCTTTATGGGGTGAGAATTTTTGGTGTCTACAGATGGCTCCCCTTGATTCAATTCTGCAATAGAAGACTTGTAGAATTGGATCAAGGTTGACGGGGCGCCAAAAATTCTCACTGCGGTTTAGTGGTGAGTGTATAAATACGATTGAAAGTACGAGGACTTATGACGAGCCTCAGTTAGACCTCTTGACATCTAACCCTAGGACTTATGACGAGCCTAGGATACTAACGATCCGATGGTTTTAGGGTGCACGAGGGTTTAGGAGTACCTCAACTGGACCTCTTGATATCCAGTCCTAGGGCTTATGACGGGCCAAGAATGCGATTGAGAGTACGAGGACTTAGGAGTGCCTCAACTAGACCTCTTGATATCTAGCTATAGGACTTATGCCGAGCCTATAATACCAACTACCCGATTTGATTTAAGGTGCACGAGGGCTCAGGAGTGCCTCAACTGGACCTCTTGATATCCAGTCCTAGGTCTTATGATGGGCCTAGAATGCGATTGAAAGTACGAGGACTTAGGAATGCCTCAACTAGACCTGTTGATATCTAGCTATAGGACTTATGCCGAGCCTATAATACCAACAACCCGATTTGATTTAAGGTGCACGAGGGCTTAGGAGTGCCTCAACTGGACCTCTTGATATCCAGTCCTAGGTCTTATGATGGGCCTAGAATGCGATTGAAAGTACGAGGACTTAGGAGTGCCTCAACTAGACCTGTTGATATCTAGCTATAGGACTTATGCCGAGCCTATAATACCAACAACCCGATTTGATTTAAGGTGCACCAGGGCTTAGGAGTGCCACAACTGGACCTCTTGATATCCAGTCCTAGGGCTTATGATGGGCCTAGAATGCGATTGAAAGTACGAGGACTTAGGAGTGCCTCAACTAGACCTCTTGATATCTAGCTATAGGACTTATGCCGAGCCTATAATACCAACAACCCGATTTGATTTAAGGTGCATGAGGGCTTAGGAGTGCCTCAACTGGACCTCTTGATATCCAGTCCTAGGGCTTATGATGGGCCTAGAATGCGATTGAAAGTACGAGGACTTAGGAGTACCTCAACTAGACCTCTTGATATCTAGCTATAGGACTTATGCCGAGCCTATAATACCAACAACCCGATTTGATTTAAGGTGCATGAGGGCTTAGGAGTGCCTCAACTGGACCTCTTGATATCCAGTCCTAGGGCTTATGATGGGCCTAGAATGCGATTGAAAGTACGAGGACTTAGGAGTGCCTCAACTAGACCTCTTGATATCTAGCTATAGGACTTATGCCGAGCCTATAATACCAACAACCCGATTTGATTTAAGGTGCACGAGGGCTTAGGAGTGCCTCAACTGGACCTCTTGATATCCAGTCCTAGGGCTTATGACGGGCCTAGAATGCGATTGAAAGTACAAGGACTTAGGAGTGCCTCAACTAGACCTCTTGACATCTAGCTATAGGACTTATGATGAGCCTATAATACTTTGATGGAGTTGTACGAAACTCGCTGCTTTGGGTGGTTGATTTGAGGATGGCTTTGATTGTGGATTGATCCGGGATTGGAAGCTTTTTGGTCGTTTTTGTGAGGGATGTGATAGTCGAATGTTTTTCGTTGATGTGGCCCTTGACTTTGTCAGTGTGGGACTTGTGTTTTGGTTTTGTTTTTGGTGGTCTTGGCCCGATGTGCACTATGGTTTCGGGATTTGGTATGACTCTTGGCTCCAGAGTTCGAGATGGCTCCGGTATGGCTCTCGAGTTTTGGTTTTTGTGATTGGTTTTGAATGGATGGTTTTTTGTGAATGAGCGACTTTGGGAACTCGGTGGTTTTGATATGGCCGAATGGCTTCGATATGATCAAATGGCTTTGGTATGATAGAATGGCTCCGGTGCGGTTGGGTGGCTCCGGTGCGGTCGGATGGCTCCAGTGCTGTTGGATGGCTCCGACATGATTCATGACCCCATTGTGAGCAACGGCTCTGGGATGGTTGGTGGGTTTCGATTTGGATTGAGATTTTTGGGATGGTTGGTGGGTTTCGATTTGGATTGAGACTTCGGGTCAAGTGGCGGGTCGATGTGATTTGTGTACTTTGATGTAGTTGACAATTTTTTGTTGTGGATGAATGGTTTTGGTATGGATTTTGAATCGAGTGGTGGATTGATGTGATTTACCGTGGTTGACAGTTTTTGTTTTGTGGATGAATGGCTTTAGTACGGTCAGTTTCAACTTCAGATTCCTCAATATGGCTCCGGGATAGTTCGGGATGGCTTCGGGGAGGCTACGAGATGGCTCCATTTGATGATAGTAGTGAGCAAAAAGGGAATCTTCCTTTGAGGTGGTCGCACCCTGGGCGGGCTGCCTACGTACTCAATTTTGTATTGAGATCAGACCATACGTAGTTTGAAACTCTGTAGGCAAGGCCTTGGTGACGAAATGGCTCCGATATGGATTTGAGGTGGCTCCCGTATTGTTCTCGGACTGTTGGGATGACCCCTGTGTAGTTCCAAGGATGGTTTCAATGTCGGATGATGGCTCCCGTATGGCTCTAGCTTGGCTTTGGGAGAGGTGCCAATGAGGCTCGAGTATGACAATGGATAACTCCGGGATTGTCTTCGTATGGCTTCGGATGACTCCATCTTTGACTTTTTTATCGGAAGTTACGCTTTGATAGCGGCAACTGAAGTCGACTTTCCACGAGACTAGGCATAGTACTTACAAGCCGGATGTTGATGATGAAATGATAAATGCAGACATTGAGTGCTAAACGAGATGCAAAATGCATATGCAGTTTTTTTTTGAAGAGAAGGTACGGTCCTATCTCTATTACTACGGGGTTTACGAGTACAAGACATCTTTGATTCAATATTGAGTGATTGTTGAATGGGAATGCGTGAATCACTTTCCTCTCATGGAGGGATGCAGGTTAATCTCTCGTGAGTATGGTCGTGTGTGCAAATGTCATTATGATACTCTTGATGCTCAGAGCAGTATTTTCCTGAGAATTTCTTTTCGAGGTTCTGGACTTTCCAATTCTTACAATTTCCTCACCTGCAACGGGGTAGGCTGCTTATGATTTGGTGCTCAGATAAAAAAAGTCGCTCACACTCAAAGACCTTGTGAAGAAAGGTCACGCTCATTCGCTCACGGTTCCTTTGGTATGACGAGACATGTTGATAACAAGTACGAAGCTTATGATTCATGTTTCAAGTCTGGTACTTTTAGTTAACGCTCATCGACTTATGGGCCAGAGGTCTTTATTGGGTTATAACGGGGTTGAGGGGTGCGATGTATGTCACATGGGACCCGGGATTTGTTTGGGGAGTTGTGGAGCTTTTGCGCAATAGAGGGTATGTTTCGCCTTTGTCATGGGTGGAATGATTAAACAGGTTTTGATAACCTTTTTATTGATTTCTACGGGACATCATTGATCCTTTGGATTCGGTTTTCTCCTTCTTGTCCCTTCTGATGTATGGTTTGGACTTCCTTCTCACTTTTGTGTTTTTGAAATTGCATTTGGCTCATCAACCTTCTCAAGCATTTTTTCTTTGCTTTGTATTTTGGCTTTCAGTTTTGGAATTGCATTGACTCATCGATCCTCTTGAACATTTTTGGTGTTCTTTTTTGGTGTTTGGCTTTGGAGTTGCATTGACTCACTGATTTCTTCAAACATTTCATTTATTATGTGTTGTGAAAGATGGTGAGGGAGGGGCCATGGCTCCGGCTCTTTCGAGATCCTATATTGCAAGGGCAGGCAAGTATATGTGGGGTGGCATATTGTGGAGTTTTTTTTTTTGAAAAAAAAAGTTTTTCTTGAAAGGCTCAGCGGGGCTCACTAAGGGATTATGTGCAGGGCAGTCAAAGTTTTTTGGTTTTGTGGAGATTTTGTATTCCTAAGTGCCTCGTCATTCTCATTAATCAATGATTGCTTTCTTACTATTCTCGGATCTTCACATGAATCACAATTCATATCTTGCTATCAACATTGATCTCACTTTGAATCATGGCTCTCCATGTGACGAAGGAATACACATGTCGCTCGTGGTTTTACCTCAATTGACTTTCTCTACCTTCCCTCAACGCTCATAGGATTGTCCAATATCCTCATTCGGAATTCAAGGGAAAATACCGCTCTTTGCACACTACTCGCTTGGTCTGTGGTGCTGAGTTTAATTAGACCCTTGTGTTCATTAACGGGTCGAGAATTTAATGGTTCACGCACTCTATTCAATCAATCTCTCAGGATTTTCGCCAAAAATGTCGCTTCGATACGAATATATGCAAATGCAACTATCTACAATGCAATGTATTGTGGTAATATGGAATTACTATGTATAGGATGCATGAAATGATGAAAAATGATGAATGGAGATGGTTGGCTGAATGTTTTTTTTTTGTTTTTCGTTTTGGATGCAATGCCTGCGTGGTAAGGCTACACCTAGTCGCGCTTGGGTCGAATCCGGCTCATGGTTCATGAAGCTCATCCCATTACTGTTGGCCTTGAAGGTGGTAGCTGTTAGGGTCACTGTCGGGGCAGTGGTTCTCAAGTAAGGTTGGGCTAGTGATTGGCTCTTGGATTTTGGTACTTTTAGGGAGTGACAACTCCCGCATGGTGGCCCTACGATATGGAAAGGACTGCTTCTTTTCATATTGGGCACTGATGCACATAGCGGTTCAAACTTCCCGGTGTTTTCTACTATCCTTTGAAGATCAGGCTTTGGATATTGAGGTGTTGGGATGAAAGCTCATATGTGATAAGGTGATGATGGAACACGTGATAGTGCATTTTTTTATGTGAACGAACCTTATACATGATTGGTGAACTCTAATTGATGGGAAATACATGCGACTCTTTTTTGTCATGAATGCAATACATGTGTTTTGCTTTGTGCTCGGTTGTATTTGTTGGTGTATTTATTTTAGGGGACGCCTCCTGTAGATCGTGAATTTTCACACCATAAAGCAAAGTTGATGAATGATGTATAGACGTGAGGGGTCGTCCCTTATTCGTTCTTTTTATTATACGTGCATGCCAAAAGAAACCAAGTTTTAGAAAACAGTTTGAAAACGCGTGTTTTCAAAGTGGTGGATATTCTCAATATAAACTTTGACGCTCGGTCATTCGCAAATAAAATAGGGAGTAGGGAACCCTATACACATTGATCTAAATAAATTCAGAGGGGATGTATAAACCTATACACCTAATCTATTCAAAAATGGACGAGAGAGAAAAGAAACATCGGGGAAAATCCTATACATCATCAGTCCTAAAAGTCATTAAAGGGGGGATTCGAGTTAAAAACTTCTTCTGGACTTGTCTGCTTCGTCTTCAAGCTTTTGACTGACCGCTCGTTCGTGTTCGAGCTCCTGACTGGTTGCTCGCTCGACTTCGGGCTCAAGGTTGGTTGTACGCTCGTCTTCGGGATTTAGCAACAAAGTCGCGCTACTATCCAACAATATAGGTTGGTGTTCTTTTGGCTTTAAGCAATTCAGAATTCGATCGACCGTTGCTAGTCTTCATAATGCCCGACTCGGGTTGGTGCTCCTCTGATTTTTGGCTTGAACTGTTGTTGTCGATCTTCATGCGCCCCACTTGATCTGACGAGGAAAATAAGGGGCGTTCTTTGAGAAAGGAAGGTGAATGATCAAGCACAAGATCATTATGAAAATCCACCACTTTTTGGATAACACGAAATGACTAGTACGCTCCACGGTAATGACCGCTACTCTTGAAGATGGGTTGAACTTCAAAAATAACGAGTTACAACATGGGGACTAAATCATTTATTTTTAAATACGTTTGTGAAATTCATTTTTGAAAACTGTTTTCAAAAACTAATCATGTTAGTGAAAAATGTTGTTTGAAATTTGTTTGCAGAAAGTAGGTTTTTCGAAATCTATTTTTGAAAATTGGTTCAGAAATAACATTTTAGTGAAACAAAGTTTTTAAAGATGAAGTGACAGGTTTTAAAACCCCAAATGCTTATGAGTAAAAATTAGGTGGGATTCGAAATTAAACGATCTTGTAAGAAAGCTTTAAGAGACATATAAAAGAGAATTCCGAACGTTTAAAACTGATTGGTTTGAAGAAGTGATTTGCACACATGTAAAGCATAAAGTAAATCGTGGCTATTGTTTGATGTGGAGTTGTAAGTGTTAGTGTTGGGATAATCACTTTCCAGGTCAATTATGATTCCGTCTCACCGGAGGAACCGTCGTCCCTTCACTATCATCTCTCGGGGTTTTTCTCTACTATGCCTTTGTGGGGCACGTTATCAAGAAAGTCCGGAGTGCTTAAGTTCGAAAGGTCAGGACACCCAAGATGATAAGGAAACATACGCCACGACCAGTGATGATCTGACAACACCCCACTTTTCGGGAAACTCGGGGAAGTATTGCATGGGAACGGGTCTCTCGTCACCTGCACGGTCAGGTGTGTCTAAAGTCCAAATTATTCACTGACTACGTTGTGCCATGTATGGGTATCCGGTAAATACGGGATCCTCTATAGGCGTATAGCGTGACATTGGGCTTTAGAGCCACATGTGGTGCAGAGGAACAATGGAGAACTGAGCCCATGCAATCTTCAGGGTAAGGCAAAAGGGCGGTCAGAAATGCGGCATACAAGGGGGTGACTTCCATAAACCCGTCTTAGACACCGGACCAGGTAGCTGGACACTGAAGGCTCAAAGTTCACTATATGCTGGCTTCAACTCGGATAATGGAGGATATTTTTGGATCATGAGCTCAAAGCGTTGGTCGGAGACCGTACCGCCTCGTGGGTTTGTTCACTGAGAGAGTGACCCTAGCTCATGGGGAATCAACTGTGGACCGGTTGGGGATCCCGTGACATCGTGGGTAAATTGGGTGACACAGAGGAATGCATGTCCTAAGCTACCCACCCCATGCACCCCACAATCGCAATATAAATATGAAAGCAGTAAATAAACCAAATGGAGTTAGCACCAACCTATGTACTAAGAGTTTTATCTTGAGATTAGTGATTCCTAAATGGTTGTTTATTAACCTAAAGGGAAGTTAGCTTCATTCATCCTAAGTGTCTCTTTCTAAGTGTGAGCTAATTATTAACCCAATTGTTGCAATGTTTGTTGAGGGTCTAATATGTCCTAGTTATCCTCATCAGGCACACATTCTAAGTGTGGAGTAGAATAATCCTAAAGACTTTGAAAAGAATCTCTTGAAGGTTTTGAAAGAAGAGGGGAGGTCCCGACAATTTTGAATGGAGTTCAGTCTTCCTTGAGTTTGAAAAAAACTTACTCAAGTTCTCCCCAGCAGAGTCGCCATTCTATGGAGGGTGATTTTTCGGTATGAGGGGGGTCTATCTAAATATGACTCTTGACTGAAAAGCCTAGGTCCTAAAATGCCATTCTGTGGAGGGTGAAAACCCGTTATACTTGGCATCCCTCAAATACCTACTCTATCGTCCGTCTTTCCCAGAAAGCATAAGGGAGAGTGCAAGTGTACACTACACCCGCTCTCAATGGGCTCCACGCGGACTTATGCCCTAAGGGCGGAATTGACTAGAGTCGCCACCTAGTTTGACCTAAGGAACTAGGAAGGGAGGAGAAGGGTTCTAAGGACCATTAATTGACTCTGTGATTTGTTACCTATGGATAGGACTTATCTGGTCACTACAGAGATTCTATTGTGGGTTCGCACTGGGTTGCACCCCTTAGAAGTGGTAACGACCACGACTTCGGATTGGTGCCCGAGGAAACCTCGGTCTCCAATTGTCGGGATTACCTTCTTTCAAAACCCTTTTTAGAGAGATTCATTTCAAAGCCAAGGACAGGATTAGGACGGGAAGAGAAAAGAAGAGTGGATGAAGCAAGCTTTTCTGCCAAGCTAGCGCCAAGAAGAGGAATTAGTGAATTCGAATGAGTATAGAATGAAGATTTGGGAAAAGTCTGAGCTTGAGTGCATAGACAAGACTTATAGTCTGATATGAGAGCCGAAGAAGGTTTGAGTGTTTTGAGAGATACGAGAGCCACTTTAGAGGGGAAAAGGGGTTTTTTGTTTGGAATGGGGTCGCACCCTAGATGGGCTGCCTACGTACTCAACTCCCCGCTGAGATCAGACCTTATGTAGTTCAGCTATGTTTGGGTTTTGGAAGTTTTGATGTTTGTGGAGCTTGAGGATATTTGTAGTGTTTGAGATTTAGAAGGATTTGAAGTTTCAAGAAGTTTCGGGTTTTGGGAGGTTGGAGTCTGTGAGACGCCCAGGTCTGTGAGACATTGAAATCTCAGAATGATTGAGTCTGTGAGACGCTCGGGTCTGTGAGACATTCGAGTTCGTGAGATGTTCGGGTCTATGAGACGCTCGGGCCCGTGAGACTTTGGAAGTTTGAATGAAGTTGGAATTTGTAAGAGGATTTGAGTTTAATGCGAGTTGGAGTTTGAATGATGATTTGGGTATGAAGTGATTTGGATTTTTGAAGATTTTTTGAGTGTGTGAGGCAATTGGTATTTGCATAGAGATCCCGAGTTTTTTAAATTTGAGGTTTGAAAGCGATTGAGGAAAATCATTTTATTGTAAAAGGGCGGATAATCCCGAGGGATTACCCTATGTACCCCCTCGAACACGACACTTAATTAGTGGTAAGTGCCGAGGCTTGAAAGATGAGGCAATGAATTTATGTCGAAAAATAGGATTCAGAGAGAAACACCATGAATGAGATGTTCGCGGTCGAACCCTAATAACGTCTCTAACTCCCGGGTTTTAAAACGTTAAAACTGAAAATATTGAAATCGAGTGGAAGGGAGTTAGACGATTCTGAAATCCTGACTGCAACTAGGAAGGCAGTCACATCCCTAGCACCCCGCCTCGTAAAAATCTAGGCTACAATTAGGGGATGTTTGTCACCCTAATGCCCCGCCTAAAGAAGTCCAGACTGCGACAAGGGATGTGACGACCCCAGTGCCCCGCCTCAGATTTTTATTTTGGAAGAGAGACAAGTGATTTCTAACTAAGGAGAAAACGTTTTGAAAATGTTAGACATTTCCTGTTCCCTGAAAACAGTTTAATTTTGAGTTTGAAAACTGAGTTGGAAAAACTTTTGAAGTTGTTCGGAATTCTCGATGAAGAAACACTGATTTTGAGAAATATTTTTAGGAGAAAACTTTCTGTATATGTGAGAAGAACTTTCTGCATTTGAGAAGAGTTTTCTGTGATGTGAGAAGAGTTTTTCCTTTAAAATTCTACAAAATTGTTTCTTTTGAAAACTTGATGAAGTTTGAATAAAATGACTGTTTGAAATTCGGGAGAGGAGATTCTTTGGATTTTTGGATTTTGAATGGAATTTACAAGTTGAGTTTGAATTGGATTGGGTTAGAATTGAACTTGGGTTTGTCATTAAGTTGATTTGAATTTTGGATTTGATTGGGTTTGGGCCAAAATTGGAAAATGGGCCGGGTTGGATTGATCGAGTCGAATTGGGCTGGGTCGGATTAGGCCTAATATTGGGCATTTGGGTCAAGTTGAGCCTGAATAGGGTTTGGGCCTTGAGATGGTTTTGGATTTGGGCTTGAATTGGGTTGTTAGAATTAGGCTGAAGTAGGTTTGGGCCGATCAAGTGTTTGGGCCTCAAGTTTGGGCCTCACTGGTGGATTGGGTCTTTGTAGAGCTCGGTATAGGCCAGGTTGAGTAATGGATCAGGTTGGGCTTGATGGGCCATATTGGGTTTGGGTCAAATTGGGTTTGATGGGCCGCATTGGGTTTGGGCCGAATTAGGCTTATTGTTGGGCTTTGGGTTTGGGCCTTGTTGGGCTTCGGGTTTGGGCCTTGTTGGGCTTCGGGTTTGGGCCTTGTTGGGTTTAGGCCTTGAAATGGGTTTGGGCCTTGAGATGGCTTTGGGCCTTGAAGTGGGCTTCAGCTGAATTAGGATTTGAATTGGGCCTTGGAATTAATGGGCCTTGTTTGAACTTTGGGCCGAATGAGCCTTGTTAGGGCTTTTGGGCTGAATTTGGGCTTTGGCTAAAAATTTGATGGGCTGATTTGTGAGATATTAACAAGTGAGATGGATCAATTTATTGATTGATTTATTAACTCTTGATTAGAGGTGTGTTGAAGGCAAAGGAGGATTCCACCCACATAAAACGAATGAGAGATCCGCTAGGCGTGTGGTGGTTTCGCATCCTAAGCCCTTCTAAAATAGCCTTAAGGGCTTGTTTTTTTTTTTTGAAGTTTTTGTTCTTATATACATATAAAGGTGGTTAAGGTATTTTCTGAAGTTATAGGAGATTATTGCCCCACAAAACGAATGAGAGACCCATTAGGTGTGGAGCGATAATACATCCAAAACATTTCTGTCAGTTGAAGGGTCCTAGGGGATAATAACTAGGGCTTAGCAAATGTAGAACAATAGAGCTAAAGTGGCAAAATGTAAAATAAAGTGGTAAATGAAAAGAGTAAGCAATTAGGATGAATAAGTAGTCAAAATGGACAAAGAATTACAAAACACAATCAACTGTCAAACCAGAGAATTCTTGCCGAGGTATCAGCGTGATCAAAAATAAATAAATATTTGAGGCCAAGATAAAGTAATCTTCAAATCAATTAAAAGTGCAAGGAGCAATTAGCTATCAAAGACAATTAAATTATAGTAAAGGGGTGAAAAAATTTCCAAGCCCATGAGGTAACGAGTCCAAAGCACATTAATGTGGCCCGCCCGCGTAATCCAAGCAAATGCAAACCCAAATCGAGCATACCAATAGTCCATCAATCACATGTACAAAAGATAGATAAATCCACCAGTTTAAGCCCATGACCAGATAGGACCAACCGACAACAGAGACAGGTACGACTGTGCCAAAGCCTGATGAAACCAAAGGGGCCGGGAGCCTATGATCCAAAATCCAAATCAAACAATTTAATCTAAAAGTCCTTAACATTGGTACAAACGTCAGCCACTGACATAGTCGGTTAGCCCAAACAAGAATCGATCATTACCAGGACCGACACATTCCTCTACAATACCGCATTAATTACCAATGTCAACCGGGCAAAGATTCGTTGATAATCAACAGACCAAGTAAAAAGCTGTCAAGTGGGACTTCCAGAACTCGAATACAGAGAGCGTGCAAAGGAAGTATTAGCAATATTCGAGTCTGAACTCATGGGCATGGCCAAAACCAACAGAAGCAACACGTAGGTCATGTCAAAATATGCAGGGATTAGAACCAAATGGCTAGACACCAGGCCAAGGGTAATCGCCAAATAAACACCAGCAAATTCAGTTATGAAACCTCATAATATAATTCGGCACTTAGCAGCAAGAACAGTTCTGAACTAGTTTCCTCGGATTGTTAATGGAAAAACGTTGAGCAAAGACCAAAAGGTAGGAAAAGCAAACAAGTTTTTGTGTAAGTATGTCCTGAGCAATCATTTTCAGGAAGCCAAATTAAATCCAGATAACAGTGAACACATAACCAGAGCCGATTCAACGCAGTGAGGCCTGGTTAGTGCCAAATAATTGAAGAACGGGGCAGCGGGAAGAACTCGGGTATCGACAACAAGAATCCATAGGACGAAAGGATTTTTGATACCCAAACCCAGAGTAGAGAAGTGTTAAACACAAGTGAATCAGATTAGTAGTTCAAATGAACTTGTCTCTGTTGAGATTCGACAATCAGCGGTAAGAGCAAAGGGAAAGCTCATACATCTACTCAAAACCCAGGCACAAGAATAGATAACCGCTCATCAGGGCTCTCGAACAGCTTAGAAAAAGAAGGCGATACCTCGATTTAGCTTGAGCTAGCCCTTACCAAACGATGTCACCCATATCTCCATGTCTTCCCGCACCTCACCCCCATCAAAATAAGTCGGCTCGACCTCCAAGTGTTTGACCAATATAGACTCCCAAAACCAATCAACAGATCAATGAATGAAATCAAATATAACGTGGATTAGTGTCTTGACAGGACGAACAACCAGATGTTGGGGAACTAAATTGTAAACGAAAAGATTAACAGATTTTTCAATTGGAGTGGAGCTAGAAGAATAAGTCACCTGGGTGATTTCGTCGAGTGGAGTATGAATGTTTTTTTTTCGCCTGGTGAGGAATACGAGGGGTGCGCCGTTGGTTTTGTTTTTTTTTTGGTTTGCAACAATTTACCATGGGAAGAGCACAGATACGAGAAGAGGAATGAAGAGCAGGGTGCATATTTCTTGTTTCCCGTGAGGTTGCGAAAACTACCCAGCCGTGAGTAAGAGAATGGAGAAGGCAACGAGCCTCTATACCCTTTGTCGCCAGGAGTGGCAAAATACTATCGTGAAGGGTATGAAGAAGGTAGAGTATGTATTCTGGGTTCGCCAGTTGAGGAGGATGAAGAAGGAGCAGAACTTGATGTTTTTGTGAGATAGAAATTAGAAGAGGGCGAGGTGTGTATGTTCTAGTTTCGCCAGGAAAGGTGGGCAGAACTAGAGCGAATTGTGGACACCGATCAGGAGTGGAGGTTCTTTCGTGTTCTTCGTTCGAAGTTAGGCCAAGGGAACAGGAAAATAAAGGCGTGGGTTCACCGATTGGACGAAGAATGTGAAGAAAATCAGAGAGCCGACTGGGTTTTGAAAGGCGTGGGTTCAATCGTCGACGGCTCGAATAGAAAGAGAGTGGTAGAGCAGGTGTTTTCCTGGTTTGTCGATGAAGAGAAAGGAGATGGGCGGTGCTCCTGGGTTGCCAATTTGAGTTGCAAAGTTACTGGCGAAGAAGATGAAAAGAGACGGTGCCCTTTGTTCTCCGGTTTGGTTGAAAAATTACCGTCGGCGAAAACGAAGAAGATTGGAGGACGGACATTTCTGTTCGCAGGCTTGAAAAATTACTCGTAGAGAAGAGCATGAGAATGAAGACGGCTTGGGGAGAAGATCTCCGGCCTGAACTTCGTTTCTGGGTTCATCCATTTGAAGGTCGAGGTGGGGGAAGAGTTTCACAGTAATTTTTGAGAATGGGAGCCGACCGGGAGTGTGGAATTCTTTCGCCTTTTGAGGGAGAAGAGCATGGGCAACCATGCTTCTGGGTTTCTGTTCTTGTTGGGAATTGATGTCTCAGAAGGGTTGCTTGGTCCACCCGACATGGACAATAAAAAATAAGAAAATGGGACTTGCTCTTACTGAGTTTTGAACTCAATACCATCTAGTCTCCCCACTACATGCTTTAACCGATTGAGCTGTAACAGAATTGGGTAAGTAAAAGCGAAGAAATAAAACAAGAACCATGTTGCGAGCTGAGGCAAAATTAAGAAAATGTTTTTCGTTCATGCCAGGAATCGAACCTAAAACAAATGGGTTGTATAGCAAGTACCTTCACCAGTTACGCTGGGTCAAATTTCAATATTTCCATGGGAGAAATAATACAAGAGCCCTAATTTCAACTGGATAACTCCTCTAAAAATGCTACGAGTTTAAAAGAAAGCATACAAGGAAAAAGAGAAGATTAATCTAATGGCATGGAATTATGGAATGTAAATAATAAGATATAAACATAATGCAAAATAAAATAGACGAAATAACGTAATGATGAATACATGAAATAATGAAATAGTACTTGTACGCTGGTGATAAAAAATACAAGTGAATGTAACGAAAACGGAAATTGAGTTAGATATGTACGAATAGCGAAAAATAAGATAGAATAAACAAGTAATAGAATAAAATAATATAAGAGGAAGCCTAATCAAATAAGCAACAAAATGGAATAAACTACTATGAATAATAACAGTAAAAGACACACATAAAATGATAGAAACTAATAATGACAAAAACCGAATAAAGGCAAATACTGAAAATAAAACACACGTAAAATAACAATGAAATAAGCTAAGCTATGTAAGTAACAAAATGACATAAGGTAAGGACAATGTAAAACAACTAGACGAATAAATAAGCGAATACGAAATAGAATAAAATAACATAGTAAAATATGTCAGCAAACAAAGAGGGACGGGTTTGAAATCGGATTGTCGTTGGAAATTCATTTTCAAAAAATCATGTTTTTATGAAATGCTTTGAAAAGGATTATAAAACGATGGTTTCATTTTAGCATGCACGCTAATATGTTTTTGTTTTTTTTTTTTGAAAAAGAAAGGCGATAACCCCTCTCATTTTACTTATTATTTCAGAATTTGCTTTATGGGGTGAGAATTTTTGGTGTCTACACCCATATGTTGGCTAGATTGGGTAGGAGATTTAAGTGTTTAGAAACTTTTGTGGACCTTATTCCGGAGAACATTTTGTATCTGTTAAAGCATTAAGCGAATGAAATATGTTTTGATTTTCAAAAAAAAAGGAAAATTCACAAAATACCACTGTTTGAGTTTCTAATTCACAAAATACCACTGTTTTTTTTTGTAATTCAACTTTACACATGCTTAAACGTTGTCCAAAATTGATGATGTTCATTGGGTCCCACATGTCACATATAAGCTTAAAAAACTTCAAATTTGATATTGGACCAAAATATAACACTTTAGCATTGTCCATGTAAAGTTTCATCAATTTTGTACAACGTTTAAGCATGTTTAAAGTTGAATTACGAAAAAAACAGTGGTATTTTGTGAATTAGAAACTCAAACAGTGGTATTTTGTAAATCTTAAGAAGTGGGTTTAGGTATGTGATAACTTTGATAATAAGTAAATGAAATAAGCGACTGTCTTTCAAAATAAAAGAGTTTAATTAATCAATCATTCTTGGTAACATGTCTATGTAGCTATTTTTAGTTACATTTTAAAATTATACAGTTTATATAGTGTAGAAGTATAGATTTTGTAAGCTTATTGTACAGTTTAAGAAGTTGGTATGTAAATGTAATAGAATTTCAGTAATATCAGAATTCAATGTATAACTTTACATATACAACCATATAATTTTTATTTACTAATTGTATAATTATAATAATACAAATGTACATGTATGTAGCCATCTATAGCTACATTTAGATGTAGCCAAGAAATTACTTTAATTAATATACTATTGTTCAGAAATCTTCTTTGTTATTTTGAATCACACAAATGATGGATGTAACCAGCTTTCTCGACTAAACAATCTGCTTCTTTCTAATCAACATCAGAGTTGAGTCTGAATGTTTATGGAGCTCTAGGAGGTGAGAGAAGAATTGTTGTTTTTTTTTTGAGAAACTTTGAAACTTTATATATAACTAGTAAACCAAAACAACATAAATATTCTATGTCTCCTTATCCAAGTTACATGCAACTTGGACACGAAAAGGAACATGCGATCCTTCCCAAATCTGAATCTTATCAAGGGCACTATTGTACATCTTAGCAACAAGAAATGTAGGGAGATTGAAAGGTTCATAGTTTGAATTCCAACCATAACTATCTAAGGAATAACAAAGATTTTTGAATGCTAACAAATCCTGCCTCCCACCTTCTTCAATCATCTCATTCCCAACAATTCTTTCCTTCATATCTTCACGGATATTGTCAAAGCAGATGCAATAGATACCTTCACTAAGTGCAAGTTCTACTGCAATACGAGCTGCTTTTATCACCGCCAAATGCACCTTATAGGTGCTACTTAAACTCTTGTTGAAAGCTAACACTGGGGTACCTGTTGAGTTTCTCAAAAGACCACCAATCTGTATCGGAAAATCTTTCCTTTTAAAGACTTCAATACAGATAGAGGTAATACCTGTCAGAGGAGGCCGCCAAGGAGTTAGATTTCCCATACAAGGTTGCTGCAGGGAAGAGGAGTCAATATACGCTGCAATGAAAGCTTGGTTGTGCTTAATGACAGTCCACCAAGCCAGGGTAGAATCATGTCTACATCTGTTTCTTGCATCATAAATCACCCACATCATATTGGTCACTTCAGACAACTTACTTTTTCCCCACTTTTTTGCTTTACAAATAAACCAATCAATGATAGCTTCATTGTCAGAAGTAGGGATATCCTGGATATCAAGAACAGAAGTCCACAAAGAGGCAACACACAACATCTAAAGAAGCAGTGAGCTTGGGAGTCTCTATCACCACAAAAAAACATTCAGAAGGGCCCTTGATACGCTTCCCAATAGTACCTTGGCAAGGGGTAATACCATTGAGAAATTTCCAAAGAACTAACCTTGCTCTCGGAGGACAGAAAGAGTGAAGGATCTTCTTTTTGATGAATGAGCACTGATTGTCAGAAGAAGACTGACCCTGAGACTGTGATTGTTGAAGAAGTTGAAACCCTGATTTAACATTGTAGGATTTGTCCTTTGATGAACTCCAGATCCAATGATTATCCTGAAGAGTGATACCAGACTTGAGAAAAGGTATGTTCGACACCAATGATTTCCAAATAGGGCTGTCCTTATAAGATGGACCTGCTTGGGTAATACAACTGTTAGGGAAATATATACTTTTCAAAGTAGCAGCCAACATAGAGTTAGGCTGCTCCAAAACCCTCCATAACTGCTTTGTTAGAAGAGCTTTATTGAAATCCTCCAAAGCTCTGAATTCTAAACCTCCCATATCATTCTCTTTGCAGACCTTCCTCCATTTCAACCAGTGCATAGACTTAGTGCTCTTATTACCTCCCCACCAGAAACCAGAAATGATGGAGTTAAGCTTATTTATAATAGTTTTAGGGAGAAGAAAAAGAGACATTGTATAACAAGGGATGGCTTGAAGAACACTCATCACCATAATAGATCGAGCAGCTTGAGACATTGGCTTAATCCAAGAAGCAATTCTCTTCTGAACCGCTGTAATGATATACTCATAAATCTGAGATTTGTTCCTCCCAATCTTCAAAGGGAGGCCCAAATATCTAGAGAAAAAAGGGACTTCAGCAACCCCCAAAGCGTTAGCGAACTGTGTTTTGAGAAGCGGCATCAATTTCTTACTGAACACAATCTCTGATTTCTCCAAGTTCACTTGGTGACCTGATGCAAGAAGAAACTTGTTCACACTGTCGTTCAAGTACTTAACATTTTCCAACGAGGCCACCCCAAAGAATATGATATCATCCGCAAAAGCTAAATGGGATATAGAAGGACCCCCTTGCTTCATTTTGATACCTTAGTAACCTCCTATCAAGTCAGAGTGATTAAGGAAGCTAGTTAAGGCTTCCTGAACCAGAATAAAAAGAAGAGGAGACAAAGGATCTCCCTGTCTAATGCCCCTACTCTGCCGGAAAAGGTGACCCGGAGACCCGTTAATAAGGATAGCACATCTAACCGATGAGATACAATTCATCACAGGAGTAAGCCAATTAAGAGGAAAGCCCATAGCAATCAGAATCTTATGGATGAAGCTCCATTCTAACCTGTCATAAGCTTTACTCAAGTCTGTTTTTAAGGCAAAAAAACCTTTTTTTGAAGCTTGACTCCTCCCCATGAAATGAAGTAATTCCCCAGCTAGAATGATATTGTCAGTGATCAGCCGACCCTTAACAAAACCCGATTGATTCTCTGAAATAATCGAAGGAAGCATCTTTTGAAGTCTTCTAGCCAAGACTTTAGAGACAATTTTGTAAGTGAAGTTACACAAAGCAATAGGTCTAAAATTGCTCATCTCCACAGCTCCTTTATTTTTTGGAATAAGAGTGATGAAGTAATCATTGAATCCATCAGGTATAGCTTCTCCTCTGAGAATAGCTAACACCGAATCAGTGACTTGAGAGCCTACAGTTTGCCAATATGTTTGGAAAAATTTTCCATTGAATCCATCTGGACCAGGAGATTTGTCTGCACCAAGGAGCTTAGCTGCCTCTACCACTTCTGACACAGAGTAAGGAGAGTTCAACTCATAGATGAAGTCAATAGACAATCTTCCTCTAACTGCTTCCTCAAATCTAGAATCCCCTATAGGAGAGGAAGAGGTGAAAATATTCTGAAAGTAGCATCTAGAGATTCTTTCAAATTCAGACCATTTGTAACACATCACTTGATTAGAATCTTTGAGCCCGAATATACTATTAGCTCTTTGGTGATAGGAAGCTTTAGAATGAAAGTAGCTAGTATTCTTGTCCCCTGATTTCACCCACGAGTCTCTAGACCTCTGCTTCCACCAAATCTCTTCTTTCACAGCCAGTAGTTCAATCTCCATCAGTAGCCTTTTTCTATTAGTATCCGACCCGAGAGAAGGAACTCTTTTAGTCAGACTTTCTAATTCAGCCCTCTTCCTCTGAATCTTCCATTTAATTTTCTTAAGAGACCATCCCTTCCAAAAGGATAATTTCTTAGCACACTCACTAAGCTTTTGACCCAGATCCAGACAGCCATTTCCCCAAACCTCTATTATGATATCTCTGCATTTCTCTTCTAGGCACCATCCATTTTCAAATTTGAATATTTTCTTTGGGATTCTTTGGACTCCAAAAAAACGAATAAGAATAGGACAATGATCAGAGTGTTCCCTAGGTAGATGTTCCACTGAGATGTTAGGAAACATATTGATACCCAAAGGACAACTAAAAGCCCTATCCAACCTACTCAAAGAATGACGCTCATTCAACTGGCAATTAGAGTAGGTACCAGCTTCCCCAAAGAAGCCCAGATCCTCTAATTGACAAAACTGTATTACTTTCCTGAAAGGTTCCATCTGATCTTCATGTCTTCTTCTGTCTCCTGATTTTTCATAGTTATACAGAATTTGATTGAAATCTCCAACTACAATACAAGGTAAGGTAACTTGGCCCCTTAGAATCTTTAGAAGTTTCCATGATAGATATTTGAGTCGCCAATCTGCCCATCCATAGAAACCAGTCAAGTGAAAACAACTACCTCCAGGGAGGGTAATCTCCACTGCCATGTGATGAGGAGAAGAGTTAATACTTTTAACACCAATACCCACTCTCCACATAAGAGCCAAACCACCGCTTCTTCCTCTACTACTTACAGCCGCCCCACTGTAAGTGGGGAAAAAGTGAAAAAATTCCTCCATATCCTCGTGAGATTTGTGAGTCTCCATCAAGAATATGATCTCCGGCTTGTGATCTGCTATAAGTCTTTTCACCCAAAACTTAGATTTTGGCTTCCCTAGACCCCTACAATTTAAGGATATACAAGCCATCCAATATCCAGTATCTCGCACCGCACGAGAAGAGGAAACACCAACGCTAACCTTTGGTCAAACAGAAGAGTAGATACCCAAGACACTGACCAAGGTTGTCCCTTACCATCCACGAAGAGGAACCACCAAAAGCAAGATAGCTGAAAACGATTGAGCAAGAACTTATTGAATTTATCAGCCTAATCTTATAAATTAGCTCCAGCAGCAAATAAACAACTGAGATTTGCATGTAATTGAAGAAAAACACTGACAACCAGAACAAATTGCAAAACTGCTACCATTAGAAAAATCTACTGATTGTCGATTTCTTCTGCTAATCGACTATCTCTGTAACTCTCAGGTAATAAACCAGAGATCTCCCCAAAGTAGAAGGAACCAACACCGACAAGAATTTGTGAAGCTTGACTGAATAAGAGCTCTGCTGAGAAGGGCTAAGGTGGAGGGATAAAGAGCACAACCACCACACGATGAAAACCAGAAGAGAGCCAGGCACTATCACCAATATTGTGCAGGGACCCGAATCACCAAACAATTACTACCCACAAAGCAAACACAGCTATCACCAGGGTAGACTACAGAAAAATCTACTGAAAAACAACAGAAGGAGAGACCAAAATCGTCACTTGGGAGGAGTCACGTCGTTCACCTGAATACTATTGGAGAGAGGGATCTTCTTCTTCACTGTGGAGTAAAAAAAACCCTTGCTAAGTCTTCTCAACTGAGAATCGCTTGAAGAAGAGAAAGCCTTCGAATTAGTACCCAGAAAGGGTAGGTAGAGAAACTGCTACAAATCACTCTGGATGAGAAGCTCCAAAAATGAACAGGAGAAAAAAGTCTCCAAAATCGCCTCTTCAATCACTAGAAGAGAACGATAGGTGTTACTGTTCCTCGAGAGGAAAGCGATTTCCGTCACTTAAATCGCTAAATATTACAACAGCTGATCCGCCAGAGAAGAATTGTTGTTGATGAAGAAGACAACCCCATATCAATTTTCCTCTATTTCTCTCAAATTAACATAGTAAGACAACTCCAGATTTAATGGAAGAAAATAGTTTCAACAGGCATCATTTGTGATAGGTTAAGAGTTTATGGGCATTAACTCGATATTTTGTTCTTACCTTCTATTTTTTTTTATAAATGGGAGTCCTCGCTTTGATTGTTAAATTGAAGGATTAATATATGACTGACACTTCATTCACTATACTTTACATTCTTCTTATCAATTAGTTTTATCGATTAACAATTCTCCATTTGATGTAAAAGTGTGAGAGGGAACTCATATTCCCAAACGCATTGTTACAGCTTGTGTTTGGACGAGGAAGTTGTGTAACCTATTAGCTTAATGAAAATCTCAAGTTCTATTAAAAAAACATGACGATTATTTTTCTTGTTTCAAAATATTTTAAGAGATTGACCTCTTGTCTGATTTAAAGATTAGGGGCGACTCTTAGCATGGCTAGGGTGTTCCATTGGACAGGGCCCCAAATTTTAGGGATTCCCATTTGTTTGGGTTCCTATTTTTTATAAGAAAAATTAAATTAATTTAAAAAGATAAAAGCTGTACAATTAATTAATTAATTATTGATTGAATTTAAAAGTATTAAGTTTTTTAAAAGACAAATAAATAAATAAAGCATAGAGAAATTGTTTATATTATAGTACTATCTATTTCATAAAGAAAAGAAAACAGTTATATATCTATTAATCTTCCTTTTTTTCTACCATGTCTAGCCTTTTCAACTACCCTCTTTTATTCTATCAAGTATTAATAGAATTTTTTTACACTAATCTATGTATAGTCAACAATATGCTCTCTCCTCTCCCCCTCCCCTTTCCCACCTCTAAAAATCCCCTAACCCCCAGTGTGTTGAGCAAAATAGTAGTTAAACTATCTTGCTACTTATGAGCAGTGAACCCAATCTTTGTAGTACAACAAGGTCGTATCCACAGAGACTTCGCAACTATCTAATTAATTATTAAGTTAGTAAATGTACAAGAAGATAAATAAAAGTGCATAAAATGTAAATTGGGGGTTTAGCCAGTGGCAATCTTGGTGTTGGGAAAATAAAAATAATTAAAAGCTTAAATAAAACTGTAGTGTATCGAATGGATGGAAAGTGTGCTAAGGAAGGTGGAATCGCCCAAGTATATTTCAGACATTAATTATAATCCTAATTTGCTCTATTTGTCTGTTTAAGAATTTATCTTATGGCCTTCCTAAATCATAGATAAGGACAACTCTTAATTAATTCAATAGACTTTTTACAATCAGAAAAAGTCTAAAATCATTAATTAGCGTTAAGCAAGAATTCTTTTAATAACAGCGATGGATTTTATCTGCTAATCAAGGAGATAATATCTAACGTTTGTCTTTCTTTGTGGTCTATTCTCAGATTTACAAAATCATTGAAATAAGAGAAACCGTAAATGCATAAAAATGATCAGTTGTTAAGCATTTAATAATTTAGAGAGACATAACAAATATTTATAAGCAAACTTGGTATTATAAATAAGTCTGAATTATTTGGGGTTAAACACCCATCGTAAACACAAATATAAAATTACTCAGACATTAACACAAATGAAAATAAAATAAGATAGAAATAGCCATTATTTAGGAGACTGCCGGAGGAAACGGGACTACGATTCGCTCCTGCTCCAGCTGCTTCTCTTCTCTTCTTTTTATCCTGCTTCTGCCGAGTGGTGGAATGAAGAATGAAAATAAAATGGAGAAGTGGGGGATTAGAGGATGGAATAGATCGTAGGTGTGGTTTGTATTGTGGTCGATGGTCGTGGTTTGATGAACGGTGGTCTTGGATTCGTGGAAGGGATGATTAAATTGAGCAGAAGGCGTGGGTTTTATAAAAGAAAGGAGGAGAAGAAGACAGGCTGAAGACAGGATGGAACACGAGTGAGGAATTCAAGGAGTGCGCCGGCGCCTGATATTGTTGATGCGGTAGATAGATATGTTTGCAGGCGCCGCAGAAAAAATGAGGAAGATGGTCGGCGCGTCAATTATTTTGGATCTGGGTTGCATCTCTATTTGTAGTCAGGTCTTATCTGTGCGGACGTCCCTATCTCTTGTCCATCCAAATTTGGGCGGACGTCTCTATTTGTTGTCCGGTCAAATATCCACGGACATAACATGTCCTCTTCTTTCTTGTCCGTCCTTATTTCCACGGACACATTTATGTCCTTGCTTGTGTCCTGGCTAATTTCCACGGACATCACACAAACATTTCTTCCTGTCCTTCTTTGTGTCCGTGCTTATTTCCACGAACAGATTCTTCAAATTGGGCGCGTCTGAACCAGTGTCCGGACCACTGTGGTTCGGACGCTTTGATTTTTAATTTTTGTCTGGCCAAATTTGAGCGGACACACCACGGACACAATTCCCCTTGTCCGGCCTTTTCTCCTCGGACAACACATGGACGCCATCCTGGACTTGTCCGAACCACTGTCCGGACCACCCTGGTTCGGACGAAAATTGGTTTGCTCCTAAAATATTCGTTTCAGCTCCGATTTAAGATCCGTTTTCGCCTATGAGTTCGTCTCTTTGTCTACTTTGCTCCTAGCTTGGTTTTCCTCATGTTTAACTAATAAATTTGTGAGTTAACCAATAAAACATAATTTAGAGGAAAACTAACCAAAGTGGAGAAATGAGCAAGAAAAGTGTTAATATAATATATGAAATACACCTATAAAACATGCTCATTTGGACACTTATCACACCCCCACACTTATCTTTTTGCTTGTCCTCAAGCAAAACTATATACCCAAGTAAGTAGGAAATGCTCAATACTAACAAATATTATTATGAAGGGTAGGATAAAGAGGTGAACAGTTCATGATCTCAAACTTTTTGAGGAGTGTGATCCATCAACTACTGGTGGCACAGGTGTGCTCAGGGTAAAAATAAAAATTAGAGTTTCGGGGTATGATCCGGAGTACTTCAATGCTTCTCAGTTAAGGTGACTTTGAGAACTTTTACCATGGCCAACTTCTCTCAAGAATGGGCATTGGGGAGAAAACAAAAGGAAAAATTGATTTATGCATTTGTTTCACTTTTGCATAAGAGATGAGAAGATAATATTTAGGCTTCAAGCCTTTGTATTTAAGAACACTCAACTCTCATTTGTTGGTTACCAATGGCATCTCGCAAGTCCCTTGTTTGTTATATATTTTTTATTTATTTTTTGATAGAGAAGCACCCCTTAGCAATCCCTAAGAAAGAAGACAGAAGGAACCCCTAAGCGATAAAAATCCAACCATTTCAGATCATTTGGTCACACCGCATAAAAATGCTCCTCAAAAGTAATCAAAATGAAAAATTTTTGTACCATTCATCCCACAATTCATAACAGTATTTGTTCTTAAAGAGAACAACCCACATCAGCAGGGTCCATAATTTAAATTTTGGACAAACGGAAGATAAGCAGAGAGATTAAACATTTTAGCACAAAATTTCACCGAAAAGGGCACTCACCCCCACACTTAAATTGAACAATGTCCTCATTGTTCACCAGAAAAACAAGGGAGAGTTTCAGAAGACCTTTTCGGTAAGTAGATAAAATAGAGAAAAATACAAAGGTCACAAATAGACATTTTAGCATAGGAGCTCTCCACAGCAGAATTTAGCAAAATAAAAGCATTATTAAAGAAACTGGTACTTCCCTAAGATTATTTTTGCCAGCGTTATAGGAGTTCCCCCACACTTGAGCTTCAGCCTCAAGTAGCGTAGCTTGGTTGCGGTGTAGACATGAAGTTGCACCTGCATAAGACACTAGAAGCAACCATACTACAAACGGGGTTAAGAGTTAGCAAAAACAAAATTTAAAGAGAACCTGAAAATTAAAAGAACATAAAAGCAAAATAAAAGAAAAGTTCATCCGGGTTGCCTCCCGGAAAGCTGCCCTTATTTTTAGTCTTTGGCCAGACTCCCGCTTCGTTATCCTGGATCAAAAATATAAGTAGACAACAGCTTTGCCAGGAAAACGAAGTTGGCAGTAATTAAAAGCAAACCACCTGGATCAAAACAAAACATTACTTCGGCAAATATAATAGAAAAATGAATACTCCACAAAACCTGGTGTTTGAGGAGGTACTGCCGGTAGCGTAGTTCTAACAGGAGACCAGGTGTGATTGGCTTTGCTTCCTCAAATTGGAAGATGTAAAAATCATCCTCTTGTTGTTGAGGCTTATGGGAAGAGCCTTGATGGAAATCAACTTCAGAGGGAAGTGGCTCCTAGAAATTGACTATAGCACTCTCTTCTGATGGCTCGGAGGGAGGCGACATCTCCTCCTTCTCAAGGTTGAGGATGTATCGACCCTCATCTTCTGGGTAGAGCACGGAGAAGGAGGGAAAATAGTAGTTGATTTCAGAGGGAGGAGACTCCATGAAGTCCAAGGAGAAACTCTCTTCTGAGGAGTTGTCTTCATAATCAAGCTGATGGTTGTTTGGTGATGGATTCTCTTATTCGAATAGGGGAGGAGGTGGAGAGTAGCTTAAGTCCTCAGCAGGTTATTCCTCCTCGTGAACCACTTCATTCAGTTGTTGAACCGGTTGTTCCATGTGTTCGACCTGATCTAGCGTTCTTTGCTGGATCATTTCAGAGGTTCCAAACTTTGAGGTAAAATTTGCCATCATTTCCCTTAAAATGGCGTTGTCTCTCTCTATTGCAACCATAGGACAATGGGAACTTTCATGGTCTCCTCCACACTCTCGGCACACAAAGATGGGGATAGGCTTGAGAGATGACTTGAAATCCTCCAAGAGAGCTCTCAATTCAGCATTTGGATCTGAACATTGGGGGCTTTCATGGTACTCTCCGCACCTTTGACATACACTCCATTGATTGTAGTTCTCTGCGCCATAGGGGTAACCATACCAACTTCCTGCTTGATCGTAGTGACCATCCATCAGAATTAAGTACCCTAAAAAGAAACAAAAATTTATACACAAAAGGGGCAAAAACGGAAATTAAAAAAAACTAAACAGATAATAAACCAGATAGTTGGACCGAAGTCCCCGGCAACGGCGCCAAAAATGTGTTGAGCAAAATAGTAGTTAAACTATCTTGCTACTTATGAGCAGTGAACTCAATCTTTGTAGTACAACAAGGTCGTATCCACAGAGACTTCGCAACTATCAAATTAATTATTAAGTTAGTAAATGTACAAGAAGATAAATAAAAGTGCATAAAATGTAAATTGGGGGTTTAGCCAGTGACAATCTTGGTGTTGGGAAAATAAAAATAATTAAAAGCTTAAATAAAACTGTAGTGTATCGAATGGATGGAAAGTGTGCTAAGGAAGGTGGAATCACCCAAGTATATTTCAGACATTAATTATAATCCTAATTTGCTCTATTTGTCTGTTTAAGAATCTTGTGGCCTTCCTAAATCATAGATAAGGACAACTCTTAATTAATTCAATAGACTTTTTACAATCAGAAAAAGTCTAAAATCATTAATTAGCGTTAAGCAAGAATTCTTTTAATAACAGCGATGGATTTTATCTGCTAATCAAGGAGATAATATCTAACATTTGTCTTTCTTTGTGGTCTATTCTCAGATTTACAAAATCATTGAAATAAGAGAAACCGTAAATGCATAAAAATGATCAGTTGTTAAGCATTTAATAATTTAGAGAGACAGAACAAATATTTATAAGCAAACTTGGTATTATAAATAAGTCTGAATTATTTGGGGTTAAACACCCATCGTAAACACAAATATAAAATTACTCAGACATTAACACAAATGAAAATAAAATAAAGATAGAAATAGCCATTATTTTGGAGACTGCCGGAGGAAACGGGACTATGATTCGCTCCTGCTCCAGCTGCTTCTCTTCTCTTCTTTTTATCCTGCTTCTACCGAGTGGTGGAATGAAGAATGAAAATAAAATGGAGAAGTGGGGGATTAGAGGATGGAATGGATCGTAGGTGTGGTTTGTGTTGTGGTCGATGGTCATGGTTTGATGAACGGTGGTCTTTGGATTCTGAGGAAGGGATGATTAAATTAAGCAGAAGGAGTGTGGGTTTTATAGAAGAAAGGAGGAGGAAGAAGACAGGCTGAAACACGCGTGAGGAATTCAAGGAGTGCGCCGGCACTTGATATTGTTGATGCGGTAGATAGATATGTTTGCAGGCGCCGCAGAAAAAATGAGGAAGACGGTCGGCGCGTCAATTATTCTGGATCTGGGTTGCATCTTTATTTGTTGTCCGGTCTTTTCTGTGCGGACGTCCCTATCTCTTGTCCGTCCAAATTTGGGCGGACGTCTCTATTTGTTGTCCGGTCAAATATCCACGGACATAACATGTCCTCTTCTTTCTTGTCCGTCCTTATTTCCACGGACACATTTATGTCCTTGCTTGTGTCCTTGCTAATTTCCACGGACAGCACACAAACATTTCTTCTTGTCCTTCTTCGTGCCCGTGCTTATTTCCACGGACAGATTCTTCAAATTGGGCGCGTCCGAACCAGTGTCCGGACCACTGTGGTTCGGACGCTTTGATTTTTAATTTTGTCCGGCCAAATTTGAGCGGACACACCACGGACACAATTCCCCTTGTTCGGCCTTTTCCTCCTCGGACAACACACGGACGCCATCCTGGACTTGTCCGAACCACTGTCCGGACCACCCTGGTTCGGACGAAAATTGGTTTGCTCCTAAAATATTCGTCTCTTCGTCTACTTTGCGAAGCTTGGTTTTCCTCATGTTTAACCAATAAATTTGTGAGTTAACCAATAAAACATAATTTAGAGGAAAACTAACCAAAGTGGAGAAATGAGCAAGAAAAGTGTTAATATAATATATGAAATACACCTATAAAACATGCTCATTTGGACACTTATCACAGTGCCACCTCCTAATCTGCCTTCACTCCGCCACCCTCACCCATATTGATCTTCCTTTTTTTCTATGAAGTCTAGCCTTTTCAACTATCCTCTTTTATTCTATTAAGTATTTATAGAATTTTTTTTCACTTAATCTATGTACAGTTGAGAATATGCTCTCTCCTCTCCCCCTCCCTTCACACCTCTAAAAATCCGCTAACCACCAGTGCCACCTCCTAATTCGCCTTCACCCCGCCACCCTCATCCATACCCCCACCCTCTCCCTTACCTCCTCCACCCTCACCCTAATTACAAACCTTCAAAAAACCTCAACAAAACTCCCATCAACTACTATGAACCCCCACAAAATATACTACCTAACAACTGCCATGAACCACAACAAAATACCCCAAGACCTAACAAAATGAGGAGAGATAGGAGACAACCATACTGGAAAGAGAGACACACAAAGCATAGGGAAGATAGGAAGATAAGTAGATAACCTCGATGGAAAGAGAGACAATTTTCGATGAAAGAAGAACCCCGAAAAAGATATTTCATCCAGACGTATAACATGGAGTCAAGTAAGACAAGAGGTGGTAGAGAAAAGAAGAGGCAATGGTGTAGCGAAAGCAGAGTAAAAGGAAAGAGCATCACCACAGTATTCACCGACAACATCAACACTAGTGTGACAAATTCTAGTTAGGAAAGATAGTGAGAAGATTAAAAACTGGTCAAGACTTTACATAAGCAGAAAAGTGAGAAGAACAAGTAGGAATGCATGACCTTTTGTCGATGTATCAAATGTTGAAGATGCCAGAAGATTGATTGAGGGTGTCAAGGGTTGGAATATCAATTGAAGGAAACTATGGGCAAGGATGGAGTTCCAGGGGCATAAAGTAAGAGGTGCAAGGCTTAAGCACACATATGTCAAAAACTGGGGAGATTCACACAGCAGAACTACAACTTACTCTAAGAAGGCGTTGAGTTGGGTGAAGAAAGACAAAAGTCATGCCATGTCTAGGCTATCACTGAATGTCAAAGCAGACGAGGGCATGAAATCTTGTCTGAGCAAATGTGCGGTGATCTCTCTCAAGGAAGAAAAGTCTGCAAATGAGGCAATGGATTTTTTACATAATAGCGCCTAACATGTCAAGGTTGTTGTCTTTTTCTAGAAAGAAATTCCTCATGGTTTTTAATAATGTCCTTGAAGCAGAAGAAATCGTAGAGAAGGCTCAGGAAGAGGTCAAAGAATTCGATGGAATGGAAATAAGGCGGTGGATTATACAAGACCAAGTGGAAAAAATAAGAACGTGGATAATCATACGTGGGATCCCTCTACACGCATGGAACAAGAAGAATGAGTGTAGGATTTCTCAAATGGTGGGTGAAGTCATACAGATAGAGGAAGATGATAGTCATTTTGTTGAAAACGCCGAAATTCGAATTCAAGTGGAAACCTCCACGCTCCATATGATCAACTTGAAGATTATGGTGAAAGTAGAAGGTCAAAATTTCCCGGTTAGTATAGTTGAGGTTAATAATCAGTTTTTCAAACATAAGAATGAAGATGCCAACATTAGTATTATCCAAATGTGAAAGTGTGATAAGGATAATGGTCAGAATCGACAAAATAAAGTTGTGACCAGTGATGAGAATCAGACGAAAAGCCATGAGGTCTCTAAGAGTACTAGTAATGACCATTTAAAATCCCAAGAAGAAATCAGAGAGTCAGATGAAGAGGGAGGAGAAAGAGATAAACAGACACAATCATTATGTCATGCAAACCGCTCCACTAGTGAAATTCTGGCGCAGATCCCCAAAAACGATGATGCAACACCCCATCTTACTCCAATCGTGGTTATCACAAACTTAACAACATAAATATAAACATCGGAGCGGAATTTAATATATACCAGGACCTTGCCACGATCTAAAATGCAAGAATACCGAAACTTAAATACTTACAACCGTCTAACCAAAATACATACCAACTGAGTTTCCAAGTATCTCAAAAACCAACATAATTCTCCACAAGTTCTAATATCAACAGACGGGTGCACATGCGCATCCCGTACTCAAAATTAAACCCGTCCTAAGTTTAGCCACCCCTACTCTCAAGATGAGTCTTCTGTGGGCGCTTACCTGTAAAATGTAAACAATCGCCCCCGAGGGGGTCAGCACCTTTGCTGGTACGATTCTCTTATAGCCCCCATGCTAACGGGGCTACGACGACTAATTGTCGATAGCATGAAGTTGATTAGATACACAACATAAATAAGAAGTGCAATAAACTACAATCCACATATGAACAAACATAGTTCACGCACAATGAACGACTTAAAAGCGTTCCCTTAATAAGTGAGTTAATCATTAAACTCCTCAAGTTACGATTTCTTTTAATCTTAGTCTCAATATACAAACCGTACTTTAATTAGAATTGGTTGTATCTTATCTCAATGTTTATTTTTGTCGGGTCAAAAGTAACCCTAGCCAATGAGCTATTAACTCCATTGGTTGAATAAACAACTTATCTTAGTTGGGATTTAGGTGATCCCACCGCACCATCTTAATCTGCCTCCTACCTTGAACTGTAGCCCAAGGTAGCTGAGTCGACATTCGACTCTAGGCAACAAGTCCGAAGACAAGTCCTCAAGCGGAAGTCGGATCTGATTCAGATACCGACCCCCTTTCCTTAACATGCATGACCGGAGTCAGTCCCGGATTCCTCGATCCCCCCAAGTTCCAGTTAGTTGAAAGTCTTAAAGACGAAGTGTTAGTTAAACCTTTCTCGGGTATTAACCAACCAACAAATTTGGGAGTGAATTTCTTATCTCATCCAATGTTACTAAGTATTGTTAGTAATTAATCTCAAGGTCAAGTGTGTCAGTACAATGCAAACACACAAGAAGATAAATAGTCCGGTTGCATGCTTTATCTTGTTTTAGTCATAGCATATAAACAGATAGCACACAAGCCGAGGGACACCTCGTTAGCAAGCAGGTTACAAGAAAACCATACCGTACACCGTCGTTTGTGTCGGTTGTCTAATCTCCTTCCGAATACCAATTCTCAAATCCTAAAACATTCACCCAAGTAAGGTTGTTAATTACTTCCATGTTACTTAACTTACTTAGCCACTAATGATCCCCATCTAATACCACCTAAGCTCTTATAACTTAACCTTTAACACTTAAAACCATTTACTGAACTTAATCCCTTAAGTCCTTATATGCTTATTTATCTAATCATCATTACCCTCTTAATGGCTTACTACTAATACCACTTAACATTCTTAAAATTTAAAGTTTTTTTAAGTATAGGCCGACCGACCCACCGACCGACCCAACCCCCTGGGTCGGTCCATTCCAGAAACATTCAGGTTCTCTAAACTTTGCCCGACCGACCCAAACTCATCTCGACCGACCCAAAACCCTCTAGGTCGGTCCGTTCCAGAAACAATCCCGGCTAGCATTTACAGGCCGACCGACCCAGACAGGGTCGGTCCCCTGGGTCGGTCCAATGCAGGAACTACTCCTTAATTGCTCAATCAACACCAAACTCTTCCACAAGTTCCCCATTATGTTCTAACACCATTTAGGCACTTAATATCCTCTTAAATCCTTCATCAAATTATTAATAAACCCCTCATTTAATCCATTGATCATTTCCTCAACTTCTTACACAAATTTCCTACACCTAACACTTAACCACTTACACTTCCAACTTGTAAATTGTTTGCCTAAGACTCTAACTAACCAAAATGTTTTCTTTCAACCAACATAAACACTCCTCAAGAATTATCACTCATTCCCATTTCCTTTACTCAAGCTTCTCATGGCTATTTACTCTAGCTCATGCTTAAACCTTCACAAGACATAATACCTTATTTCCTTCAAACTTTGCACAAGTTTTTCTAACTTCCTTATCCATTGTTTTGGTGCCTTAAATTCACCATTGCAACCCCTAGTTCCTCCTAGACATCCCTAGGTCATCCTAACACTCAAGAACACCTTAGTTTATCCATTTCCACCCAAAACAACCCTTAATGTTTACTAGTACATCTTTAGTCATAAAATCTTCTTAGAACATCTTAAACACCAAATTTCACAACCAAATTTTGACATGGCTTCTCTAATGTATTACTACACCCAAACATTTAGTTTTTCATCCCTAATACAACCAAGAATACTCAAATCCTTAATACACATTCTTACACACAAAACTACACCCAAACTACACTACATCATAATATAGTGCATAAACTTAAATTGCTTGGCACTTAGGCCCTTAAATGACATAAATTTAACCATTGAATTTCCCACATATAATAGCCTTCAACCTGCAAATACACACAACAATGCTCCCATTGCAATATAAGGGTTCTTGTAATTCACCTTGTGATTGTTTTACTAACTCAATTCTCATTTGCTCCTTAGTCAAAGTTCTCAAATATGATCATATTCTTTCTCCTAGGTTTTATAGCCCTTACTTAATATAAACTCTAAGCTACACTTATCCTCTATCTAAATCCCATCCCATAAAACAATAAACACCTTAAGGTAAGTTATTTACCTTGTTTTTCAAACTTTCCTCCCAATTTCCTCCTTAGGTTTTCTTGAATGATTCTCTGCCAAGGACTTTAATCCTCTTTCCAATGTTCTAATCCACATTCAAATAATCAAATGAGCACTAAGCAATATGCCTAAACTCATAGAACTCATTCTTAGGTTAAAATGTGTGTTTTAAAGCTTAAAAGTGGATGATTACCTTTGAAGTATCAAGATAGACTTGGGTATGAATCAAGAAGAACCTCCACTAGTCCTTGGAGAATGAAAACAAGCTATTCCAAGGGATAAAAAAAGACCCAATAAGAAGACGATTTTCGGACATGTGTGAAAACTAATGGAAAGTTGATTTTTCTTTAAGTTTCCTTACCTTGAATGAATGGAGAAGCTAATGAACTCTTCAAACTTGATTTTCCTCCATCAATGGAGTTTTCTCTTGGCACCGAAATGAAGCTTTTCCAGTTTTGAAAAGATAGGAAGCAAGAGCTTGTTCTAACTAAGAGTTATCTAAGCTTAGTTTTTGAATGGGGCTGCTTCTTACGTGAATGGAGAAGGGAGGATGAAGGTAAAACCGGTGGAAGAGAGGAGAATGAAGAAGAGAGGAGAGAGGTAAGTAATAAGGTAAGATATTTTCTTTTAAAAGCAAATAGTGAACTTACTAACTTTCCCTCTTATTTTACTTACTTGCTGGCTCATGTGGTGACTCACCACTTCAAAAACCGGCCCCCCTTGATAATGGAGATATTTATGGTCTTGGTTGACCAACTAATTAGACAAGGTTGACTAAAGCTTAAATTGGGCACTATTTGGTCACTATTCACAAGTAGTGCACAAATTTATGAAATTTTTGGTTTCCCATTGATTTAGGCTTCCTAATGTGATACTAAGTAGTACAAAAGTTGATTAAGGTGTAATCATGGGCATTTAGCCACTCAAAACCTACTTCCAAGACAATTTTTCAAAAATGTGCTTTAAGAGTCCTTAAAGCACAATTTGTGTTTTAACTTGTTTTTGAGCTTGGTTTTCTTTGGTAATTGGTTTAGCATGTACATTAGCATGTTAATAAGGTCTAAGAATGATATTTGGGTGTTACCTAAAGTTACTCTAAGCTTAGAGCATGTTCTTGCTTAAATTGCTCTTATGGTGTTTCCTTGTGTTCTCTTTGGTTTAAATTGTTTCCTAATGTTTCTAAGGCATAATTTAGCATTCTTATATCTTAGTTTAGCATCTAAACACCATTGCTAGGTTTGGGGTTTTTCAATCTACCCCCTTAAAAGAACTTTGTCCCCAAAGTTCATATATGTACTTAATCATACACAATACTCAAATTTCTTAATCTTAATACCATATCTTATATTCACATTCACACATCTCAAGACTCAATGGTCTGCCACAAGTACGTTACATAAGTACTATACATATCTCAACTTACCACCAAGTGTAATAATTTTCACAAAAGCATCTTACACAAAACCACATCTTACACCAACCAAGCAAATGACAAACATGTCCGTTTACTAACTTAAAAGCAAGGAAGCTCTACCCCCCTTAAAAAGGGGTACGCCCCGTACCCTATACAGACAATCTAGTCGCTAAATAACGAAGGGTACTTCGATCTCATCTTATCCTCTAACTCCCAAGTGGCCTCTTCGACATCCTGGTTAGACCAGAGAACCTTCACCAGTCGCACTGGCTTATGGCGAGTGTCCCTAGTCTTAGTATCCAAGATCCTCTAAGGAGTCTCCACTGATCTCATATTTGGTTCTATTGTCAATCTCTCAGGTTCTAACACATGGGAGGGGTGGTGCATGTATTTCTTCAGCTGTGAGACATGAAAGACATCATGCACTTTACCCAGCTCAGCAGGTAAATTCAACCTGTAAGCAACTAGGCCCACCCGCTCCGTAATCTCATATGGACCCATAAATTTCGGGCTTAGTTTGCCCTTCTGTCGAAATCTAAACACACATTTCATTGGTGAAACTCGCAGAAATACCTGGTCGCCCACTGCGAACTCTAGGTCTCGTCGTCGAACATCAGCATACGACTTCTGCCTATCTTGAGCAGCTTTCATATTCTCCCTGATTTGCTGAACTTCAGCCTGAACTTGCTCTAAGTACTCTGGTCCTATAATGACCGTCTCACTCGACTCATCCCAGCAGAGTGGTGTACGACATGGCCTACCGTACAATGCTTGGAAAGGCGCCATCTTGATCGAAGCATGATAGCTATTGTTGTAAGAGAACTCGATCAGATGCAACTTGTTAATCCAACTGCCCTAGAAGTCTAAGGCACATGCTCTCAGCATGTCCTCGAGTGTCTGAATTGTACGCTCAGTTTGACCATCTGTCTGAGGATGGAATGCGGTACTCAACTTCAATTCTGTACCCAACGCTTCTCTCGTAGCTCTCCAGTACCTCGAAAGGAATCTGGTATCTCTATCAGACACTATGGTCTTTGGTACCCCGTGATGTCTCATGATCTCCTTATCAAATAACATAGCTAACTTAGTTACCTTCCAAGTATCCTTCATCGGAATGAATTGGGCTACCTTGGTAAGGCGATCCATTACGACCCATATCATGTTCAGACCTCCCCTGGTAGATGGAAGTCCGACCACGAAGTCCATGGAGATATCATGAAACTTCCACTCCGGAACTGGCATCGATTGTACCATTCCGCCTGGTGGTCGGTGCTTGAATTTCACCTTCTAGCATGTGAGACACCTCAAAACGAACTCGGTAACATCTGCCTTCATCCCCGACCACCAGAAGTATCTCTTCATGTGTTTGTACATCTTAGAGGCTCCCAGATGGATGGAAACTGAAGAACAGTGTGATTCCCTCAATATGCGGTATATTCAGATCTAAGTTGCAGCGCGGAATGCATAACCGGCCCTTAAGTATGATCAGATCATCATCATGAAGTCTGAAATCATATTTTTGACTCTCAAAGGTACCCTCTGTCAGCTTCATTCTGACTTCCCTCATATATTCATCGGCCCTCTGAGCCTCTCGCACCTCATCAACCAAGCTCGAGGAAGCAAGTAACGAATGGAGTGAGTGTGCTCGACGGCTCAGGGCGTCAGCTACAACATTGGCCTTCCCTTCTTTGTACTGGAGGTCAATGTCGTAGTCTTTCGGAAATTCTAACCATCTCCTCTGTCGAAGATTCAACTCCTTCTAAGTGAATATATATTTCAAGCTCTTATGATCGGTGTAGATCGTCACACTAACCCCATATAAGTAGTGGCGCCATATCTTCAAAGCGAAGACTACAGCTCCCAGTTCTAAATCATGTGTGGGGTAGTTCTTCTCATGTTTCTTCAGCTGGCGTGAGGCATATGCCACCACCTTGCCATGTTGCATGAGCACGCAACCCAACCCTCTACCGAATGCATCACAGTAAACCCCAAAGCCCTCCGTACCGTCTGGAATGGTCAGAACCGGTGCAGTGGTCAATGAGTCCTTCAAGCTCTGGAATGAACTTTCACAGTCATCCGTCCATACGAACGGTGCATCTGTCTTCATCAGACTGGTCATCGGCTTTGGGACCTTGCTGAAGTCCTTAACAAACCTCCGATAGTACCCTGCCAAACAGAGAAAGCTCCAGATGTCGGTAACTGTCTTCGGTCTTGGCCAGGTGCGTACGGCATCTATCTTTGCTGGATCTACAGAGATCCCAGTATCTGAGATGACATGACCCAGGAAGGAAACCTGGTCAAGCCAAAACTCACATTCGGAGAACTTAGCGTAAAGCTGGTTCTCCCTCAGTATCTCTAACACCCTCCTCAAATGTTCCTCATGCTCAACTCTCGACTTTGAATATATCAGTATGTCGTCGATGAATACCACAACCGACTTGTCCAACTGTTCCCTGAACAAGCGGTTCATCAGATCCATAAACTTCGATGCTGCGTTCGACAAACCGAACGGCATCACTGTGAATTCGTAGTGGCGGTATCGTGTCCGGAATGCCGTCTTCTCGATATCTCCCTCCTTAATGGCTATCTGATGATACCCCAATCTGAGATCAATCTTGGAAAACACTGACGCCCCCTTCAATTGATCGAACAGATCATCAATGCGAGGTAGTGGATACTTATTCTTCATAGTTACTGCATTCAACTCTCTGTAGTCGATGCAGAGGCGGAGACTGTCATCCTTCTTCTTCACGAAGAGAACTGGCGCTCCCCACGGTGAAACACTGGGTCAAATGAACCCTTTATCTAACAAGTCTCTCAATTGTTCCTTCAGCTCATTCATTTTAGCCGGAGCCATGCAGTAAGGAGCCTTGGCTATCGGTCCAGTACCAGGTAGTAGTTCAATGGTGAACTCCACCTCCCGAGTGGGTGGCATGCTGGGCAGTTCCCGTGGAAAGAGATTGGGGAACTCCAACTCTACCGGTAAGCCAGGGTCAAACTCGGGGTCTCTCTCTATGTCCTGGACATAGCAGAGGTACACTTCTTCCTTCTTCCTCAACTCCTTATACATTGCCATGGCGGAGATGATCTTGGTCGAAGGCTCTCTAGGCCTCTGGCGGTATGATATTGTTACCCCAGACGGACTCCTGAGTAGGAGTCGGTGCTCGGCGCAGAAGATACGACCCTTGTGCCGCTCCAACCAGTTCATCCTGAAGATAACATCAAATCCCAAGTCTCTAAACTCAATGAAGGTAACTAGAAAATCTTCCCCCTTAATTCTGATGGTGGCTCCTCGGTAGTAGCGAGTGCAACGAACCTTCTCCTTAGACGGGAGCGTAATCGTGAAGTCAGATAGCTCATCAGCGTCTAGCCCCAACCTCCTCGCAAATGATGCCGAGATAAAGGTGTGCGAGGCCCCTGAGTCGAAGAGAACTGATGCCTCAATGCCGTTGATCGGAAAGGTGCCGGTGAGGATAGTAATGCTTTCGCCGGCCTGTGCCTCTGTAAGGATGCTTAGCACACCTTCCGTACCGAGTCCATAACCTAATTGTATTTCACAAGCTTTCATGAGTAATGATGGTATACCAAGAGTCGTAACAATTAATATGAACAATACTGTTATTTTATTGATAACCATCCTTTTTACATCATGTGCTTCTTTCTTACACTTCCTTTCTTACATCATACTTAAAGTGTTACATATCTAATATTGTCTAAAGGTTAGGTTTAACCGTCCTGGTCTCATGTGCGTCGCATTGATCACTGCTAATGGTGTTGTATTCAGCATGATTTTCTTAATCCCATGGTACAACATCCTTGAATCTCCACTCATAATTAACACATCTCCAGACTTAAGTAGTAGCTTCTTAGCACGGTCCACACGCTTCTGCTTGCCGTATAGGAACTCAACGTCATCTCCAATGGACCAAGACACTACGGGTATCCCCCTTTCAAGAGACTCCGCTGTCTCGTCCTTATCCTGATGTAATCCGAGTCGTCCGTCCTTCTCGTAAAAATTAATGATGCATAAATCTACTTGTATGTCTGGGATCGGGTCAGCTTCCAACTGCTGAGCGATCTCCACGACTTGTGTAACAACCGGATGGAACTCTTCGGGTATTTCCGATGGTGAGACTCCATCTTGTGCTCTCGTGATTTGGTACGTCTTGGCATATGGATTCCAATCCTTGTCTAAGCTCATCATCTTTAACTTCATCCTTGCTCCTCCTGGGTACTCCGGTGTATAAAAACCTCCCGGTCCCACTCCTAACTGACTGCATCTCCTGATGATGGCTGTTTGTGCTTTGGGTGTCAGGTATCCCCTTAATAAAATCATACCTGGGTGGATAACCTGACATTGTTCGATTGGAAAGTCTCGGGTTCTGTTGTCGGTCTCTTCCGGGTTAAGTGTTGAAGGTATGGGATAACAAATGTTGAAGTTTCCTAGGGTAACGGTATGTTATATCTTACTTAAGTTCTAACCATATCTTAATCTCATCTAACTTAATCATTCACCAAAGCATGCATGAAATGCGGTAAGCAGGCAATTTTATCACTTAATGGTTCATAGCGGTACCTGGTCTCGATGAGGGTTCAGCCTCATCTTCCCGGTCCACCATATGGAGTGTGGGTCCCGACTTCTGGACTACCTGTGGGTTCTTGTTTGCAGCCGGCTGAGTCGTCTTCTGACCATCAAATCCAGCGCCTTGATCAGTCTTACCCTTGCCCTTCATCTCAGGCCTAAAGGCTCTGCTCTCGGGGTTTCGGAAGCACTCATATGCCCGGTGTCCGAACACCCCACAGAAATTGCACTCCACCTTATTACCCTTGCAGTCGAGTCTGGGGCGGTCCTTGTGGCACCACTGGCAAATATAGCGTCGTTGGTACACACCACCGACTCCCTTCCCAGACTCAAAACCTGATCATTCTAAGTATCAATAATTGTATCTCAACGGTACTAAATGACTGTCAATTCACATTAAAGTGTATCTCCTTACCCTTTGGCGCTTTCGAGCACAGGGGCTTAGCAGCAATTGCATACGTCAACTTAAGTGGCTCTTCAGTAGCCTTCTCATTCTCTACCTTGCCCTTCTGACTTTTCTGGGCCTGAGGCGGGTACTTCTGTTTCTTGTACCCGCCTTGCCCTTGGTTCTCAGCACTCTTACCAGCCGTCTTTCTCTTAGCAGCATTGTCCTCGTCCCTTAGCTGGACGGTAATCTCAACCTTTGCAGCGGCATGATAGCACTCCTTCTTTCAAGGTGTTAGTTTCTCTCATTCTCATGGTATAAAATCTTACTTACTTAATAATAGCTTATTCTCTCTTATTACCTGCAAGGTAGTATAACTCGTAGGCCCCATGCCGTAGCGGAGTCGATGGCTAAGCCCGCCATAGAAGCGGTCCACCAAGATCTGGTCCGAATACCCCAGTCCTGGCAGAAGACGTAGCAAGGCGGTGAACTCTGAGTAATACTCGTCCACCGTCATCTTGTCCGTCTGCTTCAGCGCATCTAACTACAAGCGCTTCTTCATCTGAACATGGGCGGGATAGTATTTGGCCCGTAGTAGAGATGTGTACTGTTCCCAGTCGAACTCTGGATTGGCCACATGCTCGGCCCTCACCAGCTTCCACCAATCGCCCGCCGCTCCCTTCAGATAAAAGGCGGCAAGTCGAACCTTGACTCCAGCAGGTACGCCAAGGGTCTCGAATGCATTCTCCATCTCACAGATGTATGCTTCGAGCCTGGCGGGATCAGTATCCCCCTTAAATGATGCGGGTCGAAGGTCGGCAAGACTTTTCACCCAGTTTGGTTCCCGGGGCTGTGGTGGTGGTGGTTGCGCACCAGGCTGATAGCCCATGTGCCCTAAGGCGGTAGCCACGATCTCGACGATCGTCTGCCCTTCCAGTATTTCGGTAGCCTCTTCACCTTGGCCACGGCCTCGACCTCTTCTTCCTGATATCTGAACAATTACAATGCCCATTAGGCTTGTATACATAACGGTTTTGGTTCATGAATTTATAACGTCCGTAGACGGTAAAGACGATCCACACTTAATAGTGGTCATCTGACTCTACTCACTCTAACTTCTCACACCCTTAACCCATAACTTAAGTCTTAACTCATATCCTAACTCGGTGGCTATCTAAGTTCGGTATTTACTTATTCAGAGCGTAACTACGCTCTGATACCACTTTTTGTAACACCCCATCTTAATCCAATTGTGGTTATCACAAACTTAACAACATAAATATAAACATCGCAGCGGAATTTAATATATACCAGGACCTTGCCACGGTCTGAAATGCAAGAATACCGAAACTTAAATACTTACAACCGTCTAACCAAAATACATACCAACCGAGTTTCCAAGTATCTCAAAAACCAACATAATTCTCCACAAGTTCTAATATCAACAGACAGGTGCACATGCGCATCCCGTACTCAAAATTAAACCCGTCCTAAGTCTAACCACCCCTACTCTCAAGATGAGTCTTCTGTGGGCGCTTACCTGCAAAATGTAAACAATCGCCCTCGAGGGGGTCAACACCTTTGCTGGTATGATTCTCTTATAGCCCCCAAGCTAACGGGGCTACGACGACTAATTGTCGATAGCATGAAGTTGATTAGATACACAACATAAATAAGAAGTGCAATAAACAACAATCCACATATGAACAAACATAGTTCACGCACAATGAACGACTTAAAAGTGTTCCCTTAATAAGTGAGTTAATCATTAAACTCCTCAAGTTACGATTTCTCTTAATCTTAGTCTCAATATACAAACCGATCTTTAATTAGAATTGGTTGTATCTTATCTCAATGTTTATTTTTGTCGGGTCAAAAGTAACCCTAGCCAATGAGCTATTAACTCCATTGGTTGAATAAACAACTTATCTTAGTTGGGATTTAGGTGATCCCACCGCACCACCTTAATCTGCATCCTACCTTGAACTGTAGCCCAAGGTAGCAGAGTCGACATTCGACTCTAGGCAACAAGTCCGAAGACAAGTCCTCAAGCGGAAGTCGGATCTGATTCAGATACCGACCCCCTTTCCTTAACATGCATGAGGAGTCAGTCCCGGATTCCTCGATCCCCCCAAGTTCCAGTTAGTTGAAAGTCTTAAAGACGAGTGTTAGTTAAACCTTTCTCGGGTATTAACCAACCAACAAATTTGGAGTGAATTCTTATCTCATCCAATGTTACTAAGTATTGTTAGTAATTAATCTCAAGGTCAAGTGGTCAGTACAATGCAAACACACAAGAAGATAAATAGTCCGGTTGCATGCTTTATTTGTTTTAGTCATAGCATATAAACAGATAGCACACAAGCCGAGGGACACCTCGTTAGCAAGCAGGTTACAAGAAAACCATACCGTACACGTCGTTTGTGTCGGTTGTCTAATCTCCTTTCGAATCCCAATTCTCAAATCCTAAAACATTCATCCAATTAAGGTTGTTAATTACTTCCATGTTACTTAACTTACTTAGCCACTAATGATCCCCATATAATACCACCTAAGCTCTTATAACTTAACCTTTAACACTTAAAACCATTTACTTAACTTAATCCCTTAAGTCCTTATATGCTTATTTATCTAATCATTATTACCCTCTTAATGGCTTACTACTAATACCACTTAACATTCTTAAAATTTAAAGTTTTGTTTATGAAATACCCCTAACCTTTAAAATATAATTAAATGATCTACTAATGATCTAAGATGATTAATGAATATCTAAATATTATTGGGGAACAATCTAAAAGATCTCAACAAGGCAAAACACGCCTTAAGATCGGTAAAGCCAAAAATGTGCTTTAAGACACCATAAAGATTGTATGACCTCAAATAGGATCCAAAGTGGATTCCTAAGTATTATAATGAAGTAATGAACACAACAAAACCGTTCTCAAGGAGAACTAAGCTCAGGAACACCCTGTGACACAAAAATGTGCACTAAAACACCTTAAAGCACGTTTTCGTGAGATTGTCTTCTAAATTGATTTTTAATGGGCTTAAAGGTTATAATTACCTTTAAATATGATAATATATCACATTATATCATATTAGGAATTTAATTACAGAAATTTACGAATTTTTACAAATTTAATATTAAAATATTAATAAAACCCTAAAGTGGGGCCCGCATGAGTTAAATTGACCAAGTTTGGTCAATGGTCAAGTAATGACCCATTTGACCCCATGGAAATCGGCTGGCAAGAGGAGAGGAGACAGCTTACAATGATTATGAGACAAATTGATACCTAATACCAAATTTACAATTGTAAACTTACCTTTTTCAATTATTTCAAACCTTTCCACTCATTTCTCTTGCTCTTGTCCGATCCCATCCATTCCAGCTGAGTTCCTCCCCTTCCTAGAAGCTCTCAAGCCTTGTTCTTGAGCATGGAAGGCAGATCTAACTCCTAAGCGCTTAAGGTAAGTGTTTTAAGGTCATTTTTAGCTCTTTTTCTTCATCTCTTCACTACCTACACTTAGATTTCGTGGCTCATCTGTTCCTATGGCTCATTCTCAGTGTTCTAAGGTTAGAACAACACCCAAACTCGGCTGAAGCAAGTAGAGGGACCAAGGTTGCTCAAAATTGCATTTTAAGGTAAAAACATACCTTAAGCCTCTCCACTCTACATCCGGTTTTATTCCTCTGATTTTTATGAGTTTATACACTCATAATCTTCATATTTACTGTTCAATCAGTTGGTTAGCCATTTGGAGCAAGGGTGGCCGAGATCCAAAGGAAATACCCTCTTTTAAGGCATTTTTCCAAGGTAAAACCTAATAACAAGGCAGCTTGTTGTGATCTAGCTATTTCTTATGTCAATATGGTGGATCTAACACCTTGTGGTGTGTTTGATTCAGGCCGAACCCACCTAGAAGTTTCCTTGCATTTTTAAGGTGATTTTTGCCTTAAATCTTACATTAATTATTCCTTATGGTTAAGCTCAAGCTTGGAGTATAACCATATCTTGTTTTGGTGTATTAAACATGTCTAAATGAAGTGGTGAATTTTCCTTCAAGTGACCGAGCTCATACAAGGAATAACCAAGGTATAAACACCTTAAACTTATGATTTTATAATTTCTAAGCATATATATATATATATGGCCGAGAGTGAAATTATAAATATGGGTCATATTGACCTAAAAATGGAAATAAATATGACTAAGATAAATTAAGCTAGTCATTCAAGTGATTTAATTAACATAATGGTCAAATTATGACATTATGTGGAAAAATATTTGAACCATGGTGAGGCCGTGAGCATATATAATATTTTGAGACATTTATTGTGTAATTTATTTTGCAAGTTCAAGGTTGTAATAAGGCCATGTCATTAGGCCATTTTAATTTAAGTTTATATGCTTATTTAGTTAGATTTATGCTTATATAATTAAATTGGGGCCAAATCGTAATTACTAGGAAATTAGAAAGCCGTGGGCTTAATTTAGAGCAATTTAGGGTTTTTAAATGAATTTAATAAAAATTATAACCTTTTATAAAGTTTTGGGTCAAAATTGTAAAAATAGAAAAGTATAGGTTATTATTGGTGATTACCGAAAAATTGGTTCCCATTTGGTATTAGAAGTCAAAGTTGACTATATAGGAGACTTTGACCAAGTTGGAAAATTTATGAAATTAAAATACTATCTTATAATAAGGTACTTATTAAATTGTGAAAGATTTATAAAAATGGGGCTATAATGTAAATTCCGAGACTTAGGGGTACTAAAGGGAATTTAGAATAGTCCTTAAGTTATTAGGAATTTTTAGAAGTTTATTTGGTTAAATTTGGAGTTTATATGAATTATATAAGAATAATATATGGTATTTTATAACATTGTTACAAATGGGTAACAAAGGGGTGAAAACCGAGATTTAAAAGAAGAATGAGGTTAGGAATAATATTTACAACCTTTTGGTATAGTTTGGTAATTTTTGGAGTTATATATAAGGTTTTAAAAAGAAATACGTATAATATATAGTTTTAATGGAATTAGAAAACTATGTATTATAAGTTGGGATTGATTTGTGATTTATAGAAGTTTAGTGGTTTATATTAAAAGCCGAAAATATAAGGGCTGTTTGGTATTTTAAAACAATTTACAACTATATGTTATAATTGTTTTAATGACATAAATGTCATAATTATTATATAACTATAATGTAACATTATATTAATTATGTGGTGGATTTTGTAAATATTTAAGAACATAGGTGCTGTTCGGAAATATTAACATCTTTAAATGGAATTTATAATATGGTTTTAATGTTATAAGAGTTATAACATTTATAATATAGAGGTATTCATTAAAAAGAATGAATATAGATTATAAGACTTACCATATAATAAATAGTTCCATAATACATATATATAAATAAATATATGTAATGATGTAGAAAATGTGATAACTATAGATTATCATAATTAAAATGATAATAGAAGAGGAGAGAAGAATTATAAACATTAGATATGGAAATTCTAATGTTAAGAGTATACATGGGATAATAAGGATTTAAATAACTCAAGGTACTTGTACATATGAATTATACTACGTTGAACAAAAAAAAGAGACAAACCTTAGAAAAATAAATACTTAGGTGAGAGGTATAATGCATGACAAAGAATCATACATGTAACGTAGAAACAAACTATATGATATACAAAGGTACATTAAGTTACATGCGATAACAAAGTTCAACTATAAGTATATTAAATATACGAGACAAGACTACGCATGTAATATAACACTTTTCCAATCTCGAGTTTAACCGAAAACCCGACAAACGTTGACAGTTAATAACGGGGGGTTAACCGGGAGGTATTAGTGACGGTACGGGATACCGTAGAATTGTGTTGTTATACGGGATGCTAATCAATAACATTATGTATTGTTTAGACTGTTAGAGACGACACACGGAGCATAGGAACTTGCTGATTCATACTCCACCGTAATACATCAGGGTGAACGGTATGTTGTTATGTGTCTCTGATTGTCTCTGAGGGCTTCCTCAGTTCAGACTTCTGTGTGATCTGTGATAAGATTGTTTGTCTGAATGTTTAATTAAATATGCATGAACTGTATATTTATAGCTGCTTATTATTACTGTTGTTGAGTTAACAGTATCGGTTCGTATATATGGACCTATATATATAAAACGAACTAGCGGCTATGGTGCTATCTTATATGAAATATAAGGAACGTCAGAAAAACGTTGTAGCACTAGGATAATAAGATATACATATTATCCGAGACTTTTATACGGAGCATTGCCTTTCTAAACGCCGCTCTCGTATCTAACACTGGATCCCGAGTTTACAGACTCTGGATTGGACTAATGACCTTAGTCTGCTGTGTTAGAAAAAAAATTGGTAATGCGATGCGATGGTATAATTAATTAATGGAAAGGAAGTAAAGCCAGGAGGATGTGGCTCTTGGTGCGCGCTGTGATCACAAAAACGATACCAGGATGTCCGCGTACGGGTCCGTAAGTATCAAGAAAATTTCCCGTGAGCTAGAATGGCTCGTTGGTCGGAGACTCTACCGTTGGAGTGGCTACTTCCGTGGGTGACCCGCCATAATATATGGATAACTAGAGACATGTCGTTTTAACGAGTCATTGTCACTAGGTATAACTGAACAATTAAAACAATTGAGACTTGTACAGTGGCGAACAATATTGGCTTCTATACCATGGACGAGACTTAATACTTGTTTATTATTCTCGTTGTTTCGCTTTGTTGTTCATTGGTTATACTTGTGGTTATTTATTGTGTGTTGATGGTTGTGTTATTGTATGGATATTAATGTTATTTGATTTACAGTTTTAAATATTAAAACGGTATTGCATGTAACGAACCTCATGCTCTCGACCAAATAATTGAGGGGTCTTTGGGGGCATGACGGGGCATGTGATAACATACTCAGCAGGGGCTGATTCCATACCACAAACCATTTTTATTTCAGGAGAGTAGCTGGTGGTCGACGCGAGGCGCGACGGTTGTAATATTTCTGTTGTTTAAGACTTGGTACGGTTTAATACTGATGACGTTTTGGACTCGGGTTATGTAAACCGAGGTGGATTTGTTTTAGATGCTCACGAGTACGGTCTGTAATAATTGGTTACTGTTGGTTTGTTTTAAATTGTTTAAAGTTCTACTATCCATCTCTTGTGGTCACTGCGGGAATACGTTTCGCATGTTGATTATCAGGTAACTCGTTATCACCCGTATGGGCGAGTGATAACAGTGACACCATAGGAGCGACAATCTGTCATTTACCGCTGCGATATAATTATTATGTGCGACATTTGTAGGATTATTAGGAGCCGAATTAGTAGGGGTGTTACAGTTTAAGTATGGGCTGACCGACCCACTGACCGACCCAACCCCCTGGGTCGGTCCATTCCAGAAATATTCGGCTCCTCTAAACTTTGCCCGACCGACCCAAACTCATCTCGACTGACCCAAATCCCTCTGGGTCGGTCCGTTCCAGAAACAATCCCGGCTAGCATTTACAGGCCGACCGACCCAGACAGGGTCGGTCCCCTGGGTCGGTCCAATGCAGGAACTACTCCTTAATTGCTCAATCAACACCAAACTCTTCCACAAGTTCCCCATTATGTTCTAACACCATTTAGGCACTTAATATCCTCTTAAATCCTTCATCAAATTATTAATAAACCCCTCATTTAATCCCTTGATCATTTCCTCAACTTCTTACACAAATTTCCTACACCTAACACTTAACCACTTACACTTCTAACTTGTAAATTGTTTGCCTAAGACTCCAACTAACCAAAATGTTTTCTTTCAACCAACATAACCACTCCTCAAGCATTATCACTCATTCCCATTTCCTTTACTCAAGCTTCTCAAGGCTAGTTACTCTAGCTCATGCTTAAACCTTAACAAGACATAATACCTTATTTCCTTCAAACTTTGCACAAGTTTTTCTAACTTCCTTATCCATGGTTTTGGTGCCTTAAATTCACCATTGTAACCCCTAGTTCCTCCTAGACATCCCTAGGTCATCCTAATACTCAAGAACACCTTAGTTTATCCATTTCCACCCAAAACAACCCTTAATGTTTACTAGTACATCTTTAGTCATAAAATCTCCTTAGAACATCTTAAACACAAAGTTTCACAACCAAATTTTGACATGGCTTCTCTAATGTATTACTACACCCAAACATAAAGTTTTTCATCCCTAATACAACCAAGAACACTCGAATCCTTAATACACATTCTTACACACAAAACTACACCCAAACTACACTACATCTTAATATAGTGCATAAACTTAAATTTCTTGGCACTTAGACCCTTAAATGACATAAATTTAACCACTGAATTTCCCACATATAATAGCCTTCAACCTGCAAATACACACAACAATGCTCCCATTGCAATATAAGGGTTCTTGTAATTCACCTTGTGATTGTTTTACTAACTCAATTCTCATTTGCTCCTTAGTCAAAGTTCTCAAATATGATCATATTCTTTATCCTAGGTTTTATAGCCCTTACTTAATATAAACTCTAAGCTACACTTATCCTCTATCTAATTCCCATCCCTTAAAACAATAAACACCTTAAGGTAAGTTATTTACCTTGTTTTTTTAAACTTTCCTCCCAACTTCCTCCTTAGGTTTTCTTGAATGATTCTCGGCCAAGGACTTCAATCCTCTTGACAATGTTCTAATCCACATTCAAATAATCAAATGAGCACTAAGCAATATGCCTAAACTCATAGAACTCATTCTTAGGTTAAAATATGTGTTTTAAAGCTTAAAAGTGGATGATTACCTTTGAAGTCTCAAGATAGACTTGGGTATGAATCAAGAAGAACCTCCACTAGTCCTTGGAGAATGAAAACAAGCTATTCCAAGGGATAAAACAAGACCCCATAAGAAGATGATTTTCGGACATGTGTGAAAAGTAATGGAAAGTTGATTTTTCTTTAAGTTTCCTTACCTTGAATGAATGAAGAAGCTAATGAACTCTTCAAACTTGATTTTCCTCCATCAATTGAGTTTTCTCTTGGCACCGAAATGAAGCTTTTCCAGTTTTGAAAAGATAGGAAGCAATGGCTTGTTCTAACTAAGAGTTATCTAAGCTTAGTTTTTTATTTGGAGTAAAAATGAGTAATTGGTGAGCAAAAGAAGATGGAGCAAGAATGGGTCTGCTTCTTATGTGAATGGAGAAGGGAGGATGAAGGTGAAACCGGTGGAAGAGAGGAGAATGAAGAAGAGAGGAGAGAGGTAAGTAATAAGGTAAGATATTTTCTTTTAAAAGCAAATAGTGAACTTACTAACTTTCCCTCTTATTTTACTTACTTGCTGGCTCATGTGGTGACTCACCACTTCAAAAACCGGCCCCCCTTGCTAATGGAGATATTTATGGTCTTGGTTGACCAACTAATTAGACAAGGTTGACTAAAGCTTAAATTGGGCACTATTTGATCACTATTCACAATTAGTGCACAAATTTATGAAATTTTTGGTTTCCCATTTATTTAGGCTTACTAATGTGATACTAAGTAGTACACAAGTTGATTAAGGTGTAATCATGGGCATTTAGCCACTCAAAACCTCCTTCCAAGACAATTTTTCAAAAATGTGCTTTAAGAGTCCTTAAAGCACAATTTGTGTTTTAACTTGTTTTTGAGCTTTGTTTTCTTTGGTAGTTGGTTTAGAATGTCCATTAGCATGTTACTAAGGTCTAAGAATGATATTTGGGTGTTACCCAAAGTTACTTCAAGCTTAGAGCATGTTCTTGCTTAAATTGCTCTTATGGTGTTTCCTTGTGTTCTCTTTGGTTTAAATTGTTTCCTAATGTTTCTAAGGCATAATTTAGCCTTCTTATATCTTATTTTAGTATCTAAACACCATTTCTAGGTTTGGGGTATTTCAGATGAAGTGGAAGTGGAAAATGAAAAGGTATAAAGTCGAGAGGGTAATGAGTCACACCCCAAGGTCGGTAATAACCTAATGCAAATATGACAAACCAACGAAGAGAAAAAGGAGGAAGCGGTAGAAATTCATTATTCTTGAGACAACTTTTGAACAAGAGACTCCGCAGGAAATAAAAAAAGGGTAGTGGGAGTTTCGAGGCAGAATCAAATCTCATGCAAAGCATGCACGATTATAACTGCAATAAACTAGCGCATGGTACAGAGGGAGTGTTGGAGCATGTTGAAGAATTATATACGGAAGGGGCAAAATAATTGGTACCAACAATAAATTCTACCCCCAGAAGCCTAATGCACTCCGCGGAAAATAAATCTCCAGTGGGTAAGGAGGGAATAAGTCTTTTGTAGAACTATTCCATAACACCCCTCCAAACACTCGTGCAGAAAATGTTACTCCAACAAGAAATGAACAAGGAAAGATCATCAATAGTGAGGCAGAGTGTAACGCCCCTGAATTACTAATTCATAATATGATAATAAACTTGCTTGAATTAATAAAGCGGAAGCATAAGTCTCATAGGATGTTACCGCCACATTCACCACCTTGTGAATGCTTAGGCTTAACTTACAACCAAACTAAATATGTATTACATAGGTTATAGAACAAACTACTACATTAATCTAGAAACCAAAAGAGAATAAAGTGATGGTCTTCTAGCCCCAAAATCCCACACTCTCGATTGATTCCGCAGCTAAGGAGAAGCTTCTTCATTTCCTGCATCTGTGGTCATTCATACAATCACAAAGAAAGGACCACAGGGCATAAAGCCAAAAAGTCAGCAGAGCTGAGTAAAATCAAAGCAACCATCAAAATATAACTTAGTAAAGTAATTGATGGTATATGCACAAGCTTAACTCAACCACCAGTTCAAGCATTATCAAGAAACATTCCAAACCTGTATAAGCACATGTTGACCAATTCACATATCTTTCTTAGTCATCAATTTCTCCATTTCCACTTAAACCAGTTCAAGGGAAGAATCTCGATCATTCAGGCGATCCAACCTTTCTCAAACGCACTCCAGGCCCTAAAAGATGTGCACACCCCTATAGTACCTTTAAACTATAGTGTAGGAAACCATAAAGCATCTCATGGAGCCCAAGACATACCATGAGTCTGATAAATCATAAGGAGGCAGTTACTGCCCAAGTTACATATATGGACATACTTCAATAATCCATTCTAATGAGTTACTCATTGAATCCTGATTAACCAAAGCACTACAATTCCAGGTACAACAAGAATCAATAGTCAAGTTCCTTAACGAAATCCATATCATAATCTTAAACACAAGGAACATAACAAAATCAAACAGTACTTAAGGCAAGGCTAAGATCACATAACCTCCAAGGCACCTTTGGTCAGATCACACACCCACATATATTAGCTTAACAATTCAAACAGCCACAAATCTCACTTTAAGACCGAATCTTGATCAATCAAACAAATCATATCCATTTCAGTTCTATTATTAACTATCTCATCTAGATTAGCTTAAGACATAATTTAACTATGGATTACAACCTGAATCAAACCTTAGTTGGCTCCTAACATTTTCGGTCATAACAACTCAAGATTAACCAGATTAGCTTAGGAGTTTACACGGCCTTAGTCAACCTCCTAAGACAGTACATATAAGTTCCTAACATATTAGACTTTAAGACTTTAAGTCCTAGCTTAGTTTAAACCATCATCTCCATCCTAGAACTCATGTTATACATCTTTGAATAATTCTTAGCCAATTCAGTCATAACAGGTTACTAATGACCAGAACAAACAACAATCATGTTTTTAGCCCTAGAACATATCTAGCTTGTACTAATTAACTTCCAACTAAAACCGGTTGTACTAGACATCCAATGCACCAGATTAGCTCTTCTAGTAGTCACACTTAACATCTCACACAAATTCTAGTTAACCTATGTTATTTGGCCATAATAATCATATAGGTTCTAGATTAGTTAAGCACCTAGAACACTTGATTAATACTCCATAATTCTTCCTACAAATCTGGTGATTAAACAAAGCTCTTTAAGACACCATTTATCCTAGATTTTAACAACACCAGATTAGACTAATGATCATCCAAAACAATCATAATGACTTCTAGATTATTTCCACTTGCTAAACAGAAACAAAACACCATAAACAAGCTCTTAAGCAATCAGTAATCAAAGGAAGGTTGTAAACACATCCTTTTCTTCTTTAAAACACTTTTCAAACTCTTCTAATTTTAGGCTCATAAATACCTACGAATTTAGTCAGATTATATAGGTTTATTAAGGGATGGTAACCATAAAGTTGCCTTAAGATTTGATGAAGAAAACCTCCCTAAAACCTTGCAGAACTTTGCTATGAATAAGGCACCCTTGAACAGCTTGAAGCACCTTGGAAATGGCAACTATGGAGTTTCCTCTCTTCTCTTCTTTTTCGACCAGAGGTTACCTCCCAAGGTAGGTTTCCTTCTTGCTCTCTTCTAAACTGGCTGTAGGAGTTCTAGATGATGGATGAATGATTTAAGTGAGGCAAAGGTTCCTCTCCTCCTCCTCTTTTGCTCTCGGCTGAAGTGGGGTGCAAGGTAAGCTCTCTTCTTCTTTTTTTCTCTTAATGGAGGCAGGAACACAAGAGTGGGATGAAGAGAATGGAGTATGAACGTAGGTTTATATAGGCAAGGGGCCGATCTTTGTCAATTTCCTCCTTGATTAAGTAAACTTCTAAGTGGTGACACCTTAGGCTCCATTTGCTAGCTTCTGATTGGTTCATAATATGGCTTAATATAAGAAAGACAACACATGGGCTGACTAAGGGAGGTGCGGCAGCAGCCTATTCTTATTGGACCAAGGTGTGGTCTAATAGTATGGTGACACCTCCTACTAGGCTGCATAGGTGTCAGGCTCCTACTGGTCTTAGTGTTAACCAATGCTAATTTGACACCTCATGCTTGACACCTCGTGCTTGCCACTCGTGCTTGCCACCTCATGCTTGCCACCTCATGCTTAAGATTTCCTACTTGCCTACTAGCATGCTCGGGATTATAACATCCTACCAGCTTGCTGAGTCACCTACTTGCTTGCTAGCTTCCCTTAAGCAGCTGCATCACCTACGTGTGTGCTCACTACATAAGCTAGCTGCTACATCACCTACTAGCTTGGTTGTCACAATGCTATTAAAGTATTCTAGCTAACTACTTCCAAAACAATACAAGAAGTGCTATTAAGGAACTTTCTAGTCTTAATTTGTACTTATGTCAATAGTAGGGTTTAAAACTGCTTAATAGCTTATTAGGGCCTAGTTAGCAAGGTAAATCATCCTTTAGAAATTTAGGGTATTTCACAGAGACTAAGGAATGTGTTGACTTAGTGATGCAACTTGGGTGCCAAATTCCAAATCTAGCATACACAAAAGAGAACATCGTGAATTAAACCCACTCCTAGATGAGTAAGTGAGAAGCACCATGGTGACAATAGGGGTCCAGAATATAAGGGGAATGGGCTCTAGAGCAAAACAACGAAAGATGAGAGAAGAGGTACGTAGTTTGAAGATTTCTATCTTAGGATTAGTTGAAACACACCTCAATGGAACAACAGCTCAGAAAGTAGCAAGTTTCTGGGGAAGGAAAAGGACCAGCCTAGCATGGGAGGAAATTCCTAGTCAAGGTAGGTCTGGGGGAATAGTGGTACTATGGGATGAATAAGAGATTGAGGTTCTGGGCATAGAGAAGGGATTGAGATGGCTTACTATTGAGATCAAAACGAGGGAAAGGGCTTCGAAGTACAATTATTGTAGTCTATGCGCCCTGTGATGTTGAGGAGAGAAAAGCCATGTTTGAGGAGCTCATCCAAGTCAAAGATAATTGACACACGGAGATGGTATTCATGGGTGACTTCAATGAAGTGCTAAATCCATCGGAAAGAATGCCCATGAAGGTCACTCAATGCTCAAAGGTATGGAGAATTCCAAGCTTGGGTAAACAACATGCAGCTGATCGAAATTCAGCTACAAGATGCAAGCTTCACTTGGAGAGGAGGAGGTTCATTAAGCAAAATTGACAGGTCGTTTGCTTCACATGAATGGCTATCTCAATATTCAAGTGTGGCCCTCCGATCGAGTGAGTGGTCTATATCAGACCACAAACTCTTAGTAATGAAGACGAACAAAGTTAACTGGGGTCCTAGGCCTTTCAGGTCAATGAACGCGTGGCTGCAACACCCGGAATTTGAGAAGTTCATTAGAAAACAATGGGGTAGCATGAAGGGTGGGTCAACGTTGAGCATACTAAAGAAATTGAAAAGATGGAAATGGAACAAGGAAACCTTTGGAGAAATCAACCAAAGGATTCTTGAATGCAAGGAGGATCTAAGAAAGGTGGAGCTCAAAATAGAAGAGGATGGAGGAACTCATCAAGTGGAGAATGAAAGAATGCATGCGATGAAAAACTTGGAAAAGGCGGACAGGGCACAAGAAACCTATTGGCTGCAGCTATCGCGGATAAATGGATAAAGGAAGCCGATAATAACATGAGCTACTTCCACAAGAAAGCTACACTCAATCACCGTACGAAACTCATCTCTTGCTTGCTGACTAATGATGGCGTGATTGATAACTCAACAAGCATTAGAGAGTACATTGTCAACTACTATGCGAAACTCTACCAATCCCAAAAGTTATCTGGAGTTAGGCCGCCGGCAGTTAATTACCCCACCCTCATGGAAGATGAAGCAACACAATTAGAAGCCATCCCCACGATGGTAGAGATCAGACAAGCCGTACTTCAATGTAGTAGCTCAAAGGCCTTGGGGTTCAATGGTTACAACATGAACTTCATAAAAAGATGTGGCATGTCATAGGTAAAGAATTTGGAGGGGATGTACAGAAGTTTTTCATCACTTCAAAGTTGGAAAGAGGTGCAAATACCACCTAGATAGCTTTGATACCAAAGAGACCAAAGGCGTCCCAAGTTGAAGAGTATTGACCAATAAGCATGGTAGGATGCTTGTACAAGGTAATAGCCAAACTCTTAAGTATTCGACTAAGTCCCCTCATGCCTAAGATTATTAGTGAGACACAATCAGGTTTTGTCAAGGAAGAAACATCCTTGAGGGCCCTTTCATTGCAAATGAAGTGATAACTTGGTTGAAATGAAACAAGAGGAAAGGAGTGTTGTTAAATGTGGATTTGAAGAAGGCTTATGATAGTATATCTTGGGACTTCCATGATACCATGCTAGAGTGCATGAGATTCGGTCAAAGATGAAGGAGTTGGGTAAAGGAATGTGCCCTGACAACAAAGATTTCAATCTTGATAAATGGGGTTCCTACAAAACCTTTCTCCTTTACTAGAGGACTACGTCAAGGTGATCCTTTGTCTCTATCACTTATTGTTGAGATACTAAGTTGGCTAATTTAGGGAGCGGTGGCACAAGGCTTATTTTCAGGGTTAAAGGTAGGTGAAAGGCAAGTGAGAGTTACTCACCTACAGTTTGCCGATGATGTGATGCTCTTCTGTGAGGTGAGTCAAGAGAAGTTGGTATAATTACATAGAATTCTTATAGTATTTACGGAGATGAGTGGTTTGACGCTAAATGTGGACAAGTTATTGGCTTTTTGCATAAACACAAACGATGATGAGACCCAAATGGTAGAAGGCATTTTTGGATGCCAACTGGGAACACTTCCAACCATGTACCTAGGGTGCCCCTTGGGAGCTAACACGAGAAACGTGTCCACATGGGAGCATGTCTTGCACAAGGTAGAAATGAAGCTAGCTATATGAAGGCATCAACCTTATCTAAGGCAGGGCATGCGGTGCTCATCCATTCAGTTCTTGATTCCCTCCCCCTCTACTATGCTAGTTTGTTTATGATCCCAGCTAAAGTAAGGAAGACGTTAGCAAGATTACAAAGACAATTTTTTTTGGGGGAAGAAGAGCAGAAAATTAATCACGGTTGCATGGTCTAGGATGACACGACCAAAAGAGTTTGGAGGACTTGGCTTCTCAAACATGCAGTGCAGGAATCTAGCATTTCTTTCGAAATGGAGATTTAACTTTACATGCAATCATGACCCGCTATGGAAGAGGGTTGTAAAATCTACCTACAAGATTCGTGAAGGTCTCCATGTTGAAGAGGATGTTGATAACTTAAGCAGGCAAAAGGGAGTGTGGTACTCAATAATAAAGGCCACATGTGATAATGAACAGGTGCGGAAGATAATAGAGGATCAAACACACGTAAGACTAGGAAATGGCCAGGACACCCTATTTTGGCTGGATAAGTGGTCTCAAGTAGGAAGTCTAAAGGATAGATTTCCAAGGATCTTCCAACTCAGTCTGCAACAAGAATGCCCGGTAGCTAGCATGGGAGAATAGGTGAATGAAGAGTGGACGTGGAACCTTAAATGGTGTTGACGTCTTCTTGCATACGAGGAAGAGATGTCCATAGGTTTACTCCAGGCTTTGTTAGATAAGTCGTCCTCCCCCAGTTTATGAGATGAATGTGCATGGGTAGAATATGGAAACTGGTCAATCACGAAAGATATCTCGTTTACTCTAAATATGGTACCGGAAGATCACGTGTGCGCCCAGGATGAAGTAGAATTCAAACATATTTGGAAAGGATTGTGTGAGCCCATAGTAGAGTTAACACTATGGTTTACACTCATTAGGAGATTAACAACCAGAGAGCTCCTTTTTGAAAAAAGTGTTGTCCCTATCGGACATAATTTATGCCCATGGTGCATGAGAGTCATGGAGAAGCTGGAGCATGTCTTGTTTTTATGTCCGAAAATCGTTGAAGTATTTAACCTCATCTTTCGTTGGTGGAATGTATCTTTCACATTCAAGGAGTCAGTGGCAGAAATTTATCATGATTGGTTTGCATTGCCGATTCCTGGCAAGGCAAGGAGGGTATGGAGGTCGTCAATGTGTTACGGAGTATATTATACTTGGTTACACCGAAACAACGTAATCTTTAGAGCTGAAAAATTGAATGTTGCAAAGATTATGATTCAGATCAAGTTGGGAGTTTGAAGATGGACTAAATGTTGGTCGAAGGATATCCTTCTCTCTTGTGGTATCTTCTAGGCTCGACGTCCCTAAGGACTGCTTTGTAGTAATCGATAAGGGTGAGTTAAATGAAGTTAGCCGATACATGGCACGCTACTGTTTCCATTCCCGTCTATTTATTAGATGTCACCTAGGTTTGTAATTGGATGCGGTATTATTTTGCTCATTCTATACTTAGTGTTACCTAGGTTTGTAATTGGATGTGGTGGGTACTCTTTCCTTCCTAAGCTTTCCATGTGGTTTTGCTTAGGGAGGTTTAATGAGGCCCAAGTCCAACCCATCCACCTTTTATCAATAAAATGGCTCTAAGCCCAAATTGTCAAAAAAAAAATAATAATAGAAATTATTTTCATCTCTCGTCGGTGTACCGATATAAAACTCTCACAACTCTTCTGTAATTTTACTCCAAGTCCAATCCTTTTGAACAATTTGTTTACTCTACATTCTTTTCAACTTTTCAAGATAGACTACTGATTTTATGAAGAGAAAAGACTGAAAAATAATTACGGTAAAATATTGTGACACTGCTAGAAAAATTACTATTTTAAATGATTATGCGATAGTATACTACTTCTTCTGTTGTCTGTATGTTTTTTTTATATTTTATCGTATTCCATAATTTAATATATATTATATTGTGATATATATAACTAAATTAATTTTTATACTTTAGGACCCTCTCTAATATTCAACATAAAGGTATGACTAACCGAACATGGACATATCTCTTTTCTTCATTTGCAGTCAATTAGAACTATACCTTAAAGCGTTTTCTTGATTAGGAGATTGATTAGATAATACTATACGACTTTTAAATGGCTAGCTAGGGCTAAATTTCTAATATTAAAGGATAAATCAGTTAGAGTTGATAAGGAGTCAACCATGTCGAGGCCTCTTTCCGGTTCATATATCTTCAAATCAATCTTAATTTCTTGTGAATTCACTTGCTAATTTTCTCATTGACATGAAAAAGAAGTGGATGTTTGTTCTCATTATTTATGAAGCGTATTTTTCATTGCTATTTGAAAAAAATAGATATGCAATAGGTACCATCACTTGATTTATAGTCACCTGCCCATTCCCTGTGCTATACTACAGTCACTAATCGAAACTATGCTTAATTCTGAGGGCCGAGATCCCACTGCTACGTTGCCGCTGCGCTTGTGGTTGTTGTAGGAGTTGTTGCTGCAGCAGTATTTGCAGTGCTGATGCTGTTAGAATCCTCGTCAAATTTGCAGTCGGTCAAGTAACTAGGCTTTGAAGGCACGGTTCCCACTTCAACGTCACCAGACAACATCGCAACCACCCTCGACATGGACGGGCGTTGTGCTGGGGAACTTTGTGTGCACAGGAGACCTATTCGGATCACTCGCTTAGCTTCTTCCTCGTTGAAGTACATTTGCAGCTTTCTGTCTACCACTTGGATCTCTTGCGCCTCCTCGTATAGCTGCCAGGTCTGAGAGACAACAGCAGAGGTGAATTACTGAACGTTAATAAATGTAGTATGATTCATCAATATATGGCTTTTGTTATTAAGGAATAATGTTCATGGATGGATATATATTGATTACCCATTCAAGAAGATATATCTTTTCTTTGTCCATATTGGTGTCAGCATTTGGCCTTCCACTCACGATCTCTAAAGCCAACACACCGAAACTGAACACATCCACCTTCTCCGTCAGATGACCTCTCATTGCATACTCCGGAGCAACATACCCACTAATGTTGGACAAACAGAAAAAGCAAAGAAATCAGGGCGATAAAGTTGATATATAGTATATGGTAAGAAAAGAGCGCTTGTTTTCTTACATTGTGCCAGCTACACCTGTGCTGATATGGGTAACTTTATCATCATACAGTTTTGCTAATCCAAAATCAGAGATCTTAGGGTTGAGCTCGGAGTCAAGCAGAATATTGCTAGCTTTAACATCTCGATGCACAATACGAGGACTTGATTCCTGGTGCAGGTAAGACAACCCTCTCGCAACCCCTTTGCATATCTCAAACCGTTTCATCCAATCTAGCACCAGTGACTTGTTTTTTCCTATAATAAAACATTCCCCAGTTAAGTTGTAATGCATGACATAGAGAAATCTAGGGAATTATCAATCATCAATGAAATAGCTAGTATCTTTAAACTTATTACCAAATAAGGCTTGATCGAGACTCCTGTTCTCCAGATACTCGTAAACTATCATTCTCTTCCCATCCTCAATGCAGCATCCATACAACTTTACCAGGTTCCTATGCTGAACTGCAGATATGGTCGCAATCTCAGCTATGAACTGGTTTGTTCCTTGATGGGATGAGAATGAAAGTTGCTTCACAGCTACTGCTCTTCCATCATTCAGAGTTCCCTTGTAGACAGGTCCAAATCCCCCTTCTCCAAGCTTATTGGCTGAGCTAAAATCATCGGTGGCCGACCTCAATTCAGAGTAGCTGTAAGTGTATTGCTTACCTACCTTTCCTAGCAGTTCTGTACGTAGTCAAAATGTCAAATTAATCAACCTCAGCAAAATTCCAAATCATATGTAATTTACCTTGTTGCACTATAGTATTTGTTTCAGATTCATGGCCAAACCTTTATCTTCTTCCGTCGATAACCCTCTCTTCTTCCGAGCAAAATGACAAGCAACCAAAAGCAAGATGCAAAGGAACCCAACAGGGAGAGCTATTGCCAAAATCAGAACAATGGTTTTATGTCTGTCACTGGATGGAAGCTCATTAGCAACAGTAGGCTTAAAATCTGCACAAATTGAAGGGACGGATTACTTCAATGATCCCACCGAAAAAGTAACTTGAACCTGAGTACCCTTATTATTTTCAAATCTTAATTTTCTAAAGGAACTCTACTTACTCGGGTGTAACACTAATAGCAGATATAGAAGGCCCATAAGTTCCCTGAGATGGAATGCAACAAGTTCCTTTCCCTGCCCAGAACAGATGTATTTCTAGGTAGTTCTCTGCTACTAAAGTCGTATAGCTCTTCTTCACCGCTCTGAATGACTTTCCTCCTGCCTCCTTTCTTATGTCAAAATTCTCCTCCACCGGATTCCCCTGGTTAAGCATAACCGTATGAACAACATTTATGCTTGCTGACTCTCAATGAAATGAATGAAATCAAATAATAACCTGGATATAGATGTTGAACTTGCGCCTTCCAAGGCTTTTCCAAGTTTGACCATCCGAAATCACAACCTCGGCGAAGAAGAGGTCGACTGAGTAATTCCCATTCTCAAGGCCAAGCCCATAGTACCTGAGCGATCCAGGCGACAGTCTGGAGGTCTGGAATATCTCAGAGTCTGGTGGTAAACTGGCTGGGACTGTATGTTGTGTATGAAGCATTGTTGCTGAATAAAAACCATCCTGCATTGCTCACTCCCCATCTTTCGTTCTCGGTTACATGGTATGTGGCAGGCCCAAGTGCGTCTTTGTCCTCTTCATACGTGACTAGCTCAGCGGACGAGATTTGTGGGCCTCCGCATTTGATTGCAAAACTGCTATCTATGGTGGATTATAGAAGTTATACATGCTAGTGACAGATGTACTTTATTGAAAACCTAATCTAGTATTCTTGGCTAACTTAAGAAACAAGTCTAGAATTCAGCATACATATTGGGGAATCACGGTGGCAAGGGAAACCCTTCTGAAGACAGTTCAGTCCCGACGTTAAAGCACTGCAATGCAGACAATCATCACCTTTCTTTAATTAAGCAAAGAAGAACAATGGGAGCTGCTACGAACTACTTACCTGGAGTGAGAGTTGGTGGTATGCAGTGATAAAAAATGGCTTACCTCATACTTGTACTTGTAAAGTTATTAGCGACCAAATTGCTGCATTCAAACCATGACCGTATATTATCAATAGCAGTGTCAATAGATGGGTTAATTAAATTGCAAATTAGATGCTCATGAATAGCTTGACCAATGCTAAAATATACAGAATGCAGTTTATATCAATGCTAAAATGTACCAACCCCGAGTGAGTGTAACTGTAAAAGTGGTATATAAGGAACATACAGTTGCAGACCGCTAGCATCGACCCATGAAGGAATCTCCCCGGATAACTCATTGTAGGATACATCTCTGTTGGATAACAAAGCATAAAAAATAATATACACGAAATTAATCCAAGAGTTCCACGGCGTGCAAAAATCTAGCAATCTGAGTGACATCCGAAGTGTGAGGATTTTCATAATGTTAAACAGATAAACAACATACGACAAGATAAATGTAAAACAATAAAATGACACATTAGAAACTTACATAGCACCGTCCAACATAATCTATATCCATGGGAATAGAAAGAACAACGGTATTATTATGAGGATTACAAGTTTATGGAGACCACTCGAGCAAACCCATCACTATGTGTTTCCATGGTGGTTTTACCCGAGTCTCTTTGAGTTCCCGTTAAACTACCTTTTGATTCTCATGGATGTGAACCCCAGTTATAAAGATAGATCTCAATCCTTCATCTATTGTCATAGACAACTTGAATCTTACGCCCATCAATGGTACAAAACAACTTGAAACCACTTGTAACTCCTTTAGATGTCGGAAAACAATGCTCCAAGTAACCACTATATATATACACAACTAATGCTTCAAGTAATGGACGTTCAATTCCTGAGACAACTCTTTATGAGCAAAACTAATTAGAGACCGTATCAATACATCTAGTGGTTAAATTACTTGTACAAATTATCTCAGCAGATTTAGCATTAGCTTCAACACAAAGAAAACATGAAGTAATTTTCCATCGGCATACATGCATTATTAACACACTATTTTGAATTAATGATGATTAATCTTAGTTTAACATACATGTTGAGGAGAGAAGCGCTCTTCTGCTCTGGCAAACTTCCTGTTAGCTTATTATTCCCAAGGAACCTGTTTGTGAAGATGAACAATTTATGGCAGTTTCAACCTTTTTGTCTCTGAGGCAGCTATTAAATAAAATGTGATGCTTTCTTACATATAAGTGAGCGAGTTCATATCAAAGAGAGAATCTGGAATACGTCCTGTTAGATTGTTGAAACTCAAATCACTGCAAGAGTTACAATTACTCGTTCAATTTCTTGAACAAATATTAGTGGAAACATTACCTACCGGAATCAGATCGTCAGTGATCTTTATATCAAATCAGAACCATCTGAAATAACCCTATGTATGACAACAGACTTACAGGTAACTCAAACTCGGTAACTCTCCAATGACAGAAGGAATAGAACCTGAAAAGTTGCTATTCCTCAATACTCTACAAAGTGATAACGTTGAAAGTGGTTATTAATCTCAAACAGCCAAACTACAAAACTAATTATTGTTCGAAAAGGAGACTAAAATGTATATGAAACCTTACAAAGTGGTAACAGATTTCATATTTGTCAAAAACTCTAGAGAAGCTCCTTCACCAGATATTTCACTTATCCTCCTATATTTTCACATGAAATGCAACGTAGTTATTTGACAAATAACGTATTTGCGTATAGCAGAGGCTGCCAGAGAAGGAACATGAGATAAGAGTGAGTTACAAGGTCTCCAAGGAGGTCAAATTGGCAAAATTGGATGGTATAGGCCCCACTAATGAGCTTCCTTGGATCCTCCTGTAAGCAGATAAAAAGAAAATAAGCTTCTAGTTCTCAAGAGTGAGAGAGAGAAATATAACATAGACAATCATTGTGTCCACTTACAAGTCAGTAAGTTTCGTCAAGTTTCCTATGAAATTGGGGACAGTGCCATTGAGTTCAGTGTCGCTTGCCCATCTGAGAAAACCTCATTGGCTTCTTTTTAAGAAACTTTGATTGAAGTGATGTATCTACGTGTATATCATCTAATAATCAATGGCTCTACTATGAAAGGAAAATAGAAGCCAGGGTCTTACAATATCTCCAAGTTTCCAGATCTGCGAATGTTGATGGAATCTCGCCACTCACTCCAGAACTAGAAATATAGCTGAAATTATTTTTTCAAAGAAAAAACATTTAGTTATTCAAGTTCACATACCTATGTATGGGATAGATCAAGCAAGAATAGTATAGTAACTAGCTATTTTGTGCTGCGATTAGAACTTAATTTCGGGACAGCTGAACATTTCAGACTGATGGAGAGATCAACAAGTGACTCAGTCAGAAGAGCTCAAGAAGACTAACACATATGATGAAAGTCAGGTACAGCTGTAAAAGAGAACAAGACTTACAGTTTCTGGAGTGTTTTAGATTACCGATCTCAGATGGCAGAGGACCTGAGAAGTTGTTACTTGAAAAACTCCTTCACATTCATAAGCCAAAGGAATAGCAATAAATTGGTCCAACCAAAACCAAAAGTAAAACTAGAAACTGGAATTGTTAAGTTATTCCAGATAATTGTAAACTGATGGTTTAGATCCTGAATGAAGGCAATTGATCTCGAAGCATGCCGTAGCAACATGATATTAAGCAAATAAGCTCATTTAGAACCGCAAAAGAGAATGATAAGCTACTACAACGAGCAGCCTGAAGAATGATGCCTAACTCTTACAATGATATTATATTGGTGAGCTTTCCAAGTTCTGACGGTAAGTTTCCTGATAAAGCATTGATTCCAACAGTCCTTCAAAAGATCAAAAACATATTACTGGAATTGAAATGGATCCATATATAAACATGACTGCAGCTTATAGTGATTGTTGTAACATGTAAAACAGCAAATAGCTAGACTTACAAGTATTGTAAGTTGGTCAAGTTGCCAACGGATGGGGATAGCGACCCTGTCAGGTATTTTGTGCCAAGTTCCTGTAAGGATTAGTACAACAAAATCAAGGACTTTGATCTCTATTTTTATTTTCTTTACACAGTGAAAGAATAGCCCAACACATGAGCACAAAACAGCCACTGGCAAAACAAGAGAGCAGAACACTCTTGCTGTTGCTGGGGAGATGAATTAGGATACAAAGCTGAGCAACTATCATTATATGTGTATGAATTGCTACTATGAAAGTATCAAAGATCATACAGGTTGGTGAGGTAAGTCAAACTCCATATCTCATCAGGGATTGATCCCGTAACATCCAATGAATAAACCTTCCTATAAGTCATTTTGTCAAACAAATAGTCAGCGGGCTAAAAACAGAGAAGAATATCAACTTCATATGAAGAAGTATACGAAAAGAGAAAGATAAAGAGGTATATTAACAAAGCAGTAATGTGGCAGGTTGTGTCGTTGCAAGCGCATTTGATGAAGGGATCATAAGCTGTGTTGTCAATAACAATTGATTCTACTAATGCTTGTCCCGAGCATGGATCATCTGTAGTATTCCACTTCATGTTTAAATTCCATTTCTTCATTATCGAAAGTAAGGCCTCATCTGCAAAATTAATTGCAAGGCAGATGAGAAGTGTGGTTACAGTCAAACTAATTTATTCTAAGACTAAGAGGATCGTAACAGCATCGAACTAAACTAGAGAAGAGGAGAGAAACACTTACTCTCAGCAGGAAAGGTGGTGGGGTGGGAGGTATTGCTCTGACTCTGAGCGTATGAAAATCCGGCAAGTAGAAGTGTATTCCCGACTTGAAGAAGAAGAAGGTGAAACAACAGCCAAAAAGCAGACGAGCGTGAGAGAGGGGACATTGCAGACCAGAAGAGAAAAACAGGGAGAGAAAGAGATGGAAGGACTGGAAAGTGTGAGTTGAGACTTTGATTTCGGATGTTAAATAATGCTTTGACGTAGAATAACGACGCCATACATTAATTTTTACAACCCAGAGTAGACGGAAGCAAGAAAGGGACATCTGAAGGAAGAATATAGTTAATAATGACGGGATACATTTGTCCCTGGATGTGCTGGCCTAAAAACCAACCATTAGATCATTTAAACAGAGAATAAAGGGTCTAGATTTAATGACTATCTAATACTCCAATAAAGATATAATACTATAAAAGGTGGGATTTTTATTGATTAAGTGATATTAGTAATTCCAGTACACAACAAATAGGGGTGTGCAAACGGGGCGGTTATTTCGGATAACCGTAATAACTGTTTTTTCCCGGATTCGATCACCGTTTTTTTTAACCGTTTACCAAAGTTCGGTTATTTCAGTTTAAAACGGATATCCATACTTTAGAACGGTTCGGTTAACGGATATTGAAACTGAAACTACAGTTATCCGTAATAACCGAAGTTTTTTTAAAAAAAATATATAATTTTTTATCCTTAATTTTTAACCAGTCATTTTCTATTCACTTTACAAACAAAACTTCGGCTGTTCTCAGAATCTCAGTCCCACTTCTCAATTAGGTTTTCTTCACGACACACACATCCTCCTACGCCGACGGCTCCTATCTTCAATCTGAAAATTTTGTTTTTGTTGCCCTGCAAAAAATGTGGGTAAAAGCTGGAGCACATCCGTATCTACTAGTAGATGGTATGTATAGTGCTTATGATGATGGCTTATCTTCATTCTTTTGGTATGTATTACTCTTTGGGAAACACTTACATATTTTTGTAGTGAATAATATAACAGTATACTGTGTGGCATTCAGATGTTAGCATATACATATATATATCTTCAGTTCTTTTGAATATGTTGTCTGAACACAAATTGCTTGAAGTATTATTTGAGAGATGTAATGCACTTATAATATATCCTGTTTATAACCTCTATTTTGCTTCTCCTATTGATACTAATTATAACCTCTATTTTTGCTTACAAGAATTGCAAGTACCTTGATGCTGGATACTTCCACCATTTGCTGAGATTGTTTTTATTTTTCCTTCTTTTCACTCGGAACACTTCCATCATTGTTGCTTTGTTCTCCAAATTTATGTTGTGGTTTGTATGTAAAGATTCAAATATGCTCTTATTTCAGATTCCTAGTTTGTGTTGTCAGTTATTTCATGGAGAATCAATCCAGAAAATTCGGTTATTTAGTTATTTCGGTTATTTCGGTTATTTTGGTTATTCGGTTATGTTTGAAAGTTCGGCTAACAGGGCGGTTGAAATACCCCAAACCTTGGCATGTTGGTTAAACATTAAAACATGATTTACTAAGACTAAAAAGAGTCTTAGAAACCTTGGTAAACAAATTTAAACAAAAGGAAACACAAATATGCTTTAAAGTCAATAAGAGCCAAAATGTGCTCTAAGCTTGGGATAAACTTGAGTAAGACCTAATGAGCTTACCAAGACCTCATTTATATACTAATGAACATATTAAACCAATTACCAAAGAAAACCAAGCTTGAAAACAAGTTAAAACACAAAATGTGCTTTAAGAAGTCTTAAAGCACATTTTTGAAAAATTGTCTTGTAAATGAGTTTTGAATGGCTAAATGTCCATCATTACTCTTAAATATATATGTGTACTATATAGTATCACATTTGGGTGGCTATATTAGTGGGAAATCAAAATTTCACTTCTAAGTGCCTTGTTTAGGTGAATAGTAACTTTACAAGCTAGTTTATAACATATGTTGTATTAAGTAATTAAATTGACAAACAAAGACTAAAACCCTCACACTAATAAAGGGGGCCGGTTTTTATAAGTGTGTGACTCACCACTCTCTAGTTGATATATAAGTAAGTAAAGAAAACTAAGTAAACTACTTTTTACTTTATAAACATAAATATCTCCTAAAAGCAAGTTCTATCTTCATTCTCATTTCTTTCCTTCATTCCCACGGTTTGCAAACACCTCTCTTCTTCCTTCTTCCTTGTTCTCTCTCGGTAATACCACTATCACCATGGAAGCTCCAACTTTGACCACTTGTTAACCTAGCTCACTTGTCCAAATAAAAACAAAGACCACCAATCTCTTCCTCTCATCAAGCTCTTCATTCCTATCTTCTCAAAACTCCAAGAGCTCCATTTCGGTGCCAAGGTGTTCCACCATTGAAGGAGCTTGAGCTTGGATTTCTACATATATTACTCTCCTTTGCTTCTAGGTAAGGAATCTCAAAGAAAAATCATGTTTCCTCCTTGTTTTTGTCATGTCCGAAAATACACATTGATATAGCTCATTGTGTGTTTTGTTCTAGCTTCATTTCAACTCTTCATGGACTAGGTGGAGTCCTCTCTTGTTATATATTCAAACTCCCTTCAAAGATCAAGGTAAAATAACTACATTAATGTTTTTGAAACAATGTCAAATTAGGGTTTACAATGAGATTAAGCTCAAAGCTTGAATACTCATTATGGTGTTTGTATATTGTCTAGAACTTGACAAGGAATCAAATTATCATACGGTTTTGTAAGGAATCAAGGAAGGAAGTATTTTGGGAAAAAGAGGTAAATCTACTAACTTAAATGTTGTTTAATGCCTTAGGAGAAATGAGCTTATAAATGCTTATTAAAACTACCTAAAGAGCACATGGAAATGACCTAGTAAATGTTCTCAAGGAGACTAGTAAAATAACATATGTCTTGTTGATGTAATCGCAGGTTAAAGGCATATATATTGTGGAAATTCAGTGTTTATGATTTAAGCACTTTAAGGGCCTAAGAGCCATGCATTTTAAGGGCCTAAGTGCCATGCAATTTAAGTTATGCACTATATTGTGATGTAGTGTGAATTTGGTGAAGTTATGTAAGAAAGTGTTCTTGGTGTTCTTAGTGTTCTAGGATGTTTAATGATGAAAATAATGTGCTAAGGTGTAACAAAAATGCTAGGAGAATCTATGTCGAAATTTAGAAATGCATAAGAAGTTCAAGATGTTGTAAAGGAATTTTGATGAACTAGGAAGTGTTCTAGAGTGTAATAAGGACTTAGGCATGATCTTGAGGTTTAGTATGTACCAAAGTCATTTTGGACTTAGATGAAGGCTTAGGCTAACTTTGGTAAATAAGGAGCAAGTGTAAGCTTAGGAAAAGGGATTTCAAGAATGACTTAAGGAGTTTTAGTTTGTAAGAATGATGTTTGGTAATGATGTTGTGTGGAAGGAATATCTTGATATAATGGTTAGTATGGGCATGGAACATCACTTGGGAAACCTAGGGAGTAAATACTATAAGTGTTGGAGGCTTTGGAGGAAATTGGTTAAGTGTGTAAAGGCTTAGAAATTGAGTAAAATGGCACGTCCGAACTTCCGTCCGAACTTGGAAGCTCGGACATGCCCTGTTACGCTTACAGTTTCTGGATTTTAGGTAGTGTCCGAACTACCGTCCGAACTTGGAAGTTCGGACGCACCTGTTATTTCTTTGGGAATTATCCTCGAACAGTGTCCGAACTTGGGAAGTCCGGACACATGTTCGGACACATAGAATTCTGCTTGGATTTTCCTCGACTCATGTCCGAACTTCCGAAGTCCGGACACAAGTTCGGACATGTGTCTGTTTTGGGTTTAAAGTCACGGCTGGTGTCCGAACTTGGAAGCTCGGACACAAGTTCGGACAGGGCACTATATGGACCAAAAATTATGTTTTAAGATGGGAGTTGTTACCTAAAAATAGTAGTTGGTTAGTAAAGATATTATGAGGTTAAGCAAGACATGTTAGGTGAGTTTTAAGGCAATTAAAAGGATGAAAGGTTGTAACAAGTGTAAATAAAAATAAAGCTAGTGATGTGAGTAGATAATGTTAATAATGGATTAGTGCGTTAATTAACCGACGTTACTAATGTGTATAGGATTCTCTCAAGGTGGAAACGAAACGAGGCAAGGACCAAGGTATGGTTTTCTTGCAGTCTGTTGCCTACCGGTTTACACCGGCTTGGGTGTTGTTTGCTTTTCTGCGTGCTTACGACCTTATAAGATTAAGGCATGAAAAGAGTTTACAGTTGTTATATATTGTGATGTTGTAAGTTATGACTCCTTTCCCTTGGTTGTCTAACAAGACCTAAATGTTTGCTTGTATGTGACTTAACAAAATGTTGTGTGATCACTAACAAGTGCTAACCGGGGGAGTGAGGAGTCCGGTTGTTCCGGCCACGCGTGTGATGGATGGGGGTCGATATCATATCCGGTTCGGCTCTCTTGGTGTATGTATAGGTGGTATTCCAATTTGGTTTCTACCTTCCCTTAGCTTATCCAAAGCTAGATACTGACTCACGTCGGGCCATAGGGGCATACGTATGTTATTTCGGTGTGCTTGGGATTACTATATCCGACACACCTTGGTATAAGTTAACCGTTCTATATAACCGGACGGTAGCGAGGATGGTAACGAGCTTAACATGGGATTGGTAAAAATCCCTAGGCTCTCATGGTATACTAACTATGGTGGAAGGTTCCTTGTGAGAACCGATTTTATGGTGTTATGTATTGATGTTGTGATGCTATGCAAATTCCCTTGCTATGCTATGTATTATATATATATATATATATGTTGGATGTTCTAAAATGAATGCCATGTTATTATGACAATTGGTTGCGCGTATCCCGGTAGTCGATGGGCTGCGCGTTAGCCATACCAGCAAAGGTGCTGACCCCCTCGGGGGCTCCATATTTTTATTGCAGGATGAGGATCGAAGAGGCAGAGTGGCTCTAGGTCCTAGGTCATTGATATACTTTTGGATAAGTAGGTTGTTAAGCCCGGGATGCGCCTGTGCTCCCGAGGCGTTACATTTTGATACCTTGTTATACAGTGTGGATGATTATGGTTTGGAGATGATTTGTAAATTAAATACTCGGTATGTCGGTTATGTTTATATATGGATGTTAGTTACTATGCTCGGGAGTCTGATCATCAGACCGATACACTTGTATTTATTCTGCCTAGTTAACCACGTGGGTGGTTAACGGCGTTGTAACACCAAAGCGTTTAGTTATTGTTTGGTTGGTTATTTCCGCTGCGATTTCGGTAGTTATGATAGGGCGTTGTAGGGGTGTTACAAAAAGTGGTATCAGAGCGAAGTATCGCTCTGATGACTAGAATACCGAGCTTAGGGATATACCGAGTTAGGAAACCTAGCTACAGTTATCTAAGTGAACGGATTTGGAAAGGTTAACCACTAACTAAGTGTGGAATTACCTGGTTGTCGGGAAGATGTTATAACCATTGGACCGATAAGTGTGCAAGCATAATGCTAATGAAATGTTCATATGAATTCAGATGGCAGGTAGACCACGAGGGGGAGGCCGCGGGGCGCGGTACTGGAGATTTGGGTAACCAGGGCGACGATACTACGGCGCAGACTATGGCTGAGGCAGTTGCAGCCGCCGTAGCCCAGTTGGTACCCGATCTAGTTGCTGCTATTCAGCAAGGGCAACAGCCCGGAGTTCAGCCACCACCCCCACCGCCACGAGAGACCAATTGGGTCAAGGCGTTGGCTGATCTTAGACCGCCGTCGTTCAATGGGGAGACTGATCCTCGAAAGCTGGAGGCGTACATCTCCGAATTGGAGACCGCCTACGAGACCTTGGCAGTACCTGCTGAAGCTAAGGTCCGTCTTGCTGCCTACTACTTGAAGGGTACGGCGCAGAGTTGGTGGAAATTGGTGAAGGAGGACAGGATGGCTGATCCTGACTTTGGTTGGAGGGAGTACACGGCTCTACTGAGAGCCAAGTACTACCCGGTACACGTGCAGGAGGCCAAGCGCCTCGAGCTGGACAGTCTGAAGCAGGGGGATAAGATGTCGGTTGATGACTACTATACCGCATTCACCGGCCTTATCCACCTGTTACCAGACCTTGGGTATTCGAACCGGGTGTTGGTGAACCGGTTCTACAATGGACTAAGCCACCGTCTCCGCTATGGGATGGGGCCAGCTGAGTATACCACCTTGCAGGTAATTAGAGTACCTTGTTGTGAATCCATTTATACCATGAGTGAATGCTAATGTGAGTTGGTAAGTTGTTTTTGCGGGGCATGACTGACATCCTAAATTACAGGAGTGCTATCATGCCGCTGCTAAGGTTGAAATTACCGTCCGTCTGAGGGACGAGGAGAATGCGCACAAGCGCAAGGCCACCAACAAGGGCCAGAATCAGCAAGGGTATGGGGGAGGAAAGAAAAAGAAACCCTACCCTCAGCCCCAGAAGGGCCAGTACCAGGGTGACAAGGGCCAAGCCCAGACCACCACATCTGATGAGCCACTGAAGCTCACATATGCGTATGCGGCGAAGCCTCTACGCTCCTACCCGCCTAAGGGTAATTACTTAACCATGTGTATCTAGTCGAGGTGTGTGTTGTTAAGATGGAAAATGAGTATTGATTGTGTGTTGTTATAGCAGCTAGCGCGGGTTCTGGACCGGAGCGCCACTTTTACTGTAAGTGGTGCAATGGAGACCACCCCGGCAAAGACTGCAAGGGGAATGATGTGAGGTGCCGTCACTGCCAGAAGATGGGGCACCGTGAGTTTGAGTGTTGGACGAACCCCAACAGCAGGAACTACAAGCCAAAAGGCAGTGGAAGGGTAATACTACCACGACCACTGAAGGCCCGAAGGCGATTACTCAGCAGACTTCTGACAAGAAGTACACTGAATCCCAGAAGGGGAAGGCTACGGGGTCCGGCAAGGCCACCCTGAATGTGGTGGACCGGTCAGAGGCACCAGGATCCTCTTCGAGACCAGGTACCGCCTAAACGTTAAATGAAAAAGTGATTGCTTACCGCATTTCATGCATGAGTGTTAGCAAGTCTAAGGGTAAACATATAAGTAAAGAGTTGGAATATAATGTGGAAAACACCTAAAATTAGACAATTTGAAACTTAGGAACCTTCAATATCTGCTATCCAATTCGCCCACACCGAACCCTGAAGAAACCACCATCAACATCACCGACTTTCCATTGGAGCAATGTCAGGTATCCAGCCAGGTATGATACTTCTAAATGGATACCTGACACCGGAAGCACAAATCCATATCATCAGACGATGCGATGAACTTGGAGCAAAACCAGGAGGGTTCTACACACCCGAATACCCGAATGGAGCAAGGATGCAGTTGAAGATGATGTGCATGGGTAAGGACTGGAACCCTTACACCAAGTCATATCAAGAAGTTCGAGCTGAAGATGGAGCAACAGTATCAAGTATACCAGAGGAGTTCCGTGCGGTCGTTAACCACGCCGTGGGAATTGCTCAGCAAGTTGAAACGGAATCAATTCCAAGTGTAAAAAAGATTTATGCATTGTAAACTTCTACCAGAAAGGTGGACGGTTGGGTATGCACCAAGATAAGGACGAGTCACCCGAGTCTCTAAGTAAGGAGTACCCGTGGTGTCTTGGTCCATTGGTGACACCGCAGTGTTTGTGTATGGCGAGCAGAAGCGTGCGGACCTCGCAAAGAAGCTATTGCTAAATCGGGAGATGTATTAATCATGGGTGGACAATCAAGGATGCTATACCATGGCATCAGAAAGATCAAACTGAATACCGCACCGTCGGCAGTAATAATGCCACACACATGAAACCTGGACGTTTAAATTTGACTTTCAGGCAGTTTTGAGCCTTGTGTAATCATGTAATGTATTAAGCCAGTGGTTTGACAAAGGAGCTATATCTAGCAATGTCTACAATGTGTCAAATTTATGGTGTAAAGACTGTGTTAATGAATAAAGGAATGTTGTTTTGGAGTGTATCAACGTGTTGTTACCCAATACTTATGAGTTTGCCAATGAATTAGGCTGTGCACTCGGAACGGGAGGTATACTGAGTGTCTGCAATAAGGCAGAAGCCGGCAAGAGCGGCACAATCCTCACCGGTACCTTTCCAGTGAATGGCGTGGATGCATCGATCTTGTTCGACTCTGGAGCCTCACACACGTTCATTTCGCTATCATTTGCGAAGAGGCTGGGGTTAGATGGTGAAGAGATGCCAGACTTCGTGGTCACTCTCCCGTCGAAAGAGCGGATCAGATGTACCCGCTACTACCGAGATGCTATTGTTCGAATCAAGGATGAGGAGTTTCCGATCGACTTGATAGAGTTCGACGGACTGACTGGTTTTGATGTGATTGTCGGGATGAACTGGTTGGAGCGGTACAAGGGTAGAATCCTATGTGCCGAGCATCGACTGCTTCTTAGGAGTCCATCTGGGGTTACTATATCATACCGCCAGAGGCCCAGGGAGCCTTCGACACAGATCATCACCGCCATGGCCATGTATCGTGAGTTACGACGAGGGAATGATGTGTACCTCTGCTATGTCCAGGACATAGAGAGAGACCCTGAGTTTAGCCCAGATGTGCCGGTAGTGTCGGAGTTTCCTGATGTATTTCCTAAGAACTGCCGGGCATGCCGCCAGCACGAGAGGTTGAGTTTGAGATTGACTTGATTCCGGGCACCGGACCCATTGCGAAAGCACCTTACCGTATGGCTCCAGCAGAGATGACAGAGCTCAAGGAGCAGCTGAGAGACCTACTCGACAAGGGCTTTATCCGCCCTAGTGTTTCACCATGGGGAGCGCCGGTCCTCTTCGTGAAGAAGAAGGACGGTAGCCTCCGCCTATGTATTGATTATCGGGAGCTGAATGCTGTTACGGTGAAGAAACCGTTACCCCTTACCACGCATCGACGATCTATTTGATCAGCTGAGGGGAGCATCAGTATTCTCCAAGATAGACTACGTTCCGGATATCACCAGATTGCCATCCGTGACAGTGATATCGAGAAGACAGCTTTCAGAACTAGGTATGGGCACTATGAGTTCACAGTTATGCCGTTTGGCTTGTCGAATGCACCAGCTAAGTTCATGGACTTAATGAACCGGTTGTTCCAAGATCAGTTGGACAAATCAGTGGTAGTCTTCATCGATGACATACTTGTTTATTCAAAATCGAGAGGTGAGCATGAAAGCCACCTGAGAGATGTATTGCAGACGTTGAGAAAGAATCAGCTGTATGCTAAATTTTCCAAGTGTGAATTTTGGTTGAACCAAGTATCATTCCTTGGACATGTGATTTCTGAGGCCGGGATCGCTGTTGATCCGGCAAAGATAGATGCAGTGCGCACCTGGCCTAGGCCGAAGACAGTCACCGACATCAGGAGCTTCCTCGGTCATGGCAGGTTACTATAGGAGATTTGTGAAGGACTTCTCCAGCGTCTCGAAGCCGATGACTTCCTTGATGAAAAAGGATGCACCATTCGAGTGGACAGCCGACTGTGAGAGAGCTTTCACGAGTCTCAAGGATGCTCTGACATCTGCACCGGTTCTGACACTACCAGACGGTCCAGATGGTTTTGAGGTCTATTGCGACGCATCAGGCAGGGGTATGGGTTGTGTGTTGATGCAACACGGGAAGGTCGTGGCTTACGCCTCCCGACAGCTGAAGAAGCATGAGGAGAACTACCCTACCCACGACTTAGAGTTGGGGGCCATTGTCTTCGCACTGAAGATATGGCGACATCATTTATATGGGGTAAGTGTGACGATTTATTCTGACCACAAGAGCTTGAAATACTTGTTCACTCAGAAAGAGTTGAACATGAGGCAGAGAAGGTGGGTTGAATTTCTGAATGATTATGACATCGATTTACAGTACAAGGAGGGGTAAGGCAAATGTGGTAGCTGACGCATTGAGTCGCCGAGCACACTCTCTCCATTCGCTAGTCTCTCATACTGGCTTGGTTGAAGAGGTGCGGAGTGCTCAGATGACGGATCAGTACATGTTGGAGATTAGACAGAAGCTTATGATGGCACGTTCGAGGGTCAGAAGTATGACTTCAGACTCCACGATGATGACCTGATTAGGCTTAATGGCAGATTGTGTATACCCAGGAGTAGCGCTGAGCTGAAGGAGCGCATATTGAGTGAATCCCACTGTTCTACTACTTCGATTCACCCCGGAGCTTCAAAGATGTATAAAGGTATGAAAAGATATTTCTGGTGGGCTGGAATGAAAAAAGATGTGAATGACTATGTATTGAGGTGTCTCACTTGTCAGAAGGTCAAGTTTGAGCACCGACGGCCTGGTGGGTATGGTGCAGCCAATGCAGTGCCGGAGTGGAAGTTCCATGACATATCTATGGACTTTGTGGTAGGGCTTCCGCCTACAAGGGGAGGTCTGAATATGATTTGGGTTGTGGTAGACCGACTGACCAAGGTGGCCCGATTCATTCCGATGAAGGACACCTGGAAAGTGGCAAGATGGCAGAATTTCGATAAAGAGATTGTTAGACATCATGGTGTACCAAAGACGATTGTATCCGACAGAGATACCAGATTCTTATCCAGATATTGGAAAGTCTACACGAGAGGCACTTGGTACTGAACTGAAATTGAGCACGGCGTTTCACCCACAGACCGATGGTCAGAGTGAGCGCACCATCCAGACACTTGAGGATATGCTACGTGCATGTGCACTTGACTTTCAGACCAGGGATTGATAAGTTACATCTGATCGAGTTCAGTTACAACAACAGTTATCATGCATCGATCAAGATGTCTCCCTTCCAGGCATTGTACGGTAGGCCATGCCGCACGCCATTATGTTGGGATGAGTCGAGTGAGACGGTCATTATAGGACCAGAGTATCTTGAGCAAGTTCAGGCAGAAGTTCGCCAGATCAGGGCTAATATGAAAGCAGCTCAGGATAGACAGAAGTCGTACGCAGATGTGCGCCGACGTGACTTGGAGTTCGCCGTGGGCGATCAGGTATTTTTGAGAGTATCCCCCATGAAGGGAGTATTCGTTTTGGCCAGAAGGCAGTTGAGCCCGAAATACGTAGGTCCTTATGTTGTGACGGAGCGGATCGGCCCGGTAGCTTATAGACTTGATTTACCCGCCGAACTGGGCAAGGTACATGATGTGTAACACCCCTAAAACCGGCCTAAGAGTTAAGGGTATACACGCCGCGTATTACTACCAATAAACGCAAGGCTCTAAACGATCAAAAAAACAATAAAGGCCCAAAACAGAGTTCTCTTAACATTGTAAACCAAGGTATTCAAATACAGCGGAACAAATACCAAATCCAAATACAAAACCGAGTCAGAAACATAAGTCAAAAGCATAAGGCCCGAAGGCTACAACATCTCAGAGAGCAAACTGAAAGAACATAAAAGCTAATTACTATAGCTCCAGAACTTAGGATGATCCTCGCTGATCAATCTGCAAAAATGTTAGAAGTAGGGGAATGAGCACACAACTATGCCCAGTAAGCAGCGACCGTCATCAGCAAGGTCGCTCAAAACAATTGAAATCAGAAGAAGAGAAGATAAACATCTTATGCACAATTCTCAGATAGTCAGAAGCTTTCAGAAACAGAAGCAGAGTGGAACACAAGGGGTTCCCATTTCAGAAACAGAGAGCACTTAAGCAGAAAGGGGACAAACACAATGCACACACTCAGAAGGGTCGAAGACCCATAGACCATACCAGGTCTCTCGGCAACGCAGAAATGACTCGAAAGAGCCAAAGGGTTCGTCAACCCCACAGAACAGAAAGGGAATGACCCACACTCAGAACGACGTACATGGTATACCACGGAATAGCTCGACCCACCCAGCCATTCACGGCTCAGAAACAAAGTGCAATGTCCCAAAACAGAAAGGTTGCTTAATCAGAAGCAAAGTTGCATTTAAATATGCCAAAACACTCATAAATCAGTAGCACAGAACATAAGGAATCCAACGCCACAAACGGCGCTCAAATCGGAGTTCAAACGAAGAAGTTATGTTGAAAACAGAGGGGTGTCCGAACTTGTGTCCGGACATTGAAGTTCGGACACAAGTCGAGACTCAGAAACCAGAGAAAGCCAAATGTCCGAACTTGTGTCCGAACATCAATGTTCGGACACAAGTCGAGTTGAAATCAGATAGAGGAGTTCAGCATGTCCGAACATCCAAGTTCGGACGGATGTTCGGACAGGTTTTACGGGAAAAATACGCGGAAGGTCCGACCTTGTGTCCGGACGTCGAAGTTCGGACACAGGTCGAACTTAAACCAGAGGGAAAACTTGAGGGTGTGTCCGAACATCCATGTTCGGACAGATGTTCGGACATACCCCGAACTCGCAAATCAGAAAGCAGAAACGCACTGTCCGAACTTCAAAGCTCGGACGGAAGTTCGGACAGTGCGAAAAATGCAGTTTCCAGAAGACGAACAGAGCAGAAAGACACACAAATCAATGCCTCAAAATGCCAATAAAGCACACACACCAAATCAGACATTAAAACAGGAAACCATGGGGGGGTTTAGCCATCCAAAAATCACACAAAACGCTAATAGAATTACACACAAAAACCAGACAACACTCTTGCAACACCCATGGCTGAACTTCCAAACGAATCGAGTAACCACCTACCTCAATTAGCAGAAGTGAAGCAACGATCTGAATAAAGGGCGCAGTCCGAACAACCCAGCAGCCAGGCCCAACGCAACCGCTGAACAACACAACCGACAGCCCACAATCAGAAACAGGCAAGAACCCTAGAATACAACATTCCTCAAATCTGTAATCCAACCTGAACACGAGACCAGACGCAGTACCGCAGCAGAATCTTAATCCGAATGCAGCCGACGACAACTGATTCGAACACAATCAGAATCCACAATCAGAAAGCTGAATAAAACGAAGAACAAACAACGGAGCCCAATTCTGCAATCAAACCTGAAATCGAAGGGAGGACCAGCCGCGCACTGGGGACGAACAATTCAGAGCAGTAACACGCTATCAGCAACACACGATCTTCAGCAGAGTACAAGGTCTGAGAGAGAAGAAGAGAAACTTGAGTTGTTCAAAGAGAGGCGCTCCACTACGAGAAAACTGACGACTAAACTGATCGGGGAAAGTAGTGGAAGGAGGAATTATTACTCTTTAATAATTCCACTTACCTTAATTAAACCGAAGGGGAAAAGACCTACTTAGCCTCGCCTTTTAAACTAATGCCTCTGGAGCCCCAACTGACATAAGCAATTAATTAATCCAACTTAGAATAACATAGTAACGGATATAATGTAAAGTGGGAATATACGGGTTATAACATCACCTCCCCCTTAAAAGAATCTCGTCCTCGAGATTAACTCACCTTACTGCTCGAACAGAGAGGGATACTTGGCACGCAGCTCATCTTCGAGCTCCCACGTCGCTCACTCTCTAGCTGATCTGACCACTGGACCTTCACCATAGGCAGGGTCTTGTACGGAGCCGACGGGCATCTCTGGCTAAAATGCGAGTAGGCACCGCCTCGAAACTGCAATCCTCTCTCAGCTGAAGCTGGCTGTAGTCGATCACGTGAGACGGATCATGCAGATACTTCCTCAACATGGAGACATGAAAAACAACCATGAACAGCAGACAAAGCGGGTGGCAATGCTAACCGGTAGGCCACAGGGCCAATCCTCTCCAAGATCTCAAACGGTCCAACGAACCTCGGGCTAAGCTTCCCACGCTTCCCAAACCGAACCACGCCTCTGACCGGCGACACTCGCAGATAGACATGATCACCAACATCGAACTCAAGCGGCCTGCGCCTCTGATCTGCATAGCACTTCTGTCTGCTCTGAGCAACAAGCAACGCTCCCGAGTCGTCCTGATCTTCTCTACTGCTCCCTGCACAAGCTCGGGTCCAACCAAGACCCTCTCCTTCAGGTCATCCCAACAGATGGGAGACCTACACCTCCTACCGTACAACGCTTCAAACGGAGCCATACCAATGCTCGCCTGAAAGCTGTTGTTGTAGGCGAACTCAATCAGAGTCACATGCTGCTCCCAGCTACCACCAAAGTCCAGGACACATGCACGAAGCATGTCCTCCAAAACCTGATTAGTCCTCTCGTCTGGCCATCCGACTGAGGATGGTAAGCTGAACTGAATGCTAAATTCGTACCCAAGGCCTTATGCAAACTGCGCCAAAATCTCGAAACAAAACGAGGGTCACGATCAGACACAATAGTAGTAGGCACACCGTGAAGCCTCACTATCTCATCCAGATATAAACGAGCTAGGCGCTCCAGACTGAAGGTCTTCTTCACCGGCAGAAAATGAGCAGACTTCGTCAGACGATCAACTATCACCCAACAGCATCACAACCCGAAGGAGTCCTGGGCAAACCCATAACAAAATCCATCCCCACACTCTCCCACTTCCACTCAGGAATGGGAGGGGCTGAAGCAAACCTGCTGGCCTCTGGTGCTCAGCCTTAATCTGCTGACAGGTCTGGCACTTCGAGACAAACTCTGAGATATCACGCTTCATCCCAGACCACCAGAATGACTCTCTGAGGTCTCGATACATCTTCACCCCTCCTGGGTGAACTGAATAAGGCGCTCCATGGGCCTCCTGAAGGATCTCTCTGCGCAGCACTGCATCGTCTGGCACACATACACGGTCTCTGAAACGCAGACAACCATCGCTGGAGACACTGAAATCTGAACTCTGCTCTGCAGACAGCCCCTCTCTAATCCGACATAAAGCTGAGTCTGACTCCTGACCAACCCGAATCCTGTCGACCAACGAAGACTGCACCTGAAGCGCTGCTATCACACTGGCACTGGCTGGTCTGACTACCCAAACTCCCATACGCTGAAGCTCTAAGGCGGACCTCTGAACTCCTGACAAGGCACAAGCTACGCCCGAAGCACCTCTCCGGCTCAAGGCATCTGCAACAACATTCGCTCTACCGGGTGGTAGAGGATCTCTAAATCGTAGTCATGAAGTAGCTCCAACCACCTCCTCTGTCTCAAGTTCAGCTCCTCTCGTGAACAAATACTTGAGGCTCTTGTGGTCAGTGTAAACCTTACACGACGCTCCATATAAATAATGTCTCCAAATCTTCAGCGCGAACACTACAGCTGCCAGCTCCAGATCGTGGGTAGGGTAGTTCTTCTCATAGGGCTTAAGCTGTCGGGAGCCATAAGCCACTACCTTACCCTGCTGCATCAAAACACATCCCAGTCCCTTATGGGACGCATCACAGAAGACCTCAAATCCCTCAGTCCCAGAAGGCAAAGTCAGAATCGGTGCCGTCGTCAGTCTCTTCTTAATCTCCTGGAAACTCGCTCGCAAGCTCGCTCCACTCATACTTGATCTCCTTCCTCAACAGACGGGTCAGCGGGGATACAATCTTAGAGAACCCCTCAACGAACTTCCTGTAATACCCAGCTAACCCAAGGAAACTGCGAATCTCAGCAACATTCGTGGGCCTCGCCCACTCCATCACAGCTCTAATCTTCTCAGGATCCACTGAAATACCGTCCTTCGAGACCACATGTCCCAAGAATACTACGCGGTCAAGCCAGAAGTCGCACTTCTTCAACTTAGCATACACTCATGATCCTTCAACGTCTGCAAAACAATCCTCAGATGCTCCTCATGCTCCTCTGCGCTCCTGGAGTACACCAAGATATCATCTATGAAGACCACTACGAACTGATCCAAATAGGGTTTGAAAACCCGGTTCATCATATCCATGAATACTGATGGAGCATTAGTCAGACCAAACGGCATGACTAGGAACTCGTAATGACCATAACGAGTCCTAAAAGCGGACTTAGGCACATCCTCGGCCTTAATCCTCAACTGATGGTAGCCTGAACGAAGATCTATCTTCGAGAACACTGTGGCACCCGCCAACTGGTCAAACAAATCGTCGATGCGCGGAAGGGGATAGCGATTCTTGATGGTCACCTTGTTCAACTCTCTGTAATCGATGCACAAACGGAAGGTCCCATCCTTCTTCTTCACAAACAGCACTGGCGCTCCCCAAGGCGAAACGCTAGGGCGTATGAAGCCCTTATCCAACAGCTCCTGAAGCTGGACCTTAGCTCCTTCAACTCCGCCGGACTCATACGGTAAGGGGCCCTAGAGATGGCTGAGTCTCTGGCGCTAAATCGATGGTGAACTCCACCTCTCGCACTGGTGGAAGTCCGGGCACGTCGTCCTGGAAGACCTCAGGAAACTCTCTGACAATCGGGATGCTCTCCAAGCTAGATCCCTCACGCACCTCTGGCAGATAACATAAGAAGCCCTGGCAGCCCTTCCTCAAGAAACTGGCTGCATTGCATCGCTGACACAATCCCGGCGCACACATGGAACTGCATTCCCAGAGAAAGCAAAACGAGACCCGTCTGGCAAGTCGAACAACCCACCCTCTTCGCTGCACAATCTATATGGGCATGGTGCTCTGAGATGACGCGATCACCCGCTCGATCACGCTCTCCAGCCATAGCATAAACCGGGCCTGAGTCTGAGGCTTCTTCTGATCGGACCTCGCCCCTGAATCTGAGCCGGTACCTCCTATCCCCTGAGCCTCTACTGGACGCCTGAGGGCACTGAGCAATCCGGTGCTCCATCGACCCGCACTTAAAGCAGGCACCGGTCTTCTTGTAGCACTCCCTACCAGGATGGGAGCGACCACAAGACCCACACTTCGTCCCAGCTGACGAAGATGAAGAAGCTCCCCGGCGATCTCCATAGGTCTGCTTCTCGAGGAGGAGCAGCCTCCTTCTTCTGAGGCTCTTCAGCACGCCTCTTCCCCTTATGGTCTCTGCCCGCCTGTCTGCCCTTGATGTCAGCCTCTACCAGCAAGGCGACATCCGCCACATCTCTGAAGGTCCGGTGACGAAGAGGTGTCACCGCCGACCTGATGTCTGGCCTCAATCCGCTCTCAAACTTACGAGCCTTCCTGTGCTCATCCGGCTCTGGAGCATACTTCGACAGCGTCACAAACTTCCTCACATACTCCTCTACAGACATATCTCTCCCCTGGCGCAGCCGGTTATACTCATTGATCTTCTGGTCTTTGTACACATCCGGATAGAACTGCTTGTTGAACTCCAAGCAGAACTGATCCCAGGTCCAAGGCTGGGATGCCTACCCATCACCATGCGCCACCACTCCTTCGCCTCCCCCTTAAAGAGGAACGTAGCGAAGTCCACCTTCTGGTCATCCTCCGACCCCATCACTCTCAGCAGGTCCTCGACCTCTGTAATCCAGTGGCTCGCCTCCTGAGGGTCACCACAGCCATCAAAGGATGGAGGCTTAAGCTTCATGAACTCCTGGAGAGCTCGGACTCGGCCTCCCACAGCATTCGCTCCTGCTGGGCCAGCACCACCAGCTCCTCCACCAGCTCCCCCAGCAGCTGCAGCCATCGTCTGCATCAACTGCGTCACAAACTGCTGCACTACATCCGCAGCATCTCCCTGAGGGGTCACTGGTGTCCTACGAGGAGCCATTCTGAGATATACAAATCCAAAACTTGTCAGAACTAACTCATACTGTCAACCACTGTCACAACTGACTCTCACACAAGCAAACACACCCACAGACACCAAAGAAAGCCAAACCTAGCTCTGATACCACTAAATGTAACACCCCTAAAACCGGCCTAAGAGTTAAGGGTATTACACGCCGCGTATTACTACCAATAACGCAAGGCTCTAAACGATCAAAAAACAATAAAGGCCAAAACAGAGTTCTCTTAACATTGTAAACAAGGTATTCAAATACAGCGGAACAAATACCAATCCCAAATACAAAACCGAGTCAGAAACATAAGTCAAAAGCATAAGGCCCGAAGGCTACAACATCTCAGAGTAGCAAACTGAAAGAACATAAAAGCTAATTACTATAGCTCCAGAACTTAGGATGATCCTCGCTGATCAATCTGCAAAAATGTTAGAAGTAGGGGAATGAGCACACAACTATGCCCAGTAAGCAGCGACCGTCATCAGCAAGGTCGCTCAAAACAATTGAAATCAGAAGAAGAGAAGATAAACATCTTATGCACAATTCTCAGATAGTCAGAAGCTTTCAGAAACAGAAGCAGAGTGGAACACAAGGGTTCCCATTTCAGAAACAGACAGAGCACTTAAGCAGAAAGGGGACAAAAACACAATGCACACACTCAGAAGGGTCGAAGACCCATAGACCATACCAGGTCTCTCGGCAACGCAGAAATGACTCGAAAGAGCCAAAGGGTTCGTCAACCCCACAGAACAGAAAGGGAATGACCCACACTCAGAACGACGTCTACATGGTATACCACGGAATAGCTCGACCCAGCCATTCACGGCTCAGAAACAAGTGCAATGTCCCAAAACAGAAAGGTTGCTTAATCAGAAGCAAAGTTGCATTTAAATATGCCAAAACACTCATAAATCAGTAGTACAGAACATAAGGAATCCAACGCCACAAACGGCGCTCAAATCGGAGTTCAAACGAAGAAGTTATGTGTGAAACAGAGGGGTGTCCGAACTTGTGTCCGGACATTGAAGTTCGGACACAAGTCGAGACTCAGAAACCAGAGAAAGCCAAATGTCCGAACTTGTGTCCGAACATCAATGTTCGGACACAAGTCGAGTTGAAATCAGATAGAGGAGTTCAGCATGTCCGAACATCCAAGTTCGGACGGATGTTCGGACAGGTTTTACGGGAAAAATACGCGGAAGGTCCGACCTTGTGTCCGGACGTCGAAGTTCGGACACAGGTCGAACTTAAACCAGAGGGAAAACTTGAGGGTGTGTCCGAACATCCATGTTCGGACAGATGTTCGGACATACCCCGAACTCGCAAATCAGAAAGGCAGAAACGCACTGTCCGAACTTCAAAGCTCGGACGGAAGTTCGGACAGTGCGAAAAATGCAGTTTCCAGAAGACGAACAGAGCAGAAAGACAACACAAATCAATGCCTCAAAATGCCAATAAAGCACACACCAAATCAGACATTAAAACAGGAAACCATGGGGGTTTAGCCATCCAAAAATCACCACAAAACGCTAATAGAATTACACACAAAACCAGACAACACTCTTGCAACACCCCATGGCTGAACTTCCAAACCGAATCGAGTAACCACCTACCTCAATTAGCAGAAGTGAAGCAACGATCTGAATAAATGGGCGCAGTCCGAACAACCCAGCAGCAGGCACCAACGCAACCGCTGAACAACACAACCAGACAGCCCACAATCAGAAACAGGCAAGAACCCTAGAATACAACATTCCTCAAATCTGTAATCCAAACCTGAAACCACGAGACCAGACGCAGTACCGCAGCAGAATCTTAATCCGAATGCAGCGACGACAACTGATTCGAACACAATCAGAATCCACAATCAGAAAGCTGAATAAAACGAAGAAAACAACGGAGTCCCAATTCTGCAATTCAAACCTGAAATCGAAGGGAGGACCACGCGGCACTGGGGACGAACAATTCAGAGCAGTAACACGCTATCAGCAACACACGATCTTCAGCAGAGTACAAGGTCTGAGAGAGAAGAAGAGAAACTTGAGTTGTTCAAAGAGAGGCGCTCCACTACGAGAAAAACTGACGACTAAACTGATCGGGGAAAGTAGTGGAAGGAATTATTACTCTTTAATAATTCCACTTACCTTAATTAAACCGAAGGGGAAAAGACCTACTTAGCCTCGCTTTTAAACTAATGCCTCTGGAGCCCCAACTGACATAAGCAATTAATTAATCCAACTTAGAATAACATAGTAACGGATATAATGTAAAGTGGGAATATACGGGTTATAACATGATGTATTTCATGTGTCCCAGTTGAAGAAGTATATGTCTCATCCGTCTCATGTGCTTCAGCCGGAAAAGCTAACCTTAGAGCCGACCATGCGATCAGTGGAGACTCCGGTACGGATTCTGGATACTAAGACTCGAGACACTCGCCATAAGTCCGTGAGACTGGTGAAGGTCCTCTGGTCTAACCAGGACGTTGAGGAGGCCACCTGGGAGCTGGAAGGAAAGATGAAGGCGAAGCACCCGTCATTGTTTGCTTCTTAGTGTTCATATGTATAGGGTACGGGGCGTACCCCTTTTAAGGGGGGTAGAGCCGTTTCGGTTATGGTTGTATACGACATGTATATGTATACATTGTCTATGTTATGTTACAGACCGTTGTCTGAATGGTATTATGTGGTTGGACCTCGAGTCCGTTGTGGTGTAAGAATGATGGAAAGGTTGGTAATGATGTTTTGGAAGTGTGGTGTTATAAGATGTTTCCCGTGCTCTAATAGTAAGATATGTGGGAAGTATGAACTTTGGGGACAAAGTTCTTTAAAGGGGGGTAGATTGAAATACCCAAACCTTGGCATGTTGGTTAAACATTAAAACATGATTTACTAAGACTAAAAAGAGTCTTAGAAACCTTGGTAAACAAATTTAAACAAAAGGAAAAACACAATATGCTTTAAAGTCAATAAGAGCCAAAATGTGCTCTAAGCTTGGGATAAACTTGAGTAAGACCTAATGAGCTTACCAAGACCTCATTTATATACTAATGAACATATTAAACCAATTACCAAAGAAAACCAAGCTTGAAAACAAGTTAAAACACAAAATGTGCTTTAAGAAGTCTTAAAGCACATTTTTGAAAAATTGTCTTGTAAATGAGTTTTTGAATGGCTAAATGTCCATCATTACTCTTAAATATATATGTGTACTATATAGTATCACATTTGGGTGGCTATATTAGTGGGAATCAAAAATTTCACTTCTAAGTGCCTTGTTTAGGTGAATAGTAACTTTTACAAGCTAGTTTATAACATATGTTGTATTAAGTAATTAAATTGACAAACAAAGACTAAAACACCCTCACACTAATAAAGGGGGCCGGTTTTTATAAGTGTGTGACTCACCACTCTCTAGTTGATATTATAAGTAAGTAAAGAAAACTAAGTAAACTTACTTTTTACTTTATAAACATAAATATCTCCTAAAAGCAAGTTCTATCTTCATTCTCATTTCTTTCCTTCATTCCCACGGTTTGCAAACACCTCTCTTCTTCCTTCTTCTTGTTCTCTCTCGGTAATACCACTATCACCATGGAAGCTCCAACTTTGACCACTTGTTAAACCTAGCTCACTTGTCCAAATTAAAAACTAAGACCACCAATCTCTTCCTCTCATCAAGCTCTTCATTCCTATCTTCTCAAAACTCCAAGAGCTCCATTTCGGTGCCAAGGTGTTCCACCATTGAAGGAGCTTGAGCTTGGATTTCTACATATTATTACTCTCCTTTGCTTCTAGGTAAGGAATCTCAAAGAAAAATCATGTTTCCTCCTTGTTTTTGTCATGTCCGAAAATACACATTGATATAGCTCATTGTGTGTCTTTGTTCTAGCTTCATTTCAACTCTTCATGGACTAGGTGGAGTCCTCTCTTGTTATATATTCAAACTCCCTTCAAAGATCAAGGTAAAATAACTACATTAATGTTTTTGAAACAATGTCAAATTAGGGTTTACAATGAGATTAAGCTCAAAGCTTGAATACTCATTATGGTGTTTGTACATTGCCTAGAATTTGACAAGGAATCAAATTATCATACGGTTTTGTAAGGAATCAAGGAGGAAGTATTTTGGGAAAAGAGGTAAATCTACTAACTTAAATGTTGTTTAATGCCTTAGGAGAAATGAGCTTATAAATGCTTATTAAAACTACCTAAAGAGCACATGGGAAATGACCTAGTAAATGTTCTCAAGGAGACTAGTAAAATAACATATGTCTTGTTGTATGTAATCGCAGGTTAAAGGCATATATATTGTGGAAATTCAGTGTTTATGATTTAAGCACTTTAAGGGCCTAAGAGCCATGCATTTTAAGGGCCTAAGTGCCATGCAATTTAAGTTATGCACTATATTGTGATGTAGTGTGAATTTGGTGAAGTTATGTAAGAAAGTGTTCTTGGTGTTCTTAGTGTTCTAGGATGTTTAATGATGAAAATAATGTGCTAAGGTGTAACAAAATGCTAGGAGAATCTATGTCGAAATTTAGAAAATGCATAAGAAGTTCAAGATGTTGTAAAGGAATTTTGATGAACTAGGAAGTGTTCTAGAGTGTAATAAGGACTTAGGCATGATCTTGAGGTTTCAGTATGTACCAAAGTCATTTTGGACTTAGATGAAGGCTTAGGCTAACTTTGGTAAATAAGGAGCAAGTGTAAGCTTAGGAAAAAGGGATTTCAAGAATGACTTAAGGAGTTTTAGTTTGTAAGAAATGATGTTTGAGTAATGATGTTGTGTGGAAGGAATATCTTGATATAATGGTTAGTATGGGCATGAAACATCACTTGGGAACCTAGGGAGTAAATACTATAAGTGTTGGAGGCTTTGGAGGAAATTGGTTAAGTGTGTAAAGGCTTAGAAATTGAGTAAAATGGCACGTCCGAACTTCCGTCCGAACTTGGAAGCTCGGACATGCCCTGTTACGCTTACAGTTTTCTGGATTTTAGGTAGTGTCCGAACTACCGTCCGAACTTGGAAGTTCGGACGCACCTGTTATTTCTTTGGGAATTATCCTCGAACAGTGTCCGAACTTGGGAAGTCCGGACACATGTTCGGACACATAGAATTCTGCTTTGGATTTTCCTCGACTCATGTCCGAACTTCCGAAGTCCGGACACAAGTTCGGACATGTGTCTGTTTTGGGTTTAAAGTCACGGCTGGTGTCCGAACTTGGAAGCTCGGACACAAGTTCGGACAGGGCACTATATGGACCAAAAATTAGTTTTAAGATGGGAGTTGTTACCTAAAAATAGTAGTTGGTTAGTAAAGATATTATGAGGTTAAGCAAGACATGTTAGGTGAGTTTTAAAGGCAATAAAAGGATGAAAGGTTGTAACAAGTGTAAATAAAAATAAGCTAGTGATGTGAGTAGATAATGTTAATAATGGATTAGTGCGTTAATTAACCGACGTTACTAATGTGTATAGGATTCTCTCAAGGTGGAAACGAAACGAGGCAAGGACCAAGGTATGGTTTTCTTGCAGTCTGTTGCCTACCGGTTTACACCGGCTTGGGTGTTGTTTGCTTTTCTGCGTGCTACGACCTTATAAGATTAAGGCATGAAAAGAGTTTACAGTTATTATATATTGTGATGTTGTAAAGTTATGACTCCTTACCCTTGGTTGTCTAACAGACCTAAATGTTTGCTTGTATGTGACTTAACAAAATGTTGTGTGATCACTAACAAGTGCTAACCGGGGGAGTGAGGAGTCCGGTTGTTCCGGCCACGCGTGTGATGGATGGGGGTCGATATCATATCCGGTTCGGCTCTCTTGGTGTATGTATAGGTGGTATTCCAATTTGGTTTCTACCTTCCCTTAGCTTATCCAAAGCTAGATACTGACTCACGTCGGGCCATAGGGGCATACGTATGTTATGTTTCGGTGTGCTTGGGATTACTATATCCGACACACCTTTGGTACAAGTTAACCGTTCTATATAACTGGACGGTAGCGTGGATGGTAACGAGCTTACATGGGATTGGTAAAAATCCCTAGGCTCTCATGGTATACTAACTATGGTGGAAGGTTCCTTGTGAGAACCGATTTTATGGTGTTATGTATTGATGTTGTGGTGCTATGCAAATTCCCTTGCTATGCTATGGTATATATATATATATATATGTTGGATGTTCTAAAATGAATGCCATGTTATTGTGACAATTGGTTGCGCGTATCCCGGTAGTCGATGGGCTGCGCGTTAGCCATACCAGCAAAGGTGCTGACCCCCTCGGGGGCTCCATATTTTTATTGCAGGATGAGGATCGAAGAGGCAGAGTGGCTCTAGGTCCTAGGTCATTGATATACTTTTGGATAAGTAGGTTGTTAAGCCCGGGATGCGCCTGTGCTCCCGAGGCGTTACATTTTGATACCTTGTTATACAGTGTTGGATGATTATGGTTTGGAGATGATTTGTAAATTAAATACTCGGTATTGTCGGTTATGTTTATATATGGATGTTAGTTACTATGCTCGGGAGTCTGATCATCAGACCGATACACTTGTATTTATTCTGCCTAGTTAACCGCGTGGGTGGTTAACGGCGTTGTAACACCAAAGCGTTTAGTTATTGTTTGGTTGGTTATTTCCGCTGCGATTTCGGTAGTTGATAGGGGCGTTGTAGGGGTGTTACAGCGGTTAACGGTTACTAATATGGTATGTAAAACGGTTATCGGTTAAAACGGATATTACTATGAATTTCGATTAATTCAATTATAACCGAAATAACCGAACACCGTTTTATTTTTCTGAACTTCGGTAACGGATATCCGTTCTAACCGTTTGTACACCCTAACAACAAATACCAGATATCTCAAATTCTCGCTCCTAAATTCTCCTTCTGTAGTGTTCTTCTCCGGTAAGCTTACGATTCCCACACAGCTCTGCATTTTTCTCCCGCTGCCCGATGCTCTACTAACAATTAACTCAAAAATACACTTCTAATTATTCTCTATCTGCGTTCTCCTTCCTTCAGTTTGTTCTCCAGTTGCTCGAAGAACAACGACGATACCCACTCCGTTCTGTAACATCGGTACTATTCTTCAGCTTCTAGACGCTCTACTACCAATTATCCGCAATTTCCACCTATTTGCCGTCTTGTCACTGGCTCACATCAAGTTTGAAAACCCTAACGGGTGGTAGACGAACAAACTGAAGCCTAATACCTGGCGACTGTTGCTGGTGTTTTATTTGAGTTCTTCTATAGAGGTAAGACATCTTCCACCGTCATACATTGTACATAATTGAGAGACATATTGAAGTACTTTACGGAATAATACTTCACTTGACTTTATTGAGATATAGAGGAGAGTATTTATACAAAATAAAGACTATGAAAGAAGGGAGACGATAGTGGGCCGACAGAGAAGAATAAAACATGGGCCTAGAGTTCTAACACCCCCCCTCAAGATGTACAGGATTTATCATGGATATCTTGTAATAATATGAGGCCAATGTCTTTGAGAAGATGTGTATATGTTTTTCCAGCAAGGGATTTGGTGAGAAAGTCCGCAAGCTGCTGTTTGCTGGGATGTGATGGACATCAATCAGACCTTCTTGAATCTTTTGCCGAACATAGTGTATGTCGATCTCTATGTGCTTCGTGCGCTGGTGTTGAACAGGGTTCTGGCTATGAATACCGCTGACTTGTTGTCACAATGAACAGGTATTGGTTGTATTTCTGCAACTCCTAGCTCATGGATGAGGCGGCTCAGCCAAGATAATTCGGATGTAACTGCACACATGGACCGGTATTCTGCTTCTGCGGATGAAAGGGAAACGCTGCTTTGTTTCTTTGACTTCCAAGATATTGGTGATTGGCCAAGCATGATGTAGTAACCAGAAACGGAACGCCTTGTATCCTGGCAGCCCGCCCAGTCACTATCACAATAGGCCAGAAGTGATAGATCAGAAGTAGTGTTGAGCATTATGCCGTAGTCCTTTGTTGCCTGTAGGTATTTCAGTGTATGAATCGCTGCATCCATGTGTTTAGTAGTAGGTGCCTGCAAAAACTGACTTAGTAACTGTGTTGTGAAACAAATATCAGGTCGTGTATGTGTCAGATAATTGAGTTTACCAACTAAACTTCTATACAGAGTTGGGTTTGGAAGGATCTCACCAGATGTTGTTGTCAATTTGAGTGTAGAAGGGAGAGGAGAAGTAGAACAGTCCTTGTCTTCAATGTTGTGTTCTGTCAAGATGTCTGTACAGAACTTTCTCTGAGTAATTATCATGCCTGCAGAATGATACAAAAATTCCATGCCCAAGAAAAAATGAAGCTGACCAAGGTTTTTAATTTTGAATTCTTGGTCAAGTTTCTGTTTTACAGAAGAAATTTCTTCTGGATTGTTTCCGGTGAGCAGAATATCATCGACATACACAGCAAGAAATGTGGAATAATTTGAGTGTTGTTTGCAGAATAAGGAATGATCATTTTCAGATTTCGTGTAGTGTATCCTAATGTTTCCAAGAAATTACTTAGTCTTGAAAACCATTGCCTAGAAGCTTGTTTTAATCCATAAATGGATTTCTTCAAGCGACAAGCATTCTGTTTATCCTGAACATGTAAACCCTTTGGTAGTTGCATATATATCTCTTCATGAAGGGTACCATGGATAAAAGCATTGTTGACATCAAGTTGATCAATTATCCATTTCTTTTTAACAGCAACAGCAAGGATTGTTCTGATTGTTGTCATTCGAACCACTGGAGAAAAAGTCTCCGTGTAATCTAAACCATATTTTTGATTGAAACCCTTAGCTACAAGCCTAGCTTTATACCTCTCTAAAGTGCCATCGGCTTTTAATTTTGTTTTAAAAACCATTTGCACCCAATAGCCTTTTGTATTTGGGTAATTTGGTTAATTCCCAAGTTTCATTGTTATGAGAGCAGCGAGCTCAGTCTCTATAGCTTGAATCCAATGGGGATATTTGGCAGCCTCTTCATATGTTTGAGGTTCTTTAATTTCAAGAATCTTTGCTATTGTGTTTGTGTTGTGTATGGATGAGGCTGCCAATGAAGTAACAGGATTTATATCAGTGAGAGAATGAAGAGAACAGGAAACAGAATCTGTTCTGGAATTCATTCTGGTTGTTAAAATTTCTGAGAATATGTCATTGTCAACATGTGATAAACCAGTGTGGTAATCGCCGAGATAAGAAGGAGGGTGTTTGGGTCTTTAGATCTCCTTATTGGTTCTGTGGGGTAAGGCAGCAGAGGGGTGCTGGTCTGTTTGTGGTGTGGACTGGGTGTCTGCGGTAGAGGTGGGATGTAATTCCATATCTGGCAATGGTTGTGGGGTATTGGTGAGTTCTGTATGGGAATGTGGAGATGTGGGAGTGGTAGGTAGGGATAGTTCGTCATCAGAAACATAGATGTGAGGTTGTGTTGGTGTGGAAATGGAAGGACACTGGTCTGTGTGAAGATAAGTGAGTTCTGGATGGGTTGTTTAAAAGGGAAAATGGATTCATAGAAACAACATCTCTAGAAATGATGAAGTTATGGTTTTCTAAATTAACAGTTTATACCCTTTTTGTGTTTCTGTAGAACCAAGATGAACACATGGAACAGATTTGGAAGCAAATTTACCAGCCTTAGGACCGAGAATTAGAGCATACGCAAGACAACCAAAGGTTTTGATTTTTGTGTAATCAACTTCTTTATTATAAAGAATTTCATAAGGGGTCTTGCCATGAAGGAAGAAGAAGGAAGTTTGTTTATGATTTCAGTGGCTGTTAGTAAACACTCACCCCAAAATTGTATAGGTATCTTTGATTGATGAAACAAGGCACGAGCTGTCTCCATTAAATACCGGTGTTTTCTTTCCACAATACCATTTTGTTGTGGGGTATGTGGACAAGAAGTTTGGTGTATGATTCCAAGAGAATTGAAGTATTGTTTTCCTTGATTAGAACTCCCTAATTCAAAGGCGTTGTCAGAACGTATACATTTTATCTTTTTATGGAATTGTCTTTCAATGTATGTTATGAAATCTTTTATAAGAAAAACGCCTCTGATTTAGTTTGTAGGAGTTTTAACCAAAGAGCTCTAATTTTGTCATCAACTATGCTCAAAAATATTTCTTGTTATCATGACTTGGTTGTTTAAAAGGACCACAAATATCAACATGGATGAGATCAAATAAATCAGAACTGGTTGTGACAGAGCGAGGAAAAACTAATCGATGATTTTTGGCTCTGTTACAACTGTCACAAAGAAAATTTTTATCTATATCCTTGCGATTGATTAAATGCAATTTAGCAAGCTTGTCTAGTGGAACATGACCCAGCCGTAAATGCCAAAGATGAACATCAGTTTCAACAGAAGAAGAGTAACTGTTTTTATTCATATCTAGTATAGTATTCATATCTGGAGAAAAACTCATGACACATTGATGGGGTTGTGACATTACAAGTATTTTGCCTTTGGTACAAAAATCTATCAATTGAAGTGGGTTCTAAAACATATAACCCTTGTTTCTCAACAGCAAACAATTCATAGTTCTTCATATCACGGTCCTGCCAACACGCATTTCTGAGGGTAAATAAGCATGGTAGCATGAATTTGTTGCAAGAATTTACGGACAGAGAGTAAATGGAATTTGAAGGTAGGAAACATATAACACATTTTGTAACATAAAAGTTTTTGTAAGTGCAACAGTTCCGTATCCCTTTATGCATCCAATATGACCATCTGGCATTTTAACAGAAGTATTGCAAACAGAGAAATCATGATCCACAAACCAGTTTATGTTACCACATATATTATCAGTAGCACCCGAATCAATCACCCAGCAATCATGATAAACATTCATACTACTAATATTCATGGAAGATGTAGTTGTACCTGAGAATTGATTATGGAAATCAATTCGGGTTCTTTGACCGGGGAGAAACGGTGGTCCAAATACGCCCCAAGAGAAGCCAATTGACGTTGAGTTAGACCTGGTACTGGGGTTTTCTTGTCTTGAAGGTAATTGGTCAAGGCCGTCAATTGGTCGTTGTTGAAACGGGGACAGAAGATGTGTTATCTGAAGGAGTTGCAGTGTCGTCTGGTGTAACAGCAGAAGCAGCTTGCTTGTTTTTGTTGCGCCAGTAGCTCGGAAAATTGCCGCTAACCCAGTAGCATTCCTCATATTTGTGACCAAGTTCTTGCAGTGGGAACACTTGAGCTTCTTTGGATCTGGGCGTGGTGTGGTTTCACGATTCGCCGGATTTGGGCGGGTATTCGAAGTTGGGTGAGAACTGGCAAACGCAAGACCTTCTTCAGTGTCGCTTTGTCTGGATTTACGAGAGAGTCGGTGATGTTCCTCTTGCCGAAGCGTCGAGTAAGCACTGTCAATTGTTGGGAGAGGATTAAGCATTAGTATGTTGCTTCGCATAGATTTGTAAGAATCGTGAAGCCCCATCATGAAATCGAACAATTTTTCTCGTTCTCGATGTTTTTGTAAATCGATTGCAGAACCGCAAGTACACGGCGAGATGTTCACCAGCTCATCTTGTTCGTTCCATATCTTGATCCATCTAGTATAGTAATCGTTGATGTTGTCAGTCCCTTGTTCAATGCGGGTAGACTCTTGACGAAGGGCATAAAGACGAGTTCGGCTGGGTCATCCCAGCGTTTGCACAAATTCGCCCAAGCTTCAGCAGCGGTAGCATAATAAATGATACTTTCTTTGATAGAATCACTCACCGCACTGTAAAGCCACGCAAGAACCATACTATAGCTTTATCCCAGTCGATTTGCTGACTAGGGTTGTAATTGTTGCGTTTGACCTCACCCGTAAGAAATCCAACTTTGCTCTTGGTGGATAGACCGACGAGAAAGGCTCTCTTCCAGGTCGAAAAATTTTGCCGTTGAATTTATGGGCTAACATTGAACTGGGGCTGTCGGAAGGGTGGATGTATAAAATTTTGTCTTTCTCAGGTTTGGTGGCTTCACCGGAGGAAGAAACATGAGGGGATTTTTGTGTTTGTGGATTTTCTGGTGTAGGGGGGTCATCTCCGTCGGCCATTGTTGCGGAAGAAAGAAGATGGGCAAGAAGATGTGATTCTTGTTTAGCCGATGACGGAGATGCGCTGATATAGCGGGATTTTAGTCTCTAGTCTACTGATACCATGAGAGACATATTGAAGTACTTTACGGAATAATACTTCACTTGACTTTATTGAGATATAGAGGAGAGTATTTATACAAAATAAAGACTATGAAAGAAGGGAGACGATAGTGGGCCGACAGAGAAGAATAAAACATGGGCCTAGAGTTCTAACAATAATTCCATCAATTTTGGTCAATAGTTACCTCACCCTATTTGTCGTCCATAACATTCGTAGGCATCCAATCTCTGTCCGTGGTTTGGTTTTGTTTCTGAAACCATTTTGTTTGATACCAAGGTACATTTTGAATATTCAACTTCTTTGTTGTTGTTGCAACATCATTCTAATTAGGTTTTTTCTGTCGCACCATTTGAAGCCATAATTTTTTGTTTGGTTTATGCTTGTGTTAATTATATTGTTGTGTATGCTTATCTACGGATGGAAAAATTGTTTAGTCTTCCTAATGCAAAATTTCATGTTATAATCAAGTTCTTCCAGTTGTTGCGTGCATAGGGTTCTATTAACCCAATTAATCTGGTACTTTCTTTTAAGATTTGAGGTACACCTTTCATAATCGGATCAGTTCTGTATGATATTCATGGGTGGTATAATCTGATAGATGTGGGTGGATTATATTGTTTTCATATCTGGTACTTTGCTGGTCAATGTATGGTGCTAACAATTCGTAACGGCCCAGTTTTATCAAACACACAAAAGTGTTCACAATAATCTGGAATAGTCACAATCTAGTCTTTAAGTTTATATTGTTTGTTTTTATTTAATTTAGGCTAATCCATTGTAATGGTTCTTCTTTGTGTTTCTTTCAGTGAAATGTCAACATCCAGGTTGAATCATCCAGTTATGCATGAAAATCAAGAAGAAAAAAAACCGTGAGTGTTTGAAACTCTCATATTACGTTTTATAAGATGATTACTTTAAATACTTTATTGATAATAATGTTATTGTTTATTATTAACTTAGTTTGATTTTTTGTTAATTGTGTTTGATATCACATTCAAGGTTTTATTATTTATGAGAAATGCTATTGTGTTTTATATTGGAAATCTATTGCATTATGGTTTTGTACATTCTTGAAGCTGGTACCTTGTATGGTAATTGTGAGGTATTTTGTTATGCATTTGGATAGTACTTAAATTAGCTTATGGCTGGTGCATCTTTCTACCTGTGACTGATTATTCTTTTTGCATCACTATTTTGGAACCTTCAGCATTTCTTGTTTTATATCTTTTTGTACATGATACTTTGACCTATACTTAATGAATGGTACTTGTTATTATGCATTATGCTAGTACTAATAAGAGCTCGTGTTTATTATTATGTGTGCATGTGTATGGTACTTAATTTTAATATTACTGGTATTTCTTAATATAAGGGGTTGGTTCTGCTGTGAGCATGTAGCTCACATTCAAGGTTTTAATTATTTATGAGAAATGCTATTGTGTTTTATAGTGGAAATCTATTGCGTGCATTCTGGTTTTGTACATTCTTGAAGCTGGTACCTTGTACGGTAATTGTGAGGTATTTGTTATGCATTTGGATAGTACTTAAATTAGTTTATGGGTGGTGCATCTTTCTACCTGTGACTGATTATTCTTTTAGCATTACAATTTAGGAACCTTCGACACTTCTTGTTTTATATCTTTTTGTACATGATACTTTGTTCTATTCTTAAGAATGGTACTTGATATTATGCATCACGCTAGTACTAATAAGAGCTCATGTTTATTACTTATGTGTGCATATGTATGGTACTTAATTTTAATACTACTGGTATTTCTTAATATAAGAGGTTGGTTCTGCTATGAGCATGTAGCTCACATTCAAGGTTTATTATTTATGAGAAAATGCTATTGTGTTTTATAGTGGAAATCTATTGCATTCTGGTTTTGTACATTCCTGAAGCTGGTACCTTGTTTGGTAATTGTGAGGTATTTTGTTATGCATTTGGATAGTACTTAAATAGCTTATGGATGGTGCATCTTTCTACATGTGACTGATTATTCGTTTTGTATCACTATTTAGGAACCTTCAGCATTTAGAAGCTTGATGAATCCGGGGGATTAGGAAACATAACAGTTTTTTTAGACATGTAGAAGACGAAGAAACTTGATTATTTGGCCTCTCTGACAGATCAATGAAGTCGTCCATCCTTTGCGACTCTGTCGGAAAATCCCTATGTTCTTCCATCTAAAAGAATGCTGAATATCTCGTGAAGAATTTTGTGATTGCAAATCTGGTTTATCATGTGGCGTGATGCAGTACAGAGATGACGAACTAGTGTTGTTGAAGACCTTGGTAACTGACGAATTGAAGTAATAAAGTCTTCAATGGCGCATGACGATATATTGAATACGACGATGTCTTGTTCCTCTGGTGTAGAAAAGAATAATCAGTCAATGACTTAAATTGAAGACGATCATGTTATTGTTGTTAGCGGAGTAAAATCTCTTAATTTGGAAAGAATAATCAGTTACTAATAGATATCAACAATATATTCCCAACAAAATAGGATGAAGTAACTGCCGGTAAAACAATTATTGATTAATAATTCATAATTAGTTTAAATCTGGACCCTCCATAAATACTCCTCATTATCTAATGGTTGTTATTGAGTCCATGATGGTTAAGGGAACTCTTTAAGGCCCTGAATTGAATCCAGTGCCTCTGAAGGAACCTGCGACGAGCCGTTAGTATACGCTCACAACATATCAATGAGGATTAGCGTAAATTCTTTCGTGCCGGAAGCCGGCTAGAGATAGGAACAGTCCACTCATTTGGCAGTCCTACCTACTGACTGTTTTTATTGATTGAGCTGTCTTTTTACCATATTAACTTTAAATGATTATAATTTTGGGAAATTTCATGAAGTGCCAATATATTTTTGGCTAATTCATGAAATGCCACTAAAAAAATATGGAAATTTCACCAAATACCACTGAGTTTTGCTAAATTCACGATATACCATTGTGTTTTTCAAATTACACAAGATAACACTAAGTTTTTACTTATTTCATCAGATAACACTCTGTCTCATATTTTGTTAAATTTTCTATTAAATTCCAAAATGACTAAACTACCCCAGTTATTAATTAACAACTTGAAAGTGATTTGTCACACTGATAAATTTCATAAGACATCACTTTTGTTTAACTATTTATATGGATACTTTAGTCTTTTTTCTAGGGATATTAATGAAACATTTAGTAAAATATGAGACAGAGTGTTATCTGGTGAAATAGGTAAAAACTTAGTGTTATCCTGTGTAATTTAGAAACATAGTGGTATATCGTGAATTAAGCTAAAACTCAGTGGTATTTGGTGAAAGTTACGAAATGCCACTATAGATGGAAAAAAGACAAAAATACCCCTACTAGTTAACAAATTACTTTTAAAGTTCATAATATGCCCCTAAGTGTTAAAATTAAAAAAATATCAAAATACAATAAAATATAAAAAATTTGTAAAATCAAAAAAATTTGTAAAATTAAAAAATTAAAAAATTAAAAAAATTAAAAATAAAAAATTAAGAAATTTAAATAATTAAAATATCATTATATATTTAAAAAAATATTCATTATTTAAAATTTTTTCAATACCAAAAAAGAATATTGAGTTTTAAACAAATAACTTATACCAATTTTTCTACCAATTTAGTACCATAATTTATATCAAATAAGTACCATAGTTTTTATCATACATTTTTTAATTATTATTTGCTAACAATTTAGATTATTTATTTCTTAAGTAAATAATTTTGTTTATATTGCTGATAAAATTTAAAAACTAAAATTCTAAACATAATAATTTATTTGAGATAGAGCAACTGAGATATATATATATATAACATACAATATTAAATAGTTAAACTTGTTTGAAATGTAGAATAAAACGTATTTAGAATAATAATATGCAACTTATTCTTTCTTTGGTTATCATTACTTGCTCCTAATAAGTTGCATATTATTATTCTGAAAACGTTTTATTCTACATTTCAAACAAGTTTTACTATTTACTATTGTATATATATATATATATATATATATATATATCTCAGTCGCTCTATTTCCAATAAATTATTATATTTAGAAATGTTAGTTTTTAGGATTTATTAGCAATATAAAAAATTATTTACTTTGAAGAAATAAATAATCTAAATTGATAGAAAATAATAATTAAAAAATGTATGATAAAAATTATGGTAATTATTTGGTATAAATTATGGTACTATATTGGTAGAAAAATTGGTATAAATTATTTTTAGAACTCAATATGCTTTTTATGATATTGAATAAATTTTAAAAATGAAATACTTATTTTTTGGGGATTTATTGATATTTTATTTTTTTCAATTTTTTAATTTTTTTGATCTTTTTAATTTTTTTTTAAATTTTCTAATTTTTACAAATTTTATAAATTTTTTATTTTGAAAAATTATTATAATTTTTTTATATTTTTATTGTATTTTGATATTTTGTTAATTTGTTAATTTTAACACTTAGGGGCATATTATGAACTTTAAAAGTACTTTGTTAACTAGTAGGGGTATTTTTGTTTTTTTCCATCGATAGTGGCATTTCATGGACTTTTCGGAAGATATAGTGGTCTTTCATGACTTTCTTTTTTTAGTGGCATTTCATGAATTAGCCAAAAATATAGTGGCATTTCATGAAATTACTCAGAACCCCCTTGAGGATTTAGGATATTACAGTTAACCCCTTGTGTTTATCATAATTACTGGTAACCACCTCGAGGTTAAGGTATCTTTGACTACGAGCCCTCGAACTATAACTCTATTATCAGAAATTAACTACTCTTGCAAACAGGAAAATTGTCCTACTAAAATTAAAGTAATAAACCTAGAAATTATAAAACGAAGATCCTGTCGGGTTGCAAAATCCCGGTCACTATATAGTATAGAAAGTTAAGCAACCAGATATCGAACCACGGGACTTGAATAAATAAGCCTAAGTCCTAAGAAAACTGGAAATTCAGGGGGGTTGTGAATGTGTTTTTGTGATTGAATTGAATAAATGCAAATCAAAGCTTAAATAAACAATTAATGAAAATGAGTGTGTTGAGTTGATAAAGTGAGTGGAACTCCGGGTTCGGGTCGTTCTTTACTGGTCTGGTTAAATCTAGTAAAATCTACAATTCAATTATGAGAAACGGAAAGGCCAATTCTTTCTATCTCTTCAATGCTAAATCCTAGTTCATTGAAGAGCTCACCTATCAGAACATGTCAACTCTAAT
>CM041778.1:195952666-196063357 GCA_023374045.1 Limonium bicolor | reverse complement strand
TAGCTCCAAATCAAAACTAAACACATATTATTCTTAGTTAGCTCAAGCTCTAGCTTTCTATCTTTTCAATCTTTCAAAGCTCAAGTTTGGTGCCATGGGAAAACTCCATTGATGGAGGAAAATCAAGTTTGAAGAGCTCATTAGCTTCTCCATTCTCTTAAGGTAAGAAAATGTAAGAAAAACCATGTTTCCATCATTCCTCACCATGGCCGAAAATTTACTACTCATGGGGCTTTGTTTTTATGCCTTGTTCTAGCTTGATTTATTCACCAAGGACTAGTGGAGGTCCTATTTCATTCATGTCCAAGTTTACTTTGAGACTTCAAAGGTAATCATCCACTTTTATGCCTTAGAACACATTTCTAACCTAGGTTTTCATTCCTTGAGGGTTAGTGTATTGTTTAGTACTCATGTGAGTCCATTGAATATTGGTAAACATTGGCAAAGGGGGAAGTTTAAGTGGTGGCCGAGATTCATGCAAGAAGAAGGTCTAAGGAGGAAGTTAAGATAAGCTTGAGAAAACAAGGTAAATTACTTACCTAATGGTAGTTTAAGGTTTAAGGAATGAGTTTTAGATGAGTACTAATGTAGCTTAAAGCTTACATTAGGTAATGGGTTGTATAACCTAAGAAAAAGAACTTAAATAAGCTTGAGAACTTGTGACTAAGGAGCCAAAGGAAATGAGTTAGTAATATAAGTTTAAGATGAGTTTTAAGAACATTATAACTACTATGAGATTGATGGGTGTATTTGCAGGTTGAAAGCTTTTATATTATATGTGGAAATTCAGTGTTAAGTCATTTAAGGGCCTAAGAGCCATGTCATTTAAGAGCCTTAGTGCTATGCAATTTAAGATTATTGCAATATATTGAGTATGATGTGAATAAGTTGAATTGGGTGAGAAAATAAGATGAGAAAGGACTTGGTGTGTGTGAGATTATTGTGTGAGAAAAAAAATGCATTTGGGCATGAGAATATACTAGAGGAGCTATGGCGAAATTTGAGTAGAAAATAAGTGTTTAGGTGATGGTGGTGAATTAATATGACCAAGGGTTTATTAGGAGTCATTAAAAAAGAATTTGGGTGGAAATGAGTTAATGAAGGAGTTCTTGAGGTTTAGAATGCCCTAGAGTTGTCTAGGAAGAATTAGAGGATTGGGGGGTATTGAACACACCAAAGACATGGTATGAAGAATGTTAAGACTTGAGCAAAAATCTAGAGGGAATGGTGTATAATGCTTTAAGATGATTTGGGTGTGAACTATAGAAGTAAAACTGTAGGAAAAGGTTGTAAGTCGTCAAAGGAAATGGCTAGGGAGTTATAAGAGTGTATGATCATGAGAATGGTGAGTAAGTTGAACAAAAGAGGTGGAAAAGTCTAAGGAGGGTGTTGCTTGGTCAAGGTAAATGAAGGGTAGTGTTTAAGGTGTTCTAAGGAGATTTTATGACTAAGGATGTTCTAGGAAACATTAAGTGTTGTTTTGGTGAGAATGAATAAACTATGGAGTTCTTGAGTACTAGGAAGACCTAGGGATGTCTAGAGGGACTAAGGGTTACAATGGTGAATTTAAGGCACCAAAACCATGGTTAAGGAAGCTAGGAAGCTTGTACAAGTTTGAAGGAAAAATAAGGTATAATGACTTGTGAAGATGTAAGTGTGTGCTAGATTACATATAGCTTTGAGAAGTTTGAGTAAAGCAAATGGATATGCATAAGGATGCTTGGGAGATGATGTTAAGGTGATGAGAGAAACACCTTGGTATAATGGTTACATAGGCATGAGATGCCATTTAGAAACCTAAGGATAAAACATAATAGGTGTTAGGGATTTTGGTAAGAGTTGAGTAAGAGTTTAAAGATAAGGAAAATGGGTGTTAGGGCACGTCCGAACTAACGTCCGAACTTGGACGTTCGGACATGCCCTGGAGTGCGTAAGTCTTCTGATCTTCGACTGGCGTCCAAACTACCCGTCCGAACATAGAAGTTCGGACACATCTATTTCTATTTTTGGTTTGGCCTCGAACAGCGTCCGAACTTGGGAAGTCCGGACGCATGTTCGGACATTCGGCAATCTGCACCCTTAGAGTCTCGAACAGTGTCCGAACTTGGGAAGTCCGGACACAAGTTCGGACAAGGTGCTGTATTGACCAAAAACTTTGTTTAAGGTTGGGAAATGATGGGGAATATTAAGTAATGTTATTATAAGGTTGTTAAGAGTTGTTTGGTAGGGTTCTAAGGCTTTGGAGGTATGAACAAGTGTGAGATAAAATGAGGAAATGAGTAACATTAGTGGTTAAGGTTAAACTACAAGGACTTAGTGGTACTAAGCGGAAATCATTATTGATTAATTAGGCTAGGTTAATTGAAAGTAATTAACCGCCCAATTCGGTGAATGTCTTAGGGTTTGAGAAGTTGGACTCCGGAGGAGAATAAGCAACCGAACGAACCACGGTGAACGGTACAGTTCTCTTGTGACCTGCTTGCTAACGAGGTGTCCTCGGCTTGTGTGCTATTGTTTTTGTGTGCTCACTAAACAAGATAAAGCATGCAACCGGAATATGTTATATTTATTGTATTGTTGTGTGATGTTTGAAAACTAACACAACATACCGTGAGAAATTACTAACCAACGTTTAGTAAGGAAATGAGTGAGACTAAGGAACGCTCCCTAATATGGGCTGATATAAACCGAAAGAGGTTAACCAACAAACATGGTCTTGAGACTACTACTAACTGGAACTTGAGTGAGGAAACCCGGGACCGATCTCCGGTCATGCATGCTAAGAAAAAGGGGGTCGGTATCTATAGCAGATTCGACTTCCGCTTAAGGACTTGTCTTCGGACTTGTAGCCTAGGGCCGGTTGCCGGCTCAGCTACGCTGGACTCCCGTCCAGGGTAGGTGGCATTAAGATGGTGCGGTGGGATCACCTAAATCCCAGGTTTGGACTTAGGATACAACCATTCCCCTCCAGGAACGGTTTGTATACTGAGAATAAGTTAAGATTAAGATTAAGGTAAGGTTAAGATAAGTTGCAACCATTCCTTTTTAAAGGATGGTTTGTATTATTAAGATTAAGGTAAGCTACATCCACCACTTATTAAAGGATGGTTGTTTCTAAGATTAAGATAAGACTAAGATTGAGGTGAGATAAGGATGGACTAAGATAAGAGGGAACATTACTTAAGGAGTTAAATAATTAACTCTCTAATTAAGGGAACACATTTAAGTCGTTCATTGTGTGTGAACTTTGATTGTTCATATCTGAGTTGTTGTTTACTGCACTTTCTATTATGTTGTGCATCAAATCAACCTCCATGCTATCGACAATTAGTCGTCGTAGCCACGTTAGCTTGGGGGCCATGAGGGATCGTACCAGCATTCGTGCTGACCCCTTTGGGGGCTGTTTTTACTACACAGGTACATCAGGAAGCGGCCGTCGCGAGAGTAAGAAGAGGATACAAGTGTTAAGGGTTAAGTGTGGCCTACGAGTTGTGCATGTACACTCGTATGGCAATTTGAGTTTGTAAGATGTATAGGATGTGAGGGGGTTGTAAGAGGATTGTAAATGGTTAAGATTGTTGTACTAATGTTCGGTATATTCTTTAGTCAGACGTGGCAAGGTCCTGGATGTAAAGAATTCCGCTGTGACATGTATATATATAGCTGTTAAGTTGCGAGACCACATTGGATTGAGTTGGGGGTGTTATATTACCGATACAGCTTGGACTTCCAATTTCCCAATACATTACGAGTACAATCCCTTTTTCACAACTACCCATGCTTACGTAGCAGTCCTACTCTCTCGTACGGTGGTCAGCTTCGAGTACCTGCACACTAAAAAAGGTCCCCCTAGGGGGTCAGCTTACGCTGCATATGAAATTTGCATATACCGCCGCGTGCTAACCGCGGTATGCGACTATTTTGGGTCGGATATACATGGAGTTCATTTTACATGCATACATACATACTCATACTACAGCAATACAATCAAAAATACCTACATAAATATACAAGTTCAATACTTACTAAGGAAGACAACTCAATAGTCACCATTCGTATTTGTTATTCATTCATTACTCTTCGTACTGTGTTCGATATTCGCTACTCTACTCATACTTACTCCTTACTCTTGCATACTCATCACTCCATGTTCAATACCTTACTCGTACACGATCCTTACTCTGTACTCGTTACTATACTTGTGCATACTCACTACTCAATTCTCCATACTTACTCTTACGTACTCAATACCCAATGCTTACTCATACATACTCGATACTCGGTACTCATTACATACTCATACTCACTTCCTACTCAATACTCATTACTTTGCTCATACATACGCAATACTCATTACTCATTACTTTGGCCTCTGGGCGGAGTCATACACAAGACTCGCCCCGGACCTACAATACGAGGGCTATACGCTTAGCTCCTCAAATACTCAAATGCCCGCTTTATCCGGACTACTCAAATTCCCAACACTCTTCTCTTAGAGTACCTTACAATCTCATGGATTAGCCTAGGAGTATCTCTCTTGATAACCTCCACTAGCTTAGGGAATTACCACCGACTAGTATCCTCAGATTTAAGGGTTTCCCCAACGTATCGAATACTCTCATGTTCGGGACATACTTACATCAGTCGGGTCTTCTCATAATGGGTCGACTAATTACTAAAGGGTTTGGAGATCCCTCATCATTCTTTACTACTCTCATGGTTCATGTCTTGCACCAAGATTAATTCCTCTATTAGAGGTTACTTATATACTTCTACTACTTTTGTTTGTGGATTGTTCAATTCGGTTCTCCTACCGTCATCGGAAAGTTATCACTCCTACGCTCTACGCTCTCTCATTCTAGTGAGTTTCGTTGGATTGCATTATCGTTTGTTGATTCGTTAGTTTAGAGCGCTGCTACGGTTCCATTAGTTCACAACATGACTCTTACTACGAGCCACTACAACAACAAGACTCATCTATGAGTCGTACTACGCACCAAGTGAAGCCACACAATCAATCAAGAGGGTTAGCTCACACAACATACAGCAAGACATATAATGAAAGACAATAAACCGTTTTCATGCTTTATTCTTGATTAGCCGGCATACAGCATACAAATCAACGTAACTCGGTTAGCATACGGGGCATGAGAAATCATACCTTTCACCGAGTTAGCTTTACCATGTGTTCCCTTGTTCCTGGTTCACACTTGTTCCACTGATAATGTTCCAACATTACTATTAATACTATACTCTTACGATACAAAAATAATTACTACTCTCGTACTTACCCCCCGTTATCCCGGTGTACTTAATGTTCCCATACTCTCAACCTACTTGGTTACTTTTTATACTTGTTTTTCCTACTCATATACTTACTTTCTTACCTTTACTTCTTCATTTATAGCGTACTACTACATATATGCACATATGTATATAGGCATATATATATATTATATACATATGATTATTATATCATATAATAAAAATATATATTTTTTTTTACTCGACCGAACTTGCAAGTCCGGTCGATTCCGTAACTCACATTACGGGAAAATCTTCTGGTCGACCGAACTTGCATGTCCGGTCGCAAGTCCGGTCCATTCCAGAAGGTCTCATTACGGAATTTTTCTGGCCGACCGAACTTGCAAGTCCGGTCGCAAGTTCGGTCCATTCCAGAAGGTCTCATTACGGAATTTTTCTGGCCGACCGAACTAGCAAGTCCGGTCGCAAGTTCGGTCCATTCCAGAAGGTTTCTGACGGGGGAATTTTCTGGTCCAACCGAACTTGCAAGTCCGGTCGCAAGTTCGGTCTTTTCCAGAAGGTTTCCCGTCTTTGTAATTCTGGGCTCGACCGAACTTGCAAGTCTGGTCGCAAGTCCGGTCGGCCCAGTACTTCAGTTTTAAAATCTGTTTTCAGTCCTCTCTTTTACCCATTACTTCCCCAATCTTCCTACATGTAATCCCACATGTTTTAGTGCCATTTAGGCTTCCTAATATCAATCCTCATCCATCCACCAATCCCATTACTAAATCCATCAAACAACTTACACAATTCCTTCATTTCTTTTCCACACTTACAACAGTTTTTCATCCCTCCATGCTACAGATTTTTGTTCCAGCACCATTCTACCTTCTACTCTTACTTCTTCAAATACCATTACTAGCATCCCAAATACCTCATCTTACCATGCCAATTCATTTCAAGTAATTGCACCATCTATACCCAAGTCCAACTTCATTTTACCAAGTCTTATACTCTAGTCCTTCCTAGTTTCTCCAAGGAAATCCAATACCTCTTGCTACAGATTTTATATCCTTTCATTCTCTTACCACCACTACTACTCCATAGTTATTAAACATCTCTACTAACTCCCATACCCCTTGGTTTTTTTTCCATTCACCAAGTCACCCACACCTGTACATATTCCTACCAAAATTTTGTCATAGTTCATCTACATTTCTCACTTATCCACATATGTACTCTCTCATCAATTCATCCCTATTCTGGCCAAACCACAAGGGTTCTACCAGCACACATACAAATATAAATTCCTCAATACTTCCTCCATCCACAATTCCAATACACATACACATCACATTTGGCTCCAAAGCCTACAATTCAAATACTTGCTCTTAAATACTCAAACTTCACAATCCTCAATACTAGTACAAGGTTTTGGTTCTTTAAATATTTTACCCATTCCCATTACTCTGATGCAATAGAATTTACATTAGGAAGGAGCTCTTACCTTGAGCTTATACTTCCTTCTTTCTTTCTCATTTTTCCTCCTCTTCTCTTTCTTGCAAAATTTGGCCATGTGGGGGATGGGGTTTCCAAACTCCATCCCAAACCCCCAAATTACATAAAGAGAATATAATTAAACTTCTACTCTCTTAAAACTTCACTTATTCAATGGAGGGTTTAAATTACCATTGGTTAGGGTTTTTACCTTGGAGCTTTTAAGAGAGGTTCCAAACCTTGAATACAAAGGAGAGTTCCTCCACCACATTGGAGAGTTGAACCAAGACTCAAACAAAGAAGAGAACAGGCATTACAAGAAGGGCAAAAAATCGGTTACACAAGGAGGTAGAGAAAACTTGAGTTTTTTATGAAGTTTTTTACCTTGTTGGAAAGAGGAGACTCCAAGCTCCATAATGGTGTGTTTTTCTCTTCAATGGGGAAAACCCATGGAGACGAAACTCATCCTTTTCGAATTTTGAAAAGAGGGAATGAAGGGGGATGAGGGGATTACAAATATGCAATTTTTTTGAGTTTGGACCATGAATGGAGCTTGTACAAGGAGAGGAAGTTGAGGCAGCCATGGAGCTCCATTTTCGCCGCCCACCAGCGAGAGAGAGGGAAGAAAATCGGTGGAGAGAGGTGAGGAAGAAGAAGAAGAAGAAAGTGAGAGGAGAGAGAGGGGGGGAAATGTTTAATGCTTTTGCTTTTTACTTTCCTCTCTCTTCCTTCTCTTTCTTTCTTTCTTTATTACTAGCTTTGAGTGTGTGTGAGTGGTTGACTCCTAAATAAAAACCGGCCCCAATATATTAGTAAGCTGGAGCGTTTTTTCGTCTTTTACAGAAAACGCTCGTTATTCTACCCGGTTTTAATTACTATTCACTAACCGGGCCCGTTTTTCCGGAATTTTCTCGTTTCTTATTTTTATTGGTTATTAAGCTTCCATAAAGGCTTAATAATTATTATTTAAGGATTTATAATTTTTACGGGTTCGTTTAACCACTTAAAATCGCGTTTTCGGGTTTCCTCAAAAAACGTGCGCTAAAGCTCTTTTAGCGTTTTAAACGCATTTATTGGACCCGTTTTCTTCGGGAATCATTCCCGTATACTAATTAGGCATGAATAAGCCTTAGGAATCCTTACGATACTATAACCGAGGTCTCGTACCTCCTATGGTTATTTAACGCTTACTTTAGCGTTTTCCGCTTTCTAAGCGTTTTCTCATTTCTTTTGGATTTATTTTCTTTACCAAAATTACTTAGGCACTATTAGGCCCTTAAATACTATATTAAAATATTCTAATCACCATATTTAAGTTCGGGGTATTTCAGCAGGGTCTACAGATATACCGCTGGCTGATATAACACACCCTAGAAAAGATACACCGTCTAGCTAGAAATCACATTTTGAAAGCTTAGCATACAATAGTTTCTCTCTCATGATCTGCAAAACTTGCCTCAGATGCACCTCGTGCTCGTCCTTAGTCTTAGAATATTCTAGAATGTCGTCGATGATACAAAACTACTGATGAGTTTAACTGCTCTCTGAACAATCAGCTCACAAGATCCATGAATATGGTTGGGGCTTTGAACAAGCGAAATGGCATAACTGTGAACTCATAGTGCCCATAACGCGTCCGAAAGCTGTCTTCTCTATATCTTCATCAACTTTCCACATCTGGTGGTATTCTGATCTCAGATCAATCTTCGAGAAAACTGTTGCACCCTCTTAGCTGGTCAAACAGATCGTCAATCCGTGGTAACGGGTACTTGTTCACCGTGACTGCATTAAGCTCCCTGTAGTCGATGCAAAGTCGCATGCTACCATCCTTTTTCTTCACAAATAGAACTGGTGCTCCCCATGGTGACGCACTCGGTCTGATGTAACCTTTATCAAGTAGATCTTCTAACTGAATCTTCAGCTCTTTCATCTCTGCTGGTGCCATCCTATAAGGTGCTTTAGCAATAGGCCTAGTGCCTGGTATTAAGTCGATGGAGACTCCACATCTCTCTTGGGTGGCATCCCTGGTAACTCTTCTGGAAATAAATCTGGGAAATCTGAAACGACGTGGTATGTCTAACTGTGTCTGCTCCTCCTGCCTCATATCCTGGACATAACACAAATAGACTGGTTGTCCTTTCTTCACTTCTTCATCAATGTGATAGCAGATACTAGCTTGAAAGTAGGTTCTTCTGGAGTACTGTGATATGAAACCGTCCTGCCCTTTGGGCTCTTCAGTAGTAATCTATGCTCTGCGCAATGTAGTCGTCCCTTATACTTCTGAAGCCAATCCATGCCCATGATGATGTCAAAACCTAAATTATCCAGCTCAATCAAATCCGCCTGAAAATCTTCATCCATTATATATAATCTGAACTCCCTTGTGCAGTTTCATGCACCTCACTCTCTCCTTCGTCGGTATGTGACTAGGAAATCTGAGAGAGGCTCAGGGGTTGTCTCTAACTTCCTTGCTAATGTAGAGGATATAAAGGAATGAGACGCTCCTGAATCAAACAGTATCGATGCACTCACGCCATTTACTGTGAAGGTTCCCATGATAACATTCCCCTTATCCTTGGCCGCGGTCTTGTCCAACACATTCAGCACTGCTCCTCCATTAGACTCGTGTCCTGGGGTTAACAATTCGTAAGATAGTGAGGTTGGGTTGTATGTCTCATAGGAATTAAAATGCCATTCATTAATCCAATGATTCTCACATACAATTCCCATAATTACATCAGTATTGCCTAAAAGTTAATTCAACCGTCCAGGTTTCAGATGGGTAGTATTTACTAGGTTGATGGGGCTGTATTCAGTTTAATACTCTTAATCCCATGGTACACTTATCTGGATTCTCCTCTAAATATCAAAACGTCTCCTGACTTCAAAATAATCTTTCTCGCCCTGTCCATCCTCTTCTGATCACCGTATAGAAACTCAGCATCATCTCCAATGGAGAATGATACAACTGATATCCCTCAGGTAATTGACTCAGATGTCTCATCTCGGTCCTGGTGTAATCCAAGCTTTCCCCCTATCTCGTAGAAGTTTACAATGCAAACGTCGGCTTTCATGTCCGGTATGTGGTTGTCTCTAATTGTTGTGCAATTTTGGCCGCTTCTGTTACCAAAGTTTGGAAACTATCGGGTATCCTAGGAACTCGTGCTCCATCTACCTTCTTACTTCACTATAATAACCTAGTTTTTGGATCCCAATCCTTACCCATACACATCATATATAATTTAAGTTTTGATCCACTCCCATATCCTGGATATAAAATCCTCCAAGACCTATTCCCAAAGTTCTACATTCTTTACAATAGCTATTTGTTCATCTAGAGTTAAATATTGCTTGAGTAAGATCATGCCGGGTCGTATTACTTGGCACTCTGCCTATGGATATTCCGACCTTCGCTCATAGGCTCAGGTGATCTTGGTCTCATAGGTAAGGGAAAACAAATGTCGAAGTATCCTATTAGGTGAGAGGTTTCCTAAGTTAGGTCTCTTTAATTTTTTTTTTATTCACACTAACACATTCAAGTCTCATCGACTGATAACCATATACACACATATTCATGCATCATGCATTTGGTTTAAGTTCTAGGCTTACTTACGGTTTCACGCTGAGCGCTAGCCTCAGCGCCTGAAGTTCCCACTGAATACATGGTGTTTCTTCCTGGAACTATCTCTTTTCCCTTCTGACTCCCGATGAGATGGATGTCCTGCCGGTCCTCTAGTATAGGTGTTGTTGCTGCGGCGCTTGACCTCCTCTTGGTCCGTCTGCCTCAATAGCCGGTGTTCTCTGTGCACCCTAGATCCCTTGTATACTCGGCTTGCTGAGTTGGAAAAGCACTCATACTCCCTATGGCCTTCCTTTTTGCAATAACGGCACTCCACCTTCCTTCCTGAACATTCTACACCTGGGTGATCATTTCCACAGCGTTTACAGTAGTAGTGACGCTGGGGTGGCTTATTGCCTGTGGTTTATACCACATGGTTTAGTAAAGATATAGCCGATACATATTTCGGTTAAGTGAGAGGTGGGTATCCTTACCCTTAGGTGGTGCTGATCTTAGTGGCTGAGCATCAATGGCTGGGCCGGTCAGAGAGGGACCTGCTCCTTCGTCTTCTGACCCTGGAAGTCCTTCCGCTCAAAGAATTTCTGTTTGAAGGTTTTAGGTTTAGTGACCAATTCCAAGTATAGGTAATAATGGTAACTCATTCTCAATCATAGGTTTCTTACTTCCCCTTCTTGTAGTAACCCCCAGAAGTTGCTCCCCCATCTTCTCCTCAGTATTTTTCTCTTCTTTCCTTGGCCCTCTTCCCTAGACTGAAGCATTAACTCGGTTGCTGATGCTGCGTCATAACATTCTTGTAATGTAGCGAAACGTTTGCTCTCATGGTGCCCTGGATGCGAAATTGCAACCCTCCCCTAAATTTCTGAATCTTGACGGTGTCGGAGTAGTCGACCCCTGGGATGTAGTCTAGCAGACTGATAAATCGTGCGTAGTACTGGTCAACTGTTTGACTCCCTTGGATCAGGGTCTCGAATTCCTGCCTCTTCCTCTACTTTAGGTGTTCGGGGTAGTACTTCTCCCGCAACACCTCTACAAACGCTGTCCATCCAAAGCCCGGTGTAGCCCTATGGTGGCCCTCCACAGACCGCCACAAAATATCAGCTGAGTTCTTCAGGTTGTACGCTGCCTATGTCGACCTTCTGGTCTTCAGGAACTCTCACAGCTTTGAAGGCCTTCTGGTGCTCCACTCTGAATTTCTCCAATGCGGCGGGTCTGGTTCCTCTGAGTATGTTGGAACCCTAGCGTCTACAACGCTCTTCAACCAGTTGGTTTCTCTCTGGGCTGCGGCGGGTGGGGGTATGGCTCCCGCTAATTAAGCTCCTAGCTGCTTCGCGAAGGTGATAAACCGCAGACTTATCATATTTTATGGGCTAGATTTAGTATTATATTTATCTAAATAAGGTTAATATATGTTATTTATGTTTATTATGTGTTAAAGTATATTATTTGTACAGATTGATGTTTTTTATATGTTTCCATGCAAGGAATGATTTTCTAGGCAAAAGTTCAAATGATGCCGACTCCATGCCGGATTAATCCTGCACGACACGAGCATGAATCAGAAAAGGGCTTTTGTCGGATGAGATGCCGGGTAAATTCTATCCGGCATAGTGTAAAGTCGCTTCGGTTGACCATACGGCAGCACATGTGTTCCACGTGATTTTCAACCGCTGCCGGGTACGATGCTGGGTATCTCCTACCCGGCATATGCACTGTTTCACGCGGAATTGGCGGTTTTGACTGTTAACAGTTGGGCACATTTCCCACGTGTGCTGCTACTGACGACCCGGCACGACGCCCAACAAGAGACATTTTGAAGCCCTATAAATAGGCCGTGAGGCAACATCATTTGACACACTTCAACATACCAAATCCACGCCATTCACTTCTATATTTCCGCCTCACTCCATTGTTGGTGTCCAAAAGAAGTCTACGGATCCATCCACGCAAGAGAAGAAGAAACCTTGTCGGGTAAGGCTATTAACATCTCTCCTTCTCCCTCTTTGTATTCTCTCTTGTAGTTGTGTGGATGGTGATGTAGAATTCTTTGTTAGGTTTTTGGTTAGGGAAGATTTCCTTGTAAACTCTTATGATCATTTATGGAATTTTCAAGTTTCTTAACTCGAGTTCTGATCTTCTTACAAGTAGAATGAGTTAGCTACTTATTCTCTTATCTCTAAGTCTTATTTAATGTTCACAAGACAAGAATAGGATAGATTAGAACTTTGGTAATCTTTAACGTTGTCTTCTGCGCCTCAGCGGGAGCAAGACCTAAGGTTTAGAATTAATCTCTTATTTCCCCATTATTCTGTTGTATTCACGGCATTAGCTATGCACGATGCAAGTATGAATATTGAGTTCCTTTGTCGGAACGAATCGGAATGTGTATTTACGAAATGAACGGTGCCAGATGTAGTGCCGGATGGAAGATGTCCGGCACATTCAAGGCCATGAATATGCCGGGTAGCGGATGTCGGCAGGAAGCCCGACACATTCATTTTGCGAGACTAAATTCTCTTTGAGACTTGCCACCTTTGATTATGGGTCATACGATCCTTTGCATTGATATCTTGCCAATCAAAGTTAGTTATTTTAGTCTTTAGTTTAGAATCACCTTTACATTTCCCCCCTTTGTCTTAGAATAGGTTATTACCGGATTAGGACTAGTTTTCTATATAAGTCCCTTGGGTTCGATACTCTCGGTCGTAATATATTTACACTATACTCCGACCGGGTTTATTTTGCTACCTGTAGTAGAGTTGTAGGTTTAGTTATTTATTTTATTCTTTTGTATATAGTTTTTCCCTACAAATTTTCTGTTAGCAGAAGGCTGCCATGGCCGCTGCTAGGCCTAGTACTTCTGGAACATCTGCTGGTGTCTCGCCACCGCGCTCCACTACTGCCTCCTCCACATGGTCTTCCTCTTGTCGACATCTATAAGATAGTATACTATTATTTCTACTCGGTTGCTACACCGTTTTACATACACAATATACAAATCATAAATAAAAAGCTAACTACTAGCAATAAAATATATCCCTAAGATTTTCCTTTCTAGGTCACGAATCCTCACAGAAGTTTCCCTTACCCCAATATTCCTATGCTCACTGTTCTTGACTCAGTATCTTTTCATCAGAGCGTAACTACGTTCTGATACCACTTTTTGTAACACCCCTAATCCTAAACCTGTAATAACGTCGCAAGTCGTAGCATAATAAATAACGTTCGCAGCGGAAAATAAAACTATCTATCCTTGGTGTTACACCCGTTACTCACCCTTGTGAGTAACAAGGCATCCTTACTCCTTCAACTCCTCACGCTGTGATGAACAAGATACTGAGCACCCTTAAAATTACAAACCAAATCCAAACTAAATGAGCAACTAACTGAATACAACAAAGTCCTTAATACAATACATAAATAAACTTAAAAGTATTTCTGAGAACACATCAACTACCCTGTAACCCGCACTCCGGCATGTGACTTTTTCAGTAACCTGAAATGTTTTTGCCCATTGAAGGGCTCAACAATCGCAATGCTGGTATGCTAATGTAGTCCAAATTCATCTAGATTCCTTAAGTCATTTTAGCCGTCTTGATATTAGATTCTTTACATGATATACCGGTTTACAATAACAACAGTAATAACTGTAAATATTTAAACATTCACATAATATTTCACCTGCAAACATCAGTGCATAATAGTAAACAACAACCAGATAATCAAACACCAATAATCCAAACAATAATCAAACAAGATACGCGTATTAATTAACTGTACTTGTTAGTTGGCCACCTGGCCCTTATCCTTTAAACAACCACACTTAAACTTTTCCAATAAATTCCACCTCAGGCGTCATGTTAAGACAACCCTTAATAACTTAATAATGGACAGTAGTCCCCTGGGTTCCAATGGAACCGTTACCAGCTGACCTTATGGCCCTGGATATTATTTTGACCGATCCGGTCAAACTGTGCACCAACGGTAGTGCCCTCCGCCATCGTCGAATGTGGACAATGGATTCCCTTGAGTGACTCCCCATAGAAGTCCCTCGTAGTGATCATGATGCGCAACCAGAAAGTCAAACAGTCTGGATTCCTCTCTTTATAAGTTAGCCCTTTAGTTAGTGATACAATATCCAATCCTTGAGTTAAGACTATAACAGTTCACCATCAGTTAGGTTCTCATAATACCTAAAGGTCAGTTAGTCTTGTTCCAGTTTAGATGTATAAACTTCCAGTCATAAGACGTTCGCGTAAAATAAAACGCAGTTGTGTTGAGCAATACAGTATACAATATCAAATATATAAATCACAGATATCACTCTTAACAATTCAACACACAACATCTGGACCTCAGGAAAATCCTTAGGACATTCAGAACCACACAATTAACATACCGTTCACCGTGATAACTGCTAGCCTGACAAATTCACGTTCAGTATTTCTTCTTCCCGTACGCTGTTATATATACATGCAATACCGGAGCATTAATATAACTATTTGGTGAATACTACAGTACTGTCACGATAGAACTAATACTCGTAGTACACTAACCCCGTATGTTTCTTTATTTTCTCCCTGTTATTTTACGGTGGCTTGAGGTAGTTCAACAGTTCGTTATTTTATGTGATATCCACATGTGATAATGAAATTCCATTTTATGGTATATCTTCATCTCATTAATTATATGCTCATAATTGTTCCCACTTATTCCATATATTAATATAATTTGGTATCCTTATTATAACCACAATTATTTTATAAACTTTATATTATACTCCATAATATACCATATTACTTAATTTTAGTTCCTTTCTTTATTACATTACAAAACCAACCTTATATTTCAGTAATTGTATATTGGACACATTAACTTTTATAATTGCCCAAATAACCTTATAACTTTTATAATTTACTAATTATCCATATTAACTTTCAGAAATTGCAATACAAATATATTAATTTTTATAAATTACCAAATGACCACAATTATTTTCGGTCTTAACATATAATTCTCTTATATTCACAATCTAACCCCAAAACTTTATATAATGTTGTTTTAACACTTAAACACTTATTTAAATTCACCAAAAATTCATAATATTAATTCCTACCTTATATTTATCAAAAGTATACCCAAATTAATCCATTAACTCTCGACAATTATTATTTATACACTATACTTTTCAAAATTTTCCTTTTTCCCCACATAACTTTATAAACTAGCCATTTAAATATTTGTAGCTATTTTTAATATTCCCAAAATTTATAATATAAGCTAATATACTTATATACCTCAAAAATCACCCAAATAATATATTTCATTCTCGGCTTTAATTCCATTTTACCATATGGTTTCTAAACTTGATTTAAACATTATAATAAGTATATATAAATGTATATAAGCCATATAACACTTCTAAAAATTACGCTAATGACTTAGAATGATTATAAACTCAAAATAGAACATTTTATTTTTAGATATTTCGGCCTATATATATGTATCATAAATTAATTTTTGTGACACAAATATATACCTTAAGGTAATAATCTTACCTTATGTTTATAAATTATTTTTCTTGATATTATAACCCAATATTTTCGGCCTTAATATTACTAAGGCTTATACATAATTTCTATACCAAAGTTTTGAAGCTTAAATCAAACTTAACTTAATAAACCTTAATTACAGAAACTTACTCCTTAAATCAAGATAATTCTTGTACTTGATTCTCCTTGAATTCCAAGCTCTTCCAATGATATTTTGATGAAGAACTTTCGGCCTCCTCACATAGGTTTTAGGAGATCCAAATGTTAGACTTCTAACAAGGATTTAAAAGTAAGATTTGGAGTAGTTTTACAAAGAGTTTACCTTAGGTATTTTTCAAGGAATTTTTGGTACACCTTGGGATGATTTAAATCTAAGTTTCCTTCATGAAATGATGAAGAGAATATAGATTAGAAGCTTGTAATTTCCAGTAATAGTTTAAGGAATTTACTTAGGATTTTCAACATGAAAATATACCTTAACTTGATCTTGTTGTTCCTTGTGTTTGTTGTTGAATCAAGGTGACTCCTTGGAGTATCTAACCTTGGCGAAAACTTGTAGAGATGCTAGGATGATTCTTGCTTCAAGACTTAGGAGATTTATATCTAGGAATTTACATAGAATGATACCACTTTTTGTAACACCCCAACCGCTAATCCTATGCTTACCGTCTAATCGTCCTATTAATCCTACGAGTTCGCACGGAATTATTACGTACTTACTACGGCGGGTGAAACAATGCCGCTAACCGCCATATACGGCTAGCTAGGCTACTAATACTTTACAGTCACGGTCTGATGAACATAACGTACCGATCTACTACAATTTTACTTGCCAAAGCGAATACCATGTGCCGAATACTTACATCATTGGATCACCGAGTATTTAAGTGTATTCAATTACATCATTTCTAAGTTCCAAAAGAATGAGTTTCTACCAGCTACTCATCTATACCAATTCCCATTCTATCAAAATCCAAAAAGGTGTACCCCATGGTACACCGGCTGATCAAAAGCTATAGCCATGTACTACTCAGTACACCAATCGTAAATTCATGTTTACAATCCAAAGAAAGACAAGGAAATAGAGTTGAGTCTTCACATCTTCATCACTCTCGAGTACCTGCGTGTAGTAAAAATGGTGCCCCAAGGGGCTCAGCAAACGCTGCATATGGACTCCGCATATACCGCGTGCTAGCTAGGGCACGCCGACTATTTGACGTCCACTAAACATGCCATTTATTTATTTCATACACACATGCTTTTCATACAAATTACATGCTCATACAATTCATTACATAATTCGAGGCAACAATGTAGTAGCACAAATTACTTACCTTCACAAGGTTAGCCAAATTATGCATCCGGGTTAATCGGAATGCTTTACTCTTTTACTCATTACTTACTTTTCCTTACTTACAATTACTTACCTTCAATTACTTTACTTACTCATTCTTCTTACTTACTTATACTCAAGTTAAGTCGTCGGGACCTCCGGCCCTGGGGACTACACGTCCCTCCTCCGGGATTTACTTGACTCACCAATCCGGGATGCTACCCACTTAAGGGATTGGGCCGCGGACCAGTTTAAGAGTCAGGAATTGGAGCCAACCTCTTGTGACTCCGCATCCTCACGCGTGGCCGACACTATATCGGACTTCTACTCATTCCAATTTAATTACCAATTTAAGTTAGAATGGTTAGCTCGTTAGGAATAAGTTAGAAGTCCAAACACAATAATAAACGGTCACAGTACACTACAACATTCATACAAGCATTCATATACATCCATACATTTCATGAATTATACAAACTAAGATTTAAGAAAATATTCACAACATGCAACACTACATATTCACAAGTATGCATATTAACTCCGATTCGTGCATTTATCTTATTTGGTGATCAATTAGCACACAACACACAAATCAGAGTAACCAAGATAGCATACGGGGCATGAGGAATCCATACCGTTCACCGTTGCATGTGTTTCCAAACGTCCTCCGGTGTCACAAATCAAGTCCTATTATATACATACAATTAAATGATTAATCTAACTATCATTACTTAACTCATACTTACTATGTCCTTATACTTCTTACACTTACACATTACTTACTCATTTTTCATTACTTAAGTTTTTATTTTCTTACTTAAGGTTTGCATGCTTACATTCATGTACATATACATATATGTATGGGTATATATATATATATACAATTATTATTTAAATAAAATAATTTTTTTTTTGTCAGGATAGGGCCGTCCGACCCACCGTCCGACCCAAGCCCTGGGTCAGACCATTCCAGTAAGTCGTTCCCAGAAAATTACCCTGTCCGACCCAGCACTATTCCGTCCGACCCATACCCTCTGGGTCGGACCATTCCAGAAGGTTTTGGTCTCGAGTCTAAGCTCCGTCCGACCCACGTCCGACTCACGTCTGGGTCGGACGAAGTCAGAAACTTCGACCACTATATTTTTTGCCTGTCCGACCCACGTCCGATCCACGGCCCTAGGTCGGACCATTACAGAAGGTTTACGTTTGTTTATTTGGCTATGTCCGACCCACGTCCGACTCACGGCTCTGGGTCGGACCATTACAGAAAGTTTTAGTTCGTCATTTAAGCCATGTCCGACCCACGTCCGACTCACGGCTCTGGGTCGGACCATTCCAGAAAGGTTGGTTTGCGTTTCTTAAGCCCCGTCCGACCCACGTCCGACTCACTGTCTGGGTCGGACGGTTCCAGAACCTTGTTACAGATTTTGTTTTTCCTTCCCAATTTCACCCATTGCTCCCCCAATCTTCCTACATGCATCCTAACATGTTTTTGTGCAATTTAAACACCCTAAACCATGCTATTCATTTCCTAATTCATCACATAACTCTATACTAACTTATATACACAATTCTCTTAATTTCCACTCAACACTTAACAGTTTTTTCCCTAATGTCTTTTGCTACAGATTTTGACTCTCATCCTCCATCTCTTTAGCTCCCTCTTATAATGTCATTTCTAAAACTTATAATGCACTACAACTACCTAACTATCTCTCTCAACTCACCCCCTATCCATCTCAAACAAAATCTGTTACACTCTTACATTAGTCACCTAGTTTTAATTCTCTAAGTGTTCTAATCCTATATATTTTGACATAACCTCCCCTATATTTTTACACTATCACCACATTGTTTTGCTCACATTATTATCAACATCTCACCTGTTTCAACAACCAAAACAATACAAGCTCTCATATACCAAACTCAATACTAAAACACTACAAAAATTTCCTGCACTCAACAACTAAATCCCAATCTGTTGTAACAGTTTTTAAATTGTTTTCAAAGTTCAAAATACTTGCATTCTCTTACACATTATATACTACTAATGCATCATCATTTACGATACACATTTTTATTTCCAAAATCTGTTACACATACATATTCAAGACTACACAAAGGTGAGCTTATTTACCTTGTTTTCTTCTTCTAGTTTCTTTCTTCTTCTTTCTCCTTCCTTCCTTCTTCTCTACCGGTTTTGAAATCTCAATCCTCTAACACTACAACCATTCATATACACCATTCAATACTAAGAACTAACCCTAACCATTATCAAGTTTCAATCTAGGTTTTAGGGTTTAGAAAACTTATTACCTTCCAAGAATGCAAATGAAGCTTGGAGTGGTTCAAGAATGATATTTCCAACTCCACCAACAAGCCAAAATCGGCTAGAACAAGAGGAACAACAAGGGTTTAGTTTATGAATTTCGTTTTGCCCACAAGAGCTAGAAAAAGATGGAGTTTTCAAAATATTTTTACCTTAGAAGAACAAGGAGAAGGAGGGCCTTCTAATGGTGGTGTTGAAGCTCCAAATGGGGTATACCCAATAAAACGAAAATGCTCCTTTTTAATTTTGGAAAGAGAGAATTGTAGCTTTTGAGGAGAGGAAGACAATGGTGTAATTTTTGTAATTTTGGGAGAGTTTTGAGGGAGTTACAAAGGAGAGAAGGGGTAGTTTTTGAGGTTTCCTTATTCTCCATTGGTGCCGGTTTGGAGAAGGAAATTCAGAGAGGAGAAGGAGGGAGGGGGTCTGTACGTGGAGAGGAAGAGGAGAGGAGAGAGTGGAGAGAGAGTGGGTGTAGAGAGGAGTAAAGTAATGAGGTGAGTGTTTTCTTTATTGTTTTGTCTTTTTATACATAGAGAGGATAGGTGAGTGTGAGAGCGGGCACAAAATCGACAGCCCACAGTCCCACAAGGGTTTTTTAAAATTCTTTTTACATATTGGACACATAAGTCTTGGTTATTTGTACTTTCTACCCCACAACTTCCTGTTTTTGACAGTTTTTACTAATTTCTCGTTTTCTTGATTTTATTGGTTCTAAAGTCTCACTAATATTTATTAATGATTATTTAGTTGACTAAAATTGTTACGAGTCTATTTGACCCGCTTAAAGACACATTTTCCCGGTTACCTCGAAAAACGCGCTTTAAGGTCCTTTAGCGTTTTAATCCCTTTTAAGGATCCGTCTTCGGGATTTGTTCCCTCATGATTATTTGCATTTAATTAAGCCTCTAAATTACTTATTAGCCTAATTAATCACTATTTTTAATTACGGGGTATTTCAATCTACCCCCCTTAAGAAACTTTGCCCTCAAAGTTGCTCAAGGTTAATAGTTTATTGCAACTATACTCATTAGGCAAACCAATTGCACTAATGTGTCTTACTACCACCTATGAGGTGTTTACTTCATTCCACAATACAAGCATACACATTTCAACATCATACACAATTCACATACACAATACATCATTCCATTCATACCATACCACAATACACAATACACCATTACCATTCACGATACACATTACACCAATACACCATACATGGCATACACATCATTCATTACACATTACACATACATACACGTCCATACTAAATTCACTTGCACTACATGTGCCATACAAAATGCAATGCTTACCCCGAAGCAATGCAGAAGCAAAAGGGCTCTACCCCCCTTAAAAGGGGTACGACCCGTACCCGTATTCTAAATACTAGACTCTCTAGTCTATGAATAACTGCGGGTATTTAGCCTTCATGGCATCTTCCAACTCCCATGTCGCTTCTTCGACATCATGGTTTGACCATAGGACCTTCACCATTCGTATAGACTTATGGCGAGTGTCTCTGGTCTTCCTATCAAGGATTCTCACTGGGGGGGTTTCGACATATCTCATGTTTGGGCCAATGGATAAATGCTCGGGCTCTAACACATGAGAAGGATCAGTAATATACTTCTTGAGTTGTGACACATGAAATACATCATGGACACGTCCCAAGTCCTCAGGTAATGCCAACCTGTAGGCTACTAAACCAACTCTTTCGGTCATAGTGTACGGCCCTACAAACTTTGGGCTTAGCTTTCCCTTCTGACCAAATCTGAAGACACCCTTCATAGGTGAAACGCGCAGGAACACTTGGTCGCCCACGGCAAACTCAAGGTCGCGTCGTCTCACATCCGCATAGGATTTCTGTCTATCTTGGGCTGCCTTCATGTTAGCTCAGATTTTGTTGCACTTCGGCTTGTACTTGCTCAAGATACTCCGGTCCTATTATGATCGCTTACTTGACTCATCCCAACACAAGGGTGTACGGCAAGGTCTACCGTATAGAGCTTGGAAAGGCGACATCTTAATCGAGGCGTGATAACTATTATTATACGAGAACTCGATAAGATGAAGCTTATCTAACCAACTCCCCTGAAAGTCCAAGGCACATGCCCGAAGCATGTCCTCCAGTGTCTGGATGGTCCTCTCTGTCTGAGGATGGAAGGGAAGGCGGTACTCAACTCACTTCTTGTACCCAACGTTCCCTTGTAGCTCTCCAGTATCTCGAAAGAAATCTGGTGTCGCGGTCAGATACTATGGTCTTAGGGACTCCGTGGTGTCTGATAATCTCCTTATCAAAAAGCTCAGCTAGCTTTACTACCTTCCAGGTGTCCTTCATCGGTATGAATCTGGCAACCTTGGTAAGGCGATCTACTACAACCCAGATCATGTTGAGTCCTCCCCTAGCAGGTGGGAGTCCTACAACAAAATCCATGGAGATATCATGGAATTTCCACTCCGGAACTGGCATAGATTGTACCATTCCGCCCGGTCTACGGTGTTCAAATTTTACCTTCTGGCATGTCAAGCATCTCAATACGAATTCTGTCACATCTGACTTCATTCCAGACCACCAGAAGTACCTCTTCATGTCTTTGTACATCTTTGAGGCTCCCGGATGGACTGACAATGTGGAACAGTGTGACTCTCGCAGGATGCGATCCCTTAGCTCAGCATTGCTTCGGGGGACGCATAGCCTGCCATTCAACCGAATCAAACCATCTTCGTGTAGCTTAAAATCATACTTTTTCTTCTCAAATGTACCATTCTCGATCTTGTGTCTGATTTCGGTTAGGTAAGAGCGCTCAACTGAGCGTCTCGCACCTCGTCAACCAAGCTAGAAGAAGCGAGTAGCGAATGGAGCGAGTGCTCGACGGCTCAGGGCGTCGGCTACAATGTTTGCCTTCCCTTCCTTATACTGCAGGTTGATGTCGTAGTCTGAGAGAAACTCCATCCACCTTCTCTGTCTCAAGTTGAGTTCTTTCTGAGTGAATACATACTGTAAGCTCTTATGGTCTGGTCGAGTAGATGGTGATGCTTACCCCATAGAGATAGTGTCGCCATATCTTCAAAGCGAAGACAATGGCTCCTAACTCTAAGTCGTGAGTCGGGTAATTCTCCTCATGCTTTTTCAGCTGGCGGGAGGCATAAGCAACAACCTTGCCATGCTGCATGAGTACGCATCCCATTCCTTTGCCTGATACATCACAGTATACCTCAAATCCCTCTGTGCCCTCTGGAAGAGTAAGGACGGGCACTGAGGTCAATGAGTCTTTCAGTTTCTGAAATGATAACTCGCACTCGTCTGTCCATACAAACGGTGCATCTTTCTTCATCAATGTAGTCATGGGCTTGGCGACTTTCGAGAAGTCCCTTACAAATCTCCGGTAGTAACCGGCTAGACCAAGAAAGCTCCTAATGTCGGTAACAGTCTTGGGTCTAGGCCATGATCGTACAGCTTCTACCTTAGAAGGGTCAACCGAGATACCTGCGCTCGAGATGACATGTCCAAGGAATGATACCTGATCAAGCCAAAACTCGCATTTGGAGAACTTCGCATAAAGCTGGTTCTCGCGCAGTGTCTCAAGCACTTTCCTCAAGTGGATTTCATGTTCCTCTGGTGATTTGGAATATACAAGGATGTCGTCGATGAAGACCACAACCGAAGTGTCCAACTGCTCACTGAATAAACGGTTCATGAGGTCCATGAATTTAGCTGGTGCATTTGACAAACCGAATGGCATCACCGTGAATTCGTAGTGGCCATATCTGGTACGGAATGCCGTTTTCTCAATGTCTTGCTCTTTGATTGCAATTTGATGATACCCTGATGGAGGTCGATCTTGGAGAAGACTGAGGCTCCTTTCAACTGGTCGAATAGGTCGTCGATACGTGGTAGTGGGTATTTATTTTTGACTGTGACCGTATTCAGCTCACGGTAGTCAATGCAAAGTCGGAGACTACCGTCCTTCTTCTTCACGAAGAGGACCGGTGCTCCCCAGGGTGATACGCTCGGGCGTATAAACCCTTTGTCTAGAAGGTCTCTCAACTATTCTTTCAATTCGGTCATCTCTGCTGGTGCCATGCGGTACGGTGCCCTGGCAATGGGACCGGTACCTGGCAATAGATCAATTTCGAATTCCACTGCTCTCGGTGGTGGCATGCCGGGTAGCTCCTTAGGGAATACATCGGGATAGTCGGATACAAAGGGTACTTCATCACTGAACTCTGGATCTCGCTCCAGGTCTTGTACATAACAAAGATACACCTCTTGGCCCTTTCTGAGCTCCCGGTACATAGCCATGGCAGATATGAGTGTGGTCGAAGGCTCTCTCGGTCTCTGGCGGTAAGATATGTAACCCCAGAAGGACTCTTGAGCAGCAAACGATGCTCGGCGCAGAGGATTCTACCCTTGTGCCGCTCCAACCAATTCATCCCAATGATTACGTCGAATCCCAATCCGTTGAATTCGATGAAGGAAAGGGGAAACGATTCGCCTTTGATTTGGATGTGGCTGATTGATAATACTTGGTGCACTTTACTCGCTCCTTCGATGGGAGAGTCAACCATGAAGTTCGGTAGCTCATCCGCATCTAGCGTCAACCTCTTCACAAAGGATGGTGATACGAAAGTGTGAGAGGCGCCGGAGTCGAATAACACATTGGCATCAATGCCATTTACTGGGAAAGTTCCCGTTAGGATGGTGCCGCTTCTGCCGGCTTGTGCTTCGGTGAGGATGCTCAGGTTACCTTCGGTACCGAGTCCACAACCTATTGGATTCACAATTGGATAAGTATTGATGGTGGACACAAGTGGAATTAAATCAACACTGCTCTTTATTAATAAACCAACCATCATACATACCGTGTCTCTAATACACGTTACTAATAGATTACATGATACTAGGAATTTAATACTTTCTAAAGGTAAGGTTCAGGCGTCCTGGTTTCATGTGTGTGGCATTGATTATTGCCGGCGGTGCCGTATTCAACTTGATCTTGTTGATCCCGTGATACAGCAACCTAGAGTTTCCACCCATGATTAGGACATCTCTTGATTTCAATACCAATTTCTGTGCGAGGTCCACACGCTTCTGCTCGCTATACAGGAATACGGCGTCATCACCAATGGACCAAGACACTACGGGCACTCCCTGTTCGAGAGATTCCGCTGTCTCGTCCTTGTCTTGGTGTAACCCAAGTCATCCTTCTTTCTCATAGAAGTTGACGATACAGAGATCCGCTTCAAGTGCGGGGATCGGTTCAGGTTCACATTGTTGTGCAAGTTCTACTGCTTGTGCGATGAGTGTCTGAAACTCTGGTGGTATTGTCGGTGGCGTCACTCCGTCTTGTTTCGTGTCTCCTGGTATGTCTTGGTATAAGGATTCCAGTCCTTTCCCAAGCACATCATCTTCAGCTTCATCTTCGCTCCACCGGGGAATTCGGGTGTGTAAAATCCACCTTGACCCGTTCCTAGCTCGTTGCATCGTCGAATGATTGAGATTTGCGCTTCGGGTGTCAGGTATCCCTTAATAAGATCATACCTGGGCGGATGACCTGACACTGTTTGTTGGTGTAGTCGTGGTTGGTGATGTCGATCTCTTCTTGATTCAAGGTTACCGGTATCGGGTAACAGATACTAAAGTTTCCTATGGTTACAAATTTCATCTACGGTGAGTACTAGTTTCAAATACTCCATTTCATGCTCAATATACACTTCATTTATTTACTCATGCATTCACTCATACAGTTACTCTACTACTAGGCAGGCTATTTCAAGGATTAAAGGTTAGATGATTACCTTGGCCGGATTTCGAACCGGGCCCATCACGGTCAATAACATGGAGAACAGGCTGCCTCTGAGGTGCGCCCCTCTGAGGGCCCCGGGATCCCTGTCCCTGTGGTGCCTGCTGGGCCGGTGCATCGCCGGATGCCACCTCCTTGCCCTCTCTCTGCTTGTAGCTTTGGAAGGTACCCCTCGGCTTTCCATTCTCTGGGCACTTGTTAGCTGTGTGTCCCAGCTTCTGGCAGTTATAGCATTTGATCTCTCTCCTGTAACAGTCCTTACCAGGATGGTCCTGGTTGCACTTTCTGCACACATAGGTGCGGCCATCAGAGAAGGTTTTGGCGACACCGGAGCTAGAACCTGAGGTTAGAGGGTTAGCACATGTGTGCGTGGATATACTAGATATGATACTTACACGAATACAAATTGGATTAGGAATTTACCCTTTGGTGGGTGTGATCTCAGTGGCTTTGCTGCCACCGGTGCAGAATAACCAAGCTGAAGAAGCTCAGCCGTTTGCCCTGCTCAGCATGGGCACTGCTCTCACCCTGGGATTTCTTTTGGGATTGCTGAAAGAAATTCCCTTCTTCTTTTTCCAGCTCTTCCCCTGGTTCTGCTCCTCAGTGCTGGTGTTTTGTTGTTAGCTTTGCGCTTCAGCGCGGTCTCTTCATCCCTTAACTGGCAAGTGATCTCAACGCGAGAAGCCGTGTGATAACACTCCTGAAATCTCAGGTATTAGCCGGGATTCTCATTTAAGGAGGAATAAAGAAAGGTTCAAAGAATTCAAGAATTTAAGGAATTCAAGGAATTGAATTGATACTAAGGGTTAACTGACATTTACCTGAAGGGAGGTAAATCTCGTGTAGCCCATACCGTACCGTAGGCGATGGCTCAGACCGCCATAGAAGCGATCGACCAACACCTGGCCGGTGTATCCTAGATCAGGGAGGAGATGAAGAATGGAGGTAAAGGTGCGGTAGTACTCATCCACAGACATCTTGTATGTCATCTTCAAGGCGTCTAGCTCTAGCCTTTTCTTGGTTTTCACGTGCTCAGGGTAGTATTTGAACGGAGGAGTGATGCGAAAGAATCCCATCGAATATGGGGTCGCTGACATGCTCGTGCTTCACCAGCTTCCGCCAATCCATTGCAGCATCTTTGAGGTAGTAAGCAGCAACTCTGACTCGAACTCCAGCAGGAGCTTCGAGGGTTCGAAAGCCGTCTCCATCTCGGAGATGTAGGCTCGAGCTTAGCCAGATCACTCTCGCCCCTAAAGCAAGGAGGGCGGAGCTCCGCTACAGCTTTTACCCAGTTTGCTTCTCTGGGTGGCGAGGGAGGGATTGGCCCCGCTTGAGTTTGTTGGTTTGTTGGGATTGTTGTACAGCTTGGATTACTTGAGGTAGCATCTGCGCTACCGTGGCGGCGACGATCTCAGCTATCGTCTGCGCGCCGGGTCCGTCATTGCCCCCTCCTCTGGGGCGACCTGGACCTCTGCCTGACATCTGAATATTTAGAGTTACGTTAGGCTTTGCAAGATATGACTCAAAGGTCTTGGAATTTAAGCAAGGTATCGTTCATAAGAACGTTAAGGGTATCCGTTGTTAACAACGGTAGTTCCTAGTTAGGTTTCTAAGTAGTATCGTCTTAAGACGGGTTGAAATCCTAATCGGTAATCCCCTATGCTCGGTACTATGGACATCAGAGCGTTACTACGCTCTGATACCACTTTTTGTAACACCCCAACCGCTAATCCTATGCTTACCGTCTAATCGTCCTATTAATCCTACGAGTTCGCAGCGGAATTATTACGTACTTACTACGGCGGGGTGAAACAATGCCGCTAACCGCCTATACGGCTAGCTAGGCTACTAATACTTACAGTCACGGTCTGATGAACAAACGTACCGAGCTACTAAAATTACTTGCCAAATACCATGTGCCGAATATACATCATTGGATCACCGAGTATTTAAGTGTATTCAATTACATCATTTCTAAGTTCCAAAAGAATGAGTTTCTACCAGCTACTCATCTATACCAATTCCCATTCTATCAAAATCCAAAAAGGTGTACCCCATGGTACACCGGCTGATCAAAAGCTATAGCCATGTAATACTCAGTACACCAATCGTAAATTCATTGTTTACAAACCAAAAAGAAAGACAAGGAATAGAGTTGAGTCTTCACATCTTCATCACTCTCGAGTACCTGCGTGTAGTAAAAATGGTGCCCCAAGGGGCTCAGCAAACGCTGCATATGGACTCCGCATATACCGCGTGCTAGCTAGGGCACGCCGACTATTTGACGTCCACTAAACATGCCATTTATTTATTTCATACACACATACTTTTCATACAAATTACATGCTCATACAATTCATTACATAATTCGAGGCAACAATGTAGTAGCACGCAACTTACTTACATTCACAAGGTTAGCCAAATTATGCATCCGGGTTAATCGGAATGCTTTACTCTTTTACTCATTACTTACTTTTCCTTACTTACAATTACTTACCTTCAATTACTTTACTTACTCATTCTTACTTACTTACTTATACTCAAGTTAAGTCATCGGGACCTCCGGCCCTGGGGACTACACCGTCCCTCCTCGGGATTTACTTGACTCACCAATCCGGGATGCTACCCACTTAAGGGATTTGGGCGCGGACCAGTTTAAGAGTCAGGAATTGGAGCCAACCTCTCGTGACTCCGCATCCTCACGTGTGGCCGAAACTATATCGGACTTCTACTCATTCCAATTTAATTACCAATTTAAGTTAGAATGGTTAGCTCGTTAGGAATAAGTTAGAAGTCCAAACACAATAATAAACGGTCACAGTACACTACAACATTCATACAAGCATTCATATACATCCATACATTTCATGAATTATACAAACTAAGATTAAGAAAATATTCACAACATACAACACTACATATTCACAAGTATGCATATTAACTCCGATTCGTGCATTTATCTTATTTGGTGATCAATTAGCACACAACACACAAATCAGAGTAACCAAGATAGCATACGGGGCATGAGGAATCCATACCGTTCACCGTTGCACGTGTTTCCAAACGTCCTCCGGTGTCACAAATCAAGTCCTATTATATACATACAATTAAATGATTAATCTAACTATCATTACTTAACTCATACTTACTATGTCCTTATACTTCTTACACTTACACATTACTTACTCATTTTTATTACTTAAGTTTTATTTTCTTACTTAAGGTTTGCATGCTTACATTCATGTACATATACATATATGTAGGGTATATATATATATACAATTATTATTTAAATTAAAATAATTTTTTTTTTGTCAGGATAGGGCCGTCCGACCACCGTCCGACCCAAGCCCTGGGTCGGACCATTCCAGTAAGATTCGTTCCCAGAAAATTACCCTGTCCGACCCAGCACTATTCCGTCCGACCCATACCGTCTGGGTCGGACCATTCCAGAAGGTTTTGGTCTCGAGTCTAAGCTCCGTCCGACCCACGTCCGACTCACCGTCTGGGTCGGACGAAGTCAGAAACTTCGACCACTATATTTTTGCCTGTCTGACCCACGTCCGATCCACGGCCCTGGGTCGGACCATTTCAGAAGGTTTACGTTTGTTTATTAGGCTATGTCCGACCCACGTCCGACTCACGGCTCTGGGTCGGACCATTACAGAGTTTTAGTTCGTCATTTAAGCCATGTCCGACCCACGTCCGACTCACGGCTCTGGGTCGGACCATTCCAGAAAGGTTGGTTTGTGTTTCTTAAGCCCCGTCCGACCCACGTCCGACTCACCGTCTGGGTCGGACGGTTCCAGAACCTTGTTACAGATTTTGTTTTTCCTTCCCAATTTCACCCATTGCTCCCCCAATCTTCCTACATGCATCCTAACATGTTTTTGTGCAATTTAAACACCCTAAACCATGCTAATTCATTTCCTAATTCATCACACAACTCTATACTAACTTATATACACAATTCTCTTAATTTCCACTCAACACTTAAACAGTTTTCTTCCCTAATGTCTTTTGCTACAGATTTTGACTCTCATCCTCCATCTCTTTAGCTCCCTCTTATAATGTCATTTCTAAACTTATAATGCACTACAACTACCTTAACTATCTCTCTCAACTCACCCCCTATCCATCTCAAACAAAATCTGTTACACTCTTACATTAGTCACCTAGTTTTAATTCTCTAAGTGTTCTAATCCTATATAAATTTTGACATAACCTCCCCTATATTTTTACACTATCACCACATTATTTTGCTCACATTATTATCAACATCTCACCTGTTTCAACAACCAAAACTATACAAGCTCTCATATACCAAACTCAATACTAAAACACTACAAAAATTTCCTGCACTCAACAACTAAATCCCAATCTGTTGTAATAGTTTTTAAATTGTTTTCAAAGGTTCAAAATACTTGCATTCTCTTACACATTATACTACTAATGCACCATCATTTTACGATACACATTTTTATTTCCAAAAATCTGTTACACATACATATTCAAGACTACACAAAGGTGAGCTTATTTACCTTGTTTCTTCTTCTAGTTTCTTTCTTCTTTCTTTCTCCTTCCTTCCTTCTTCTCTACCGGTTTTGAAATCTCAATCCTCTAACACTACAACCATTCATATACACCATTCAATACTAAGAACTACCCTAAATTAATCAAGTTTCAATCTAGGTTTTAGGGTTTAGAAAACTTATTACCTTCCAAGAATGCAAATGAAGCTTGGAGTGGTTCAAGAATGATATTTCCAACTCCACCAACAAGCCAAAATCGGCTAGAACAAGAGGAACAACAAGGGTTTAGTTTATGAATTTCGTTTTGCCCACAAGAGCTAGAAAAAGATGGAGTTTTCAAAATATTTTTACCTTAGAAGAACAAGGAGAAGGAGGGCCTTCTAATGGTGGTGTTGAAGCTCCAAATGGGGTATACCCAATAAAACGAAAATGCTCCTTTTTAATTTTTGGAAAGAGAGATGAGTGTAGCTCTTGAGGAGAGGAAGACAATGGTGTAATTTTTGTAATTTTGGGAGAGTTTTGAGGGAGTTACAAAGGAGAGAAGGGGTAGTTTTTGTGAGGTTTCCTTATTCCTCCATTGGTGCCGGTTTGGAGAAGGAATTCAGAGAGGAGAAGGAGGGGGTCTGTACATGGAGGAAGAAAGGAATGGAGGAGAGAGAGTGGTGAGTGAGGGAGTAGTAAGTAAAGTAATAAAGTGAGTGAGTGTTTTTCTTTATTGTTTTGTCTTTTTGTACATAGAGAGGATAGGTGAGTGTGAGAGGGGCACAAAATCGACAGCCCACAGACCCACAAGGGTTTTAAAAATTCTTTTTACATTATTGGACACATAAGTCTTGGTATTTGTACTTCTACCCCACAACTTCCCGTTTTTGACAGTTTTACTAATTTCTCGTTTTCTTGATTTTATTGGTTCTAAAGTCTCACTATATTATTTATTAATGATTATTTAGTTGACTAAAATTGTTACGAGTCTATGAAATACCCCTGAACGTTAAGACGCATAAAATCATAACGTTTTTATAATTCGGACATAAAATGACGTACGAACAATAGATCTAATATATGTAATATGTATATTGAATACGAAAATACATGTACGTAACGTTACGATATTGTAACGCTGTAAAAAAGTGACAATAACGTCGCATAACTCTGTTACAAAATATATAATAGCACGACATGATATATATAGTCGTACATACATCGTAACGTTGTAAATAAGTGGAAATGTCATCACCCAACTTCGTAACAAAAGAAAATAATAATAATAATCACAACACGAAATAATATATAGTCAAATATATATAAGTACATATATATAACTTATGCAAATAAAAAGAAAGGAAAAAGGAGAGCAAAGACGCTCCCGTTGAGGCTCGAACCCGAGACCTCCTGTACTTGTTCGAGTGCTTAACCGGGTGAGCTGCGCTCAATTTCATCAACTTATACTCACCAAGTGAAAGTAGTAGCGAACAACTAAACTATCTATACAAAAAAAAAGAAAGAGAAAACACAGCAACAAAGAGAATCACACGCACCGGTAGCACTGCCGATCTCTCCTTCTCCATTACAGCAAGATCGAGCTACCCAGATTTCCACCTGTCACCTTCTTCCTCCCACTCATGCGCGACAGAACTTCCTTCCTCCCTAATTGCCCATACTCTCTGGTCCTGTCCGAGGACAACACAGAATAAACTAACTAATCCTGAACAGCATACTCACCTCAGAATATTTTTTCTTCGCTACCCCCATTCTCAGTGACACACGGTTCAGTCAACAGACAACACGACCAAGTCTGTTTCTGGCTCCAAAGCCCTATACATCAGGGGCCATGTATTACAAACTTCCACGCATCCAGCCCATGATTTTCAAACTCTCAAGGAATTCCCTCGGTACTTGCCAATGTGGTTTAGCCTCTGCACGAGCCACCGTGTTATGTGCCTTCTGGATTCATAAACCACAGCCCACTCCTTCACTCTCCTGTGGGGCGTCGGATCTGCATGGGCAGAGACAGCCTCCACACCCTCTGAATCCAGCTACACAAGGTAAGTGCTACGGACTTCTTTTCCCTTCTGTTTTCCCCATGCCCGAGCTCCACTGCTGCCTAATCCTTCTTTTCTCGGCTGTTCATGCCTGGTTAGAGTTGTGTTCGGAGGACAAAAGCAAAAGAACAACTTACCTCTGTCACCTGCTGCATTCTCCCTTCGAAAACCAACTCAGGTAATGCTACAGAAATGCCTCCTCCTCATCTATTACTTCCGTGGTAAATATGCGGTCTGAAAGTTGCAACTCCACACTTTGGTTCTCTTCACGCTTGTTTTCCTCATTCAGTCCCATAGGCTGTGTTAAAAAAAAAAAGGCCCCTGAGTGGAATCTCGAAGACTCATTCCCGAAACATAACAAGAAGGTGAGGTTTCTGAAACGAGTTTCTTCCCTTGCTTCTGTTATCGTTTCCTTCTGGATGGATCTTCACCTAACATCTAGGAGATCTTCCCTCAGCCGTGCTAAGCAACCCAGTTGCAAGAGCCTGGTGGCGTGCCTGGACCAATGAGGAAAACCAAAGAAAACACCTAGACTAGCACTGGTAAGCCACACTAAATTGATTCTGTTATAGAAGAACAAAAACACAGTAACCTGTAAGCTCTGTTGACCATTACATCGATTTTCTGTAACATTGCCTATATATATGTATGTCTTGCGTTTAGCTATTAAGTGAGAGGAAGAGTAGTACTTACCTAGTAGCCAACACCCCACTTAATCAGTAACCCAACTAAATTGAAACAGAAGAAGAAAACAATGACAGAAAAGGAATGCATCGGCTCAAAAATTTTAGTTTCTGAAGTTTTTTTTGGGTTTCTGTTACAGAAGGGATTTAAGGGTTATAGGGGTTTAAAATGAAAATAAGAAACTCATAAAACGCCTTACCAGAAAACTATATGATTTGGAGAGAAAGTTGGGAGATCAGACTAGAAAGAACCAGATAAACAACAACAGAGAAGATTTTGTGAGTTTCAGTCTGTTCTTAGGTTCTGTAGCAGTTCACCTCAGAGACGTGAGTTGATGGCCTAGGTCTGCCTAAGAGTTAAATCTACACCCACACCCTTAACTAAGTGCAAGTACTTATAGAGAGAAACAGGAGCAAACCAACAGAAGAAGTAATCACAGCAAAAGAGAATAATAATAACCTGTTTCAGTTCTGAATTGTGTCTCTGTAATCGACTTCTCAGTGCTGAATGCCACTTTGGTTATTTGGGTTTAAGAGTTTAAATGAAATACTTATTAAATGAGTGGGCAAGATGAGGAAAAAAAAACAAGTGGGAAACACAGACAGTGAACAAACAGAAGAGAATAATAACAGAAGAACTAGATATTGATCACACTCAGTTTCTGCAGTTCTTTCTGTCTGTCTTGCCACGGTGCAGTGCTAGGGAGATCGGTGGCTTACTAAAACAGAAGTGAGAAATAGAAGATTTCAGGAGTAGTTTCAGTTTCTGAAACTTCTTGGTTTGTACACCAAATTTGCTGAAGTAATCTAGGTGTTGTATTAATTTAGTGACCAACTTAAAAGCTTACTAAAACATAGGGCTAAGTGTAAACGAGCTGGGAGACTAGAAAAAAAAAGAGAGAAAAGAAAAATACAGTTAGCAACTGAGAAGAACAGAAAGGAAGTTCACAGTTCACGTCTTATGTTTCCTGCTTTTCAGTTGAGTCTAGTTCCAGTGTTATGAAGTGCAGTAGCTTCACCCAGGTTACTTTAGGTCTACTCTTGAAGTAAAAATCGTGATAACAACTGGGGGAAACTAGGAATCGGGTTAAAAGAACAGAAATAGAACAACAATAAAAAAAAAATATATACATCTGTTCCAGTTTTGTTTTCAGGTTTCTGTTTTTGGTGTAAGGAATGTTCCAGGGATATTAACCATATTATCTGGGATCTGTTCTTGAATTCAAAAGAAACTTCATAACACACTTAATCATGTGAATACATGAGGTGGGTGGACCTGCTTGGAACTTGAAACTACATTAAAAGACAACAGGGTAGTCAGATAACGAGGGAGTGTTTTACAGGAAAAGAAAAGAAAACTAACCTGCTGCACCAAGTGTAGGAGAATAAACTGAGGTATTTCAGTTTTACTTTCAGTACAACAGGCTGGTCTAAAGAAGTTTAGAGTTGCAGACAGTAGTGTCTGGGGCTTGTTGGAGCTTAAAGGCTATCACACACTGCAATACTTAAGCTAGTAATGAGAGAAATCTGAAACGAAATTCATGGACCAACAGAAAATAAAGGTGAAGTTATCAGTTTATAGGTTCAGGTTTCAGTTGAGTTCAGTTCTGTACAGAGGTTAGGTGAGTATTCATTGGGCTAGTTTTGAAGTTAAAATGTGGCTAAAACGCTAGACCAAGCAAGTAATTGCTCAGAGATAGATTGAAAGTCAAGGCAGAAAGAAAAAAAAACGCATCAGCTTCTGTTTCAGTGCTCTGCAGCGTCCAGTTTCTGTGTGGGTAGTTTTCAGAAAGGTTGCTCCTGCTGTAAGGATCTGTTCTAAAGCTAAAACCAAGATAATACTTGACTTACTGAGTCCACATTTGGGGAAGGATTGTAAGTCAGTTTAATGAGCACAGACAAAAAAAAAGGGGATAAAGAATACCAGAGTGTTGTTTCAGAGTTTCATGTTATTTCAGTTTCTACAATTTCCTTGTTCCAGTATAAGGATGATTCTGTAAGGTTCACAAGTTAATTGAGAGTTATAATAGTCATAGAACACTTAACTATGTGAGTTATCAACGAGGGAGAAGTTGGAAGACAAATAATTACACGGACAGAGAATAACAGGAAAGAACATACTTCATCCTCCAGTTTGCATTTTGTTTCCAGTCTCCGTATAAAAGAATTCCATGGAACTAACAGAGTGTTGCAGGTTGTTTATGAGTTGAAATATAGCTAGACCGCCTAACTAAATAAATGAGTACTGTGGGACAGGTTAGAAGACAAGTTAATGGCTAAACAGAAAGGGGTAGAAGAGAATAACAGAAATCAAGTTTCTGATTTCAGTTTTTCCTGAAACTAGTACTTCCTGTATCACATTATTTCAAAAGACTATAAGGGTGGTATCGAGAGATGAATGAACCTAAAACTTACCTAACACATCCAAGTATAATACAACACCTTAGGGAAGGGTTAGAGCCCAGGGTATTAAGCAGAGAAACCACAATAAGAAAAGGAATGCACCAGTTGCATATTTGCAGTTCTTTCTAAAAACTTATGTTTCTGTACAGCCATGACAGGAGGATTATAGGAGTTGTATTGGGAGGTTAACAAACCCAAACATGCCTAATACATGTAATTAGGTCATAAACATCTTGGAAGATATAAATCGAAACAATCAGAGAAGGATAAGGAATGAAGAGAATGTATACAGCTTTCTGTCTTTCAGACTTCTACAGTGTCTGCCTTCTGTAAAACCCACCTTCAGAGATGTTAACACAGCTTGTTTTGAATTGTTTTTAAGTTCAAGACCTTCCTAATACAATCATCTAGTTGGGCAACAACTTTGGGAAGATGTGGAAACGGGTTTATAACCAAAAAAGGGAAGCTTGAAGAAGAGAAATACAAACGGTGGTTTCAGTTTTTTTTTCTGTAAACTGCTGCTTCGGTATACTGTAGTATAGTTGGTAGGAGAGGGTTGTATAGGTCTGGAAATGAACTTATAACCCAGCTAATATATCTACCTAAGAGAGTAAACAATTTGGGAGGAATTATAAAACAGTTTAATACATTAGAAGGAATGGTTTGGTGGAAGTTTACACACGGTTGATGCTTCGGTTTTCTGAGACATGTGTCTCTGTATGGTCAATATCCAGAGGGGTTAAAAGTGTGGTGTTGTTTAAAAATGAACCCAAAATATTGCCAATGTATCTATCTCAGATGGTGAAACATTTTGGGAAGATTAAACCTCAGTTGATACCTTAAATGTGGGGTTAGGTGAGGTTAAACACCGAAATTATGTTTTAGTTTTCTCAACTTTGGGGCTTCTGTATAAATGAGCCTTAGAAGTATTTTAAACACTTTATTGCTATGATAATGGATTAAAAACCTTGTTAACCTATTTATCTAAGGTAGGAATACATCTTAGGCAAATGAAAATTCATCGTAGATAAACTTGTTACATGTTAGCGCTTAGAATACTCTAAAACGTTAACTAGAGGATGGACTTAGTTAATGTGTAAATTGACTATGTAAATGTCCTAGGAGTTAAATTAAGCCTAAGGTTAATCCTTGGGTTTTCTAAAGGTTAATATAAACTAAGCTTTTCAAGATCCACCTAGGGAACAATACCGATAATGTGTGATAAACTAAGAAACGTTCACAATGGTCGTCACATGAAATCATAAACTGATATGCTGTTTTAATTAACGTTAGGGCTATAACAAATGCCAACCGGGACCCCGTGTGTGAGACGAGACTTGCTTCTGAATAAGGTATGGACATGTGTGGTTCGTATGTTGCCGTGTTACACGGCTTGTTTGCTGTGTGCTTTGTGTGAAAATGACCATAAGATTAAAGCTTGAAATTGGATTGCTTGCGTATCTTGCTTATATGATTGCTATATCATTGTTGCATATTATCTGCGCGCACACAGTAGTTTAGTCCCTTCTCGTTTACGAACTTGAAATGAAACGTGACGAACTACGCAAACAAAACGAAACAACTATACAAGAAGAAAACTCCTCTTAAACTATCGAGGACTTCTAATGACACCCACTATGGTGTCGAACTTATAATGATAATGAAAAGTAAAACACCTAATGGTGGAACACATCCTGAAGTCTAGAGATGACCCCGCTTCCTCGACGCACGACGCCGGGAATGGAGGATTGGCTATGGAGAAGACATTTTTCAACTTGGGGTGACAAGAGAATTCACAAACAAACCTTAAAGAAACCAGGAAAGATTGACACCTTCATGATACGGTCACGGGATCTAACCATATCCCCTGACCGGGTGCCTGGAAAGAGAAAGGAAATACATGTTAGGGGAACAAGAGAAAAGAAATGAAAACACACAACGCTCGAATGATCCCATAGTGAGGATCATGGGTATAACATACCTATGCACACGTTTTATTACTTACATGAATTGTTGTTGTTATACTAGCAGTTCGTTGTGCTTGGATGCGTGTTGAATGGGCTACGTTGTCAGCATGTTGTGCTTGGTTTGTTGTTGCTAATGCGTTACCACCTTTAAGTGTGTATGATACTATGATGTACTGTGGTGTGTTTTACTGCCTTCTTATAGCATGTAAATTGACTTAATAATATTCGACCAAGTAGTCGTGTGGCCCGGCAACATGCGGGCTTCACACGTTCATACTCAGCGTAGTTTGCTGAGTCCTTCCCAAACCAAATATTTACAGGTATTATGCCGGACGGTAACAGAGCGTAGGCGGGATGGCTACCATGGGGGTAGTCCATCAGGGCATAGCGATTGAAGTTGTGGCTATATGTTTAATGTACCTGAGATGAAATTTTCAGTTCATATTTGGCAATTTGTTGTAGACACTCATATTTTTGAAATTGTATCTTATATTGTATATGAGTTTTGGCGAGAGCTGTTTCCAGTCATGCAGACCGTAACTTAGTAGTTGTGGATTTGGTCTGTCAACCACGTGGGTGGTTGGCATCTGTATCACCCGGATGGCATCGAGAATCCGCTGCGTAGTTATCATGTATTATGACTAGGAGCTTAGTTTTGTACTATTGGATTTTATTCGGGGGTGTTACAGAAAGTGGTATCAGAGCGTAGTTGCGCTCTGATGACTGGAACAGAAAAGTACCGAGCATAGAGAAACCTGAATTCGGGGAAACGGGGTTAAGGGTTAGTATGTGAGGCGCGATAGTTATGATTCTTCCCCAGTAATTACTGAATACCTAACATACACCTACACCCAACCCCTACGTCCCAAGAGTCTATTTCAATCATAGAAAAAAAAACGCCAGAGAGGTAGAAAGCCTCCTCTTACTCGGGGAAACCCGATCTGGCATCTATTTAATGTTATACAATCAACCCGAGGAGACTATACTATACAGTCGACGTTGCCAAAAGGATAATACCCGTAGAGGGACCAATTTTAGCGACAACTTGGGTCGACATGCTTAGCAGTCGATAGGACCAACCACACAAGCAAAGAGAACAGAAATACCCTAAAATACATGAAATAAATAAAGCTAAAATAAGCAATTAATTAAGCAAGGATGAGAATTGAGATAAATTCTACAATTCGAACACTTGAGAAGGTAACTTAAGAAAACCTCTCGCAAGACAATGAAATAAGAGAATATAGCTCGAGACGAAATTACACCATAAAATCATAAAATTGGTACGACCTATTATGCCTAACGAAGCATAACACAATGTTACACATAAAAGTATAATATTACGGAATTCAACTAATTCCCTACCCCAACACAAGGCAAACAAATATGAAAAATGGCAGCGAATGCGCCACTATGTTCAAACATCTATCGAATATTTTGTTCAAAGGGACCAAACAAAAGGAGTTGTACAATAGAGAATTAAGTTCCAATCATGGGGAACAAATTCCGAAGAGAAACTGTTAAAACACCCGCAAGCAATGCAACGGGTAACTATGGAATTCAATGTTATAAAAAGATAAACCCGTGGGATCATATGTATATCATTAACTATGGTTATGAAGGAAGTGACCACACCTGCAACGTTATTTCGCATAGCATTTAATGCGCATGCACTAGCGTTATATGATAGTATTATTTAACCATTTGGTATTGTACCATATATTACATATCACGTTATACATTTTAATAAACTATACTTTAAATTACACTGTATGACTTATAGCTTATATCTTTATACTAATGTCATAACACTTGTCATTTATCATTTCCTGATATTAAAACCATATTGTATACACTTATATATACATATATTCTCGGTTTTACACATATATATACTTATATATAAGTTTTTTGATTTAATCAGATAATACATAGTTGCTTGTATGGCGACAGTGGTACTTCCTAAACTCCCATTCAAGGTATAAGTTGGTCAACTTGACCTCTTGGTCAAATTAGTTGACTTAGTCAAGCATGTTGACTTGACTGGTTTACCCAAGTACCTTAGTTTACGACATTCATCATAATACATGGTATTAAGTAATGCATGTACTTTGCAATATGCTACTCTTGAATGTATAATTTACAGTTTATCAACTTTAATCATTTATAATACCCATCATTTAATATTGTATGGTTCTCAACCATATTTATACGCATTTCCTACAAATTTAGTCACGCCTTTAAGCACATACAAATATACATAACTTATAAACTCCCTTTTATTCGATGTTACATTTCATTATTTTATGTAAGGCGATTATTCTCACTAGTTTGTAATATATTATACAAACTTATACTGAGATTCCTATCTTGATATCATGTAACATTTGTATAACCATAATAAACTTTTAAAGTTTATCCACTATACTCATTATTTTGTAAGCTCATTTATCCATTATTACCACATTTGCTTTATGTGAATAGTCTTACTTATACACGTATTATATCCACTTTAAATACCAACTGTATATGTGGAAGTATTTATATATACATCCTCTTACTTCAAATGTTTCTCAAGATTAATATTACTTAGCCAAGCAATTCCCAACCTTATGATTTAAATTCAATTATACAATATCGTATAATTTAATTTCTCCTATTTAGTATAACAACCATGACAAAAAAGGGGCAATCACCGAATATATATCTTGGATTAAGATATAAATAGCGATAAGAAAATATCATTCATAAAAGGAAAATGATGTGGGCTTTACTATCCTAAGTAACGGTAATACGGTTCTCCAATACAAATATATTCGAACAGGCGATGTCCTAGATAAATTCTAGGCATACACTAGGACCTAAAAGGGGCTGGTATACACTGGACAAATTATTCACTATAACACCTGGGGTTGAACCCTAGGCAAGAAGATTAAGAGAACCTAATCATATGGGGAGATATGAATACGGTGCGGATGGATCACCTATATCCATACTATATCTATGAATACGGTGCGGATGGATCACCAATATCCATACTATATCTATGAATACGGTGCGGATGGATCACCAATATCCATACTATATCTATGAATACGGTGCGGATGGATCACCTATATCCATACTATATCTATGAATACGGTGCGGATGGATCACCTATATCCATACTATATCTATGAATACGGTGCGGATGGATCACCAAATCCATACTATATCTATGAATACGGTGCGGATGGATCACCTATATCCATACTATATCTATGAATACGGTGCGGATGGATCACCTATATCCATACTATATCTATGAATACGGTGCGGATGGATCACCTATATCCATACTATATCTATGAATACGGTGCGGATGGATCACCTATATCCATACTATATCTATGAATACGGTGCGGATGGATCACCTATATCCATACTATATCTATGAATACGGTGCGGATGGATCACCTATATCCATACTATATCTATGAATACGGTGCGGATGGATCACCAATATCCATACTATATCTATGAATACGGTGCGGATGGATCACCTATATCCATACTATATCTATAAATACGGTGCGGATGGATCACCTATATCCATACTACATCTCCCTATATGAGAACTTGGAATGAAAAGAACTCATAATACCATAAGGATACAAATGTATGTACCAATATACCATCTAATTAATGGAAACAACCATATGTGCACATATAAGATAAAAGGGTATTATAATTCAAGTACGACCTTGAAACTTATAACACATGAGTACACATATTATGGATACAAGAATGAGGAAACGTATATATGTACACATTTAGACATGTACATAGCTGGAAAATTAAACTGATTGGTTGATTGTTGGACGTGCGAGGTTGAACTTAACCCTGGTCAGGTCAAGTGATACCGAGCACAAATTGGGGTGGAAGGATAGTCCAACACTTACGCTGACCACGTAAGGGTTGGATAACTCCCGGAACCTCCTACAAGTGGACACATGAGCTACAAAATACGACGGAGGCGATATCGATGTAGATAATACAAACGGGTAGAATACATTGACATATGATTTAGTAACCTCTTGACTGAAACCCATCGAAGTCAACCAACAGGATCAAAGCCATAATTGGGCTGAAAATAAAGATACTTAGAGTCGAAAGACGTCTAATCGGGTTGTAAAGACTGAACATAAGTATGAGCGGTAGTAAAAAAAAAAAAAAAAAAACTAAACCAATCATGGTAATAGTGACACGTCAATAACATTCAAATAACAAGAACTAAATCATTAACACCCAAAAGGGGCAGCCAGAAACAAAAATCTAGACGCTTAAAAGCGCACCAAAAGCATGAATATCCAACCTCCAAAGGAACTAAATAGACAAAATACAACCCACAGAGACCGTGTATAAATTAAATTACCCCATGTTAGCCAAGAGACTAGGCGGATGAAACCATTAAAACATCCACCCCCCATGGAAGACTTAGTAAGGGAAAGCTAAACCCGAAGGTAATCAGAATCGCGTAGCAGAAGCTGGTGGACCATATCGCACATTTTCCGGTTGAATAGCAAGTGACATATCGGCCACTACCTTGGACCCAGAGGGGTTAAACCCGAATCCGTATAGTTCGGTATGGGTACCGATAGGAATCCTTGTGACATAAACTAAGCCATTAGCAAGGGCAAAATTGTATAGAAGCTAGAATGTCCATGAGGATTAAACATCTCCATCCAAGGTCTTACCATGATACAAGAGGATTACGTGGGCGTAATCCATTTTTAAGGGGGGTAGGCGTGTTACGCTCTTGCTATGTTGCTATCTCGTTTGATGTGTTATGTTTGGTTGCTATCTCGTTTGAGGTATGTTGCTACCTCGTTTGATGTGTTACGTTTGAGGTGTTATGTTTGCCTGCTATATGTGTGAACTGTGTTCGAATTGTTTTGGATGCACTGTGGTATGAATGAATGTGTTGTGCCATGTTTTGCACTCTAGCATGTTGTATGCACTGTATGAATGAATATTGTGTGTCGTGGCTGGAACTTTAGCCTGTTATTCACATTGCTAACTTCTTGGTCTGCTATGAGAACTCGTGTGGAACCACTAATGTGGCATGGTGCTTAGAAGCACTGAGCATCGTAGTCATGGACTTAACTCGTTGGGTATCGTGAATAAATGCGGGACTGGATCCCTAAGGTTGCTAGGAGTGAAACTATAAGCTAAGGAAGTAAGACTTCAGGACGAAGTCTCTTTTAAGGGGGGTAAGTTGAAATACCCCTGAACGTTAAGACGCATAAAATCATAACGTTTTTATAATTCGGACATAAAATGACGTACAAACAATTAGATCTAATATATGTGTATATATGTGCGAATACGAAAATACATGTACGTAACGTTACGATATTGTAACGCTGTAAATAAGTGACAATAACGTCGCATAACTCTGTTACAAAATATATAATAGCACGACATGATATATATAGTCGTACATACATCGTAACGTTGTAAATAAGTGGAAATGTCATCACCCAACTTCGTAACAAAAGAAAATAATAATAATAATCACAACACGAAATAATATATAGTCACATATATATAAGTAAACATATATAACTTGTTCAAATAAAAACAAAGGAAAAAGGGAGCAAAGACGCTCCCGTTGAGGCTCGAACCCGAGACCTCCTGTACTTGTTCCGAGTGCTTAACCGGGTGAGCTGCGCTCAATTTCATCAACTTATACTCACCAAGTGAAAGTAGTAGCGAAACAACTAAACTATCTATACAAAAAAAAAGAAAGAGAAAACAGCAACAAAGAGAATCACACGCACCGGTAGCACTGCCGATCTCTCCTTCTCCATTACAGCAAGATCGAGCTACCCAGATTTCCACCTGTCACCTTCTTCCTCCCACTCATGCGACAGAACTTCCTTCCTCCCTAATTGCCCATACTCTCTGGTCCTGTCCGAGGACAACACAGAATAAACTAACTAATCCTGAACAGCATACTCACCTCAGAATATTTTTTCTTCGCTACCCCCATTCTCAGTGACACACGGTTCAGTCAACAGACAACACGACCAAGTCTGTTTCTGGCTCCAAAGCCCTATACATCAGGGGCCATGTATTACAAACTTCCACGCATCCAGCCCATGATTTTCAAACTCTCAAGGAATTCCCTCAGTACTTGCCAATGTGGTTTAGCCTCTGCACGAGCCACCGTGTTATGTGCCTTATGGATTCATAAACCACAGCCCACTCCTTCACTCTCCTGTGGGGCGTCGGATCTGCATGGGCAGAGACAGCCTCCACACCCTCTGAATCCAGCTACACAAGGTAAGTGCTACGGACTTCTTTTCCCTTCTGTTTTCCCCATGCCCGAGCTCCACTGCTGCCTAACTCCTTCTTTTCTCGGCTGTTCATGCCTGGTTAGAGTTGTGTTCGGAGGACAAAAGCAAAAGAACAACTTACCTCTGTCACCTGCTGCATTCTCCCTTCGAAAACCAACTCAGGTAATGCTACAGAAATGCCTCCTCCTCATCTGTTACTTCCATGGTAAATATGCGGTCTGAAAGTTGCTACTCCACACTTTGGTTCTCTTCACGCTTGTTTTCCTCATTCAGTCCCCATAGGCTGTGTTCAAAAAAAAAAAAGGCCCCTGAGTGGAATCTCGAAGACTCATTCCCGAAACATAACAAGAAGGTGAGGTTTCTGAAACGAGTTTCTTCCCTTGCTTCTGTTATCGTTTCCTCTGATGGATCTTCACCTAACATCTAGGAGATCTTCCCTCAGCCGTGCTAAGCAACCCAGTTGCAAGAGCCTGGTGGCGTGCCTGGACCAACGAGGAAAACCAAAGAAAACACCTAGACTAGCACTGGTAAGCCACACTAAATTGATTCTGTTATAGAAGAACAAAAACACAGTAACCTGTTAAGCTCTGTTGACCATTACATCGATTTTCTGTAACATTGCCTATATATATGTATGTCTTGCGTTTAGCTATTAAGTGAGAGGAGAGTAGTACTTACCTAGTAGCCAACACCCCTACTTAATCAGTAACCCAACTAAATTGAAACAGAAGAAGAAAACAATGACAGAAAAGGAATGCATCGGCTCAAAAATTTAGTTTCTGAAGTTTTGTTTGGGTTTCTGTTACAGAAGGGATTTAAGGGTTATAGGGGTTTAAAATGAAAATAAGAAACTCATAAAACGCCTTACCAGAAAACTATATGATTTGGAGAGAAAGTTGGGAGATCAGACTAGAAAGAACCAGATAAACAACAACAGAGAAGATTTTGTGAGTTTCAGTCTTGTTCTTAGGTTCTGTAGCAGTTCACCTCATAGACGTGAGTTGATGGCCTGGGTCTGCCTAAGAGTTAAATCTACACCCACACCCTTAACTAAGTGCAAGTACTTATAAGAGAAACAGGAGCAAACCAACAGAAGAAGTAATCACAGCAAAAGAGAATAATAATAACCTGTTTCAGTTCTGAATTGTGTCTCTGTAATCGACTTCTCAGTGCTGAATGCCACTTTGGTTATTTGGGTTTAAGAGTTTAACTGAAATACTTAATTAAATGAGTGGGCAAGATGAGGAAACAGAAAACAAGTGGGAAACACAGACAGTGAACAAACAGAAGAGAATAATAACAGAAGAACTAGATATTGATCACACTCCAGTTTCTGCAGTCTTTCTGTCTGTCTTGCCACGGTGCAGTGCTAGGGAGATCGGTGGCTTACTAAAACAGAAGTGAGAAATAGAAGATTTCAGGAGTAGTTTCAGTTTCTGAAACTTCTTGGTTTGTACACCAAATTTGCTGAAGTAATCTAGGTGTTGTATTAATTTAGTGACCAACTTAAAAGCTTACTAAAACATAGGGCTAAGTGTAAACGAGCTGGGAGACTAGAAAAAAAAAGAGAGAAAAGAAAAATACAGTTAGCAACTGAGAAGAACAGAAAGGAAGTTCACAGTTCACGTCTTCTGTTTCCTGCTTTTCAGTTGAGTCTAGTTCCAGTGTTATGAAGTGCAGTAGCTTCACCCAGGTTACTTTAGGTCTACTCTTGAAGTAAAAATCGTGATAACAACTGGGGGAAACTAGGAATCGGGTTAAAAGAACAGAAATAGAACAACAATAAAAAAAATATATACATCTGTTCCAGTTTTGTTTTCAGGTTTCTGTTTTTGGTGTAAGGAATGTTCCAGGGATATTAACCATATTATCTGGGATCTGTTCTTGAATTCAAAAGAAACTTCATAACACACTTAATCATGTGAATACATGAGGTGGGTGGATCTGCTTGGAACTTGAAACTACATTAAAAAGACAACAGGGTAGTCAGATAACGAGGGAGTGTTTTACAGGAAAAGAAAAGAAAACTAACCTGCTGCACCAAGTGTAGGAGAATAAACTGAGGTATTTCAGTTTTACTTTCAGTACAACAGGCTGGTCTAAAGAAGTTTAGAGTTGCAGACAGTAGTGTCTGGGGCTTGTTGGAGCTTAAAGGCTATCACACACTGCAATACTTAAGCTAGTAATGAGAAATCTGAAACGAAATTCATGGACCAACAGAAAATAAAGGTGAAGTTATCAGTTTATAGGTTCAGGTTTCAGTTGAGTTCAGTTCTGTACAGAGGTTAGGTGAGTATTCATTGGGCTAGTTTTGAAGTTAAAATGTGGCTAAAACGCTAGACCAAGCAAGTAATTGCTCAGAGATAGATTGAAAGTCAAGGCAGAAAGAAAAAAAAACGCATCAGCTTCTGTTTCAGTGCTCTGCAGCGTCCAGTTTCTGTGTGGGTAGTTTTCAGAAAGGTTGCTCCTGCTGTAAGGATCTGTTCTAAAGCTAAAACCAAGATAATACTTGACTTACTGAGTCCACGTTTGGGGAAGGATTGTAAGTCAGTTTAATGAGCATAGACAAAAAAAAAGGGGATAAAGAATACCAGAGTGTTGTTTCAGAGTTTCATGTTATTTCAGTTTCTACAATTTCCTTGTTCCAGTATAAGGATGATTCTGTAAGGTTCACAAGTTAATTGAGAGTTATAATAGTCATAGAACACTTAACTATGTGAGTTATCAACGAGGGAGAAGTTGGAAGACAAATAATTACACGGACAGAGAATAACAGGAAAGAACATACTTCATCCTCCAGTTTGCATTTTGTTTCCAGTCTCCGTATAAAAGAATTCCATGGAACTAACAGAGTGTTGCAGGTTGTTTATGAGTTGAAATATAGCTAGACCGCCTAACTAAATAAATGAGTACTGTGGGACAGGTTAGAAGACAAGTTAATGGCTAAACAGAAAGGGGTAGAAGAGAATAACAGAAATCAAGTTTCTGATTTCAGTTTTTCCTGAAACTAGTACTTCCTGTATCACATTATTTCAAAAGACTATAAGGGTGGTATCGAGAGATGAATGAACCTAAAACTTACCTAACACATCCAAGTATAATACAACACCTTAGGGAAGGGTTAGAGCCCAGGGTATTAAGCAGAGAAACCACAATAAGAAAAGGAATGCACCAGTTGCATATTTGCAGTTCTTTCTAAAAACTTATGTTTCTGTACAGCCATGACAGGAGGATTATAGGAGTTGTATTGGGAGGTTAACAAACCCAAACATGCCTAATACATGTAATTAGGTCATAAACATCTTGGAAGATATAAATCGAAACAATCAGAGAAGGATAAGGAATGAAGAGAATGTATACCGCTTTCTGTCTTTCAGGCTTCTACAGTGTCTGCCTTCTGTAAAACCCACCTTCAGAGATGTTAACAGCCTTGTTTTGAATTGTTTTTAAGTTCAAGACCTTCCTAATACAATCATCTAGTTGGGCAACAACTTTGGGAAGATGTGGAAACGGGTTTATAACCAAAAAAGGGAAGCTTGAAGAAGAGAAATACAAACGGTGGTTTCAGTTTTTTTTTCTGTAAACTGCTGCTTCGGTATAACTGTAGTATAGTTGGTAGGAGAGGGTTGTATAGGTCTGGAAATGAACTTATAACCCAGCTAATATATCTACCTAAGAGAGTAAACAATTTGGGAGGAATTATAAAACAGTTTAATACATTAGAAGGAATGGTTTGGTGGAAGTTTACACACGGTTGATGCTTCGGTTTTCTGAGACATGTGTCTCTGTATGGTCAATATCCAGAGGGGTTAAAAGTGTGGTGTTGGTTTAAAAATGAACCCAAAATATTGCCAATGTATCTATCTCAGATGGTGAAACATTTTGGGAAGATTAAACCTCAGTTGATACCTTAAATGTGGGGTTAGGTGAGGTTAAACACCGAAATTATGTTTTAGTTTTCTCAACTTTGGGGCTTCTGTATAAATGAGCCTTAGAAGTATTTTAAACACTTTATTGCTATGATAATGGATTAAAAACCTTGTTAACCTATTTATCTAAGGTAGGAATACATCTTAGGTGAATGAAAATTCATCGTAGATAAACTTGTTACATGTTAGCGCTTAGAATACTCTAAAACGTTAACTAGAGGATGGACTTAGTTAATGTGTAAATTGACTATGTAAATGTCCTAGGAGTTAAATTAAGCCTAAGGTTAATCCTTGGGAAGTTTCTAAAGGTTAATATAAACTAAGCTTTTCAAGATCCACCTAGGGAACAATACCCGATAATGTGTGATAAACTAAGAAACGTTCACAATGGTCGTCACATGAAATCATAAACTGATATGCTGTTTTAATTAACGTTAGGGCTATAACAAATGCCAACCGGGACCCCGTGTGTGAGACGAGACTTGCTTCTGAATAAGGTATGGACATGTGTGGTTCGTATGTTGCCGTGTTACACGGCTTGTTTGCTGTGTGCTTTGTGTGAAAATGACCATAAGATTAAAGCTTGAAATTGGATTGCTTGCGTATCTTGCTTATATGATTGCTATATCATTGTTGCATATTATTTGCGCGCACACAGTAGTTTAGTCCCTTCTCGTTTACGAACTTGAAATGAAACGTGACGAACTACGCAAACAAAACGAAACAACTATACAAGAAGAAAACTCCTCTTAAACTATCGAGGACTTCTAATGACACCCACTATGGTGTCGAACTTATAATGATAATGAAAAGTAAAACACCTAATGGTGGAACACATCCTGAAGTCTAGAGATGACCCCGCTTCCTCGACGCACGACGCCGGGAATGGAGGATTGGCTATGGAGAAGACGTTTTTCAACTTGGGGTGACAAGAGAATTCACAAACAAACCTTAAAGAAACCAGGAAAGATTGACACCTTCATGATACGGTCACGGGATCTAACCATATCCCCTGACCGGGTGCCTGGAAAGAGAAAGGAAATACATGTTAGGGGAACAAGAGAAAAGAAATGAAAACACACAACGCTCGAATGATCCCATAGTGAGGATCATGGGTATAACATACCTATGCACACGTTTTATTACTTACATGAATTGTTGTTGTTATACTAGCAGTTCGTTGTGCTTGGATGCGTGTTGAATGGGCTACGTTGTCAGCATGTTGTGCTTGGTTGTTGTTGCTAATGCGTTACTACCTTTAAGTGTGTATGATACTATGATGTACTGTGGTGTGTTTTACTGCCTTCTTATAGCATGCAAATTGACTTAATAATATTCGACCAAGTAGTCGTGTGGCCCGGCAACATGCGGGCTTCACACGTTCATACTCAGCGTAGTTTGCTGAGTCCTTCCCAAACCAAATTTTTACAGGTATTATGCCGGACAGTAACAGAGCGTAGGCGGGATGGCTACCATGGGGGTAGTCCATCAGGGCATAGCGATTGAAGTTGTGGCTATATGTTTAATGTACCCGAGATGAAATTTTCAGTTCATAATTTGGCAATTTGTTGTAGACACTCGATATTTGAAATTGTATCTTATATTGTATATGAGTTTGGCGAGAGCTATTTCCAGTCATGCAGACCGTAACTTAGTATTGGTGATGTGGTCTGTCAACCACGTGGGTGGTTGGCATCTGTATCACCCGGATGGCATCGAGAATCCGCAGCGTAGTTATCATGTATTATGACTAGGAGCTTAGTTTTGTACTATTGGATATTTATTCGGGGGTGTTACAGTCTATTTGACCCGCTTAAAGACACGTTTTCCCGGTTATCTCGAAAAACGCGCTTTAAGGTCCGTTAGCGCTTTTAATCCATTTTAAGGATCCGTTTTCTTCGGGATTTGTTCCCTCATGATTATTTGCACTTAATTAAGCCTCTAAATTACTTATTAGCCTAATTAATCACTATTTTTAATTACGGGGTATTTCATTAACTGAGAATTTATCCTGATGACTTCATCTTATATGTTTAATAAAGTGTTATGGTGTATTTGGAATGAAGTTTAATGATCTCTTTCATCTTATAAAGTATTTCCGGGACTTTTGGGCCTTAAGGGCCTTTAAGGGGACTCCCGGACATTTTGTATTTTTACTCAGTTTTAGATGAGGTCTTGTGTTCTAAGGGTCATATAATGATCTTTATATGATGTTCATAGCTTATATAAATTGACTTGCTTAAGGTCCGGCTTAACGCTCGTTTATGACCTTAAGGAGTTTAGGTGCGTTTTTAACGCCTAACTGTTTATATACTTTTCTCAGGGTTTAATAATCCCCCAAATAATATATATTTCCCTTTATTTAATTATTTAAAGGTTAGGGGTATTTCACTAACTACCTAGAATAAGGAAATGTCGTCAAGCTATTCTATGGCGCTGACTACCTAAAATGAATGAAATTCGCCGAGCATTCTAAGATGTCGAGAACCTGTAATGCAAATGTGTATGATATGCGAGTGATATGAAGATGAAGATCTTATGAGTACGATATGAAAATGATGTTCGATGCATTTAGGGACCAAAACCCGTTCCAATGCTCCTAGCTGGTATACTATGGGGACATATTACCTCTGCCTACCAACTGGGGTGCTGGGATAACTTCTAGATTACCAAGGGGACTTGTTGCCACTGCCCACTAGTTGTTTCTCTCTAAAAAGTTGATATGAAGATGGGGACTTATTGCCACTGCCCCGCCAACTTGAATCACACACTGTCTCGTTCTTGTCTCGCACTGAAGTCTCATAATAAATAAAAGTGCTAGGTATCGTACTGATTATGGGTCTGGCACTAAAGTCTCATACTGATTTTGGGTCTCGTACTAAAGATGAAAATGCTGAGTCTCGCACTGATCTCGCACTGATTCTGGGTCTTGTACTGATGATGAAAATGTTAGGCCTTGTACTAAAAATGATACTAGATCTCGTACTAAAAGTGAATCGGGCTCTCACATAGGAGATGATGCAATAATAGTGGTGTTATACCCAAAATTTCAACCCCCTCAGAGTAGTCTCTAAGGCATACGTGTTACAAAGGGCAAAATGGTCAAAATGCACCGATGCAGGATTTTCCAAGGACATTCTCGGGATTTTCTATTTTCATATGACTTGTTCATCATCTCCAAACACTTCCAAATATCATGGTCATTATGAAAGGTATTTCATGATTCTCTGATAATATTTATTCTGGAAATTTAGCTTTTAATTCATATTATAAGCTAATTTCTTTAATAATTAACACATGAAATAGCCTCAAAATAGAAATTAAAAGGTTTCCAAAATTAAAATAAAATTGTCACATGGTTACCATGACTACATACAGTCATAAACCTGAAACTATTTTATTGGGAACCTTATCCCAAAATTTAAAAGAGAAATTCAATTATTTTTGCAATTTTCTCTCTCCTCTGGAAAATACCGAAATCAAAACAAAATGTCATGAAATTTTAACACAGGGTAGAGGATGTTTATTAGAGACTAATGCCGTTGGAATTTTGTAATTTCGACTTTCCAATAATAAGTTATGAATTTTGGGAGATTCCAGATTGTGAGATTTTTATCTAATCGGTTATTTCAAAATAACCCGATTCCAACTCTCAAAATTCCTAAAAATCATTCTTTACCTTCAGTTAAATTTTCATAATTTTTATCGGCTTGCAACATATTTTAAAAAATCAGATTCTCTTAGAGCACAAAATCAAGGTTTTAGATAAAAATTCTGTTCTATCAACTTGGCCATGCTCTTTCTATAAAAGGCCTTCCAAAAAACGACCTAGGGCAAGGGAGATGATCCCCATAGTCAGAAAACACAGTCGTCTACTTGCCTCCCACGTTTTCAACACTCCCAACACCGAAACTCTACCGAAATCATCTCAAAATCACCAAAAACACATTCTTTCTTCTCTCATTGAACTTCCAAGCATCAAAACACCACAAATACAGAACCAAAACGTGTTTAACAACACAAGGAAGAAGAGGTCAGAAGCTCGGGTCAAAGTCGAACCGGATCGGCCACCAACGAAGCTTTCAGAGATTCCCGACGTGAAGGAACAACAAGTTTTCGAAATCAAAACAGGGTAAAAACCAAATTCTCTAGCCCTTCTGGTCAAAATACAATTCTGGTTGAAATTGCTAACCGAATTGATTTTTCCTTGCTTCTGAATTAAGGTTTGTTTGTGTTTCTGCCTTCTAACTTGTTCGTTAAGTTTCGCATTAAATTCGATTTCAAATTGAAAACTTTCAATCACTAACGTCTTGTACATCTTTCAGGCTACACACCCATAAAATTTGAGCCAAAAACACCTTCAGGAACAGCCTCAACGCGGCCGTCCGAGGGCGGTCCGCACCCACGGACGTCATGTCCGGGGTCCCGGACTCCCTGTCCGTAAGCCCGGACGCCCACGGACGGCGGCGGGATTTTTTTTTAAAAAAAAAATTCAAAATTTAGGTTTTCTAAAATAATGTCCGGGCCCACGGACATCCTGTCCGTGGCCCCGGACCTTGCAAAATCGTGTTTTCTGTTTAATTCGAATTTTATGTTCACATAGGTTAACTAGGGTCCGTGGGTTCGGACATTGGGTCCGTAGCCACGGACGGAAACAAAATTTGACCTAATTCTGCCTCCGAAACCCTAGTTTAGGAATCTTTAATTTTATTTTAATTTTCTGTCAAAAAATGCTAAAAAACACAAAAAAACAGAAGCTCGCGCACTTGGGTTAAAACGCCTCGTAATAAGCCGTAAATAAACTAAGTAGAGGAAAAACGACCTAGGAAGGGTAATGAAAGTAATTGAACCCTAATTAAGTCGAATATCAAGCCCCCGAACCCGAACTCTCCTTTCCTAATTTGATCTAGGTTAAAATTAGGTGGCGACTCATAATAGGTTCCAGTGAGCTAGCTTAGGTTTTAATAATTATTGTTATATGACATAGTTGTTAATCTTAGGCTATAAGTGGACCTAAAACCCGTTTAGATCCCAATCAAGTTAATCCACATAGGATAGGGTTTAAAATCGAGGCTCACAAGTGGTCCCACGTAAAAACAGATTCTGAAAGTGCCAAACGTGGTGATAGTGAGGAAATGGTAACACGCAATCAAAATGCTTGTAGGGACCGGAACCTGTCCAAAGCAAGAATTGTTGAAAAATGTGTCAAACGTGGCAATGTTTGAAAAACTTTTGTCTACTGATAAGGAAAGTGAAATTATCATTTACTGACTAAAGATTTCGGACTTATGGTTTGTTTCCTTGGAGATGAACATGCTACCGGGGGCAATGTGAGGCATTTGTTGCGGTGATTAAAGCTTTTGTTGGTGTTCAGGGCTTATGACGGGCTTGAGGTTGGGTTGTGATTTCAGGTGGTGATCAGAACTTATGACGAGCCTTATGTTTTAAGGGAGGATAGGGTTCATGACTGGCCTGGATGGAATGGTGTCTGTGTGAAGGTGGTGCTTAAGACTTATGACGAGATTAAGCTGCAATTTTTGGTTGGTGTTGTCATGGCAATTGCCCCTAGTATTTTCCTAGAACAATCTGAGCTAGATTTCATGGCAATCGATCGTCGATTTGCCCCAGTATTTTCTTTGATTAAACATGTGAACAAGTCTCATCCTCGCAGGGCCAAGGCTTATGTTTTGATGTGGTGCTTCCTAACCTACACTCGACTTGTTTGGTGTTTACACTCGTTTCTTACTTACGGTCACATCTTCTAGACCATTGAATTTGATATTTGATGGATTTACGCATTCGATATTTTACTTTCACGTGATTAGATACACAACTACCAAGTTAAAAGTCTTTAAAGCTTATAATGTGGCCATGAGGTGTGATAAATGACAACGAGACCATGGAGGAATATTTGGGTGTGTGGAGCTTAAAGGGGTGAACAAAGCTACAACATGCCTTTTCCATTGGATTTTCCTTCCTCGTCTTGAAGTCCTCTGGCTACTTTGCGTTGACGTAGTTTTCGAGCTTCGGACTTGGAACTTTTGAAGTCATCCTTTACACCATTTCTCTTATTTTCAGGTATTTGGATTTCTTTTAGGATTTTCTAATGTGCCTTTCTTTTATCCTTATCTCTTCTCAGGGTTCTTTTGTATCTCCCGACTTTCAACTTTGAGAGCTTTTTTTGATGTAGGCTCTTTGGATCCTGTGTCACTTTGGGACTATTCGTGGATCGCTTCATCATGCTGGTAGCGGTATTGCATCTTTTGGACTAATTAAAACGTTATCCGAGAGTCGGGCTCCTCGTTTCCTTTGGTCATCGGGATGGTTATTCATCACGGGTTGGCTTGTTTTATGAAGCTTAATGTACTAAAAAGGGAGATATATGAAAACCTCAGCGGGGGTGCCTAGGGTTTAATGTCAGGGTTCACAAGCTTTTGCCTTTTGGCTATGTGGTATTGTACCTAGGTTCTCCGTCATTCTTGTTAGTTTTGTATCTATTCTTTGTTACTTTTTGGAGGTCTAAGAGTAAATTCACAGATTACCTCCTTCGGTCAGAGTTATGCCGTTTACCTTACCTTTGAATGTGGCCTCACCGGAGTCGTGTGAAAATGACACGCTCGTTCGCTCATGGTTTTTTCACTCAAGACGCTCTCATGAACTTTTCACTCAGAGATTTGTTCACACGTTTAAGCAAAATATTAAAGATGACAAACCTAAACTCAGATTGCCCCCAGTATTGATTTGGGGTTTATGATAACAATTCAATGGATGTGGCTTTGGACCACTTTGTGGGTTGTTTGGATGTTTTGGGGTGAGTTGCGGTGCTTGGAGAAGCATGTTCAACTTTTTGAAAACAAAAGACAAGTCTTTGTGTTCAATTGTCGGGAAATGAAATTCCATCTTAAAAGACATTTTGAAATCAAACTTGAAAAAGTCATTATTTTGTTGTTGTTTTGTTTTTTCTGGAAGAAGATGATTTAACAAAACTAATGATCCTTATTGGTGACAACAAAAACTGTTAATTTAAATGCAGTCATTCTTTGAAAACTTTTGAATGATGCATATGGAAGATGGATGTGATAGCAAGTTATGCAGTAGAATGCACGTGATCTCTGGACTCTACTGAATTCTAATGCTGCTGAATTGTCCAATGCCAACATACTGAATTCTAGGGGGCTTTTGGAAAGTATGAACTCATGATGTCTGTTGACAAAGCACTTGGGCCGAGAATGGTTTCATGAATGCGGATACGCGCATGGGCCAGAATGGTTTGAGTTGAAAGTGAGGTCCATGGGCTTGATTGATTCAAGAATGATGCTCTTGGGTCTGAATGATTTCAAAGATGTGAAATGGCGCTTGGGCCATAATTGATAGGCACTGAGTTGTGTGTTTGTCATTTGGGCCAGAATTTTGTAAAAATGCGGCACTTGGGCCGGAATGATTTGAGAATATGGCATTTAGGGAAGAAAGTGTTTAGGCTAGAAGTAAGGGCATGAGCCGTAATGATTTCTAAGCCGTAAAAAGATGTGTGGGCATGAAAACCTTTAATCTGGAAATGAGGCATACAGGCTTAAGGAAGTTGTATAGACTGTGAATGGGCCACTAGGCCGAGAGAGAAACTTTGAAGTCCAAGATTCGAATGGCTCTGATTGGGACTAAAAAGATGACACCTAGATCTAAGATTATGGGCCAGAGCCCGAACAAAAATTTCACCTAGACTAGAATGATCCTTTAGGCCGAAAAAACTTTCAATGAAAGGCTATTGATTTTCAAGTCTTATGGATTACTAAAAGTTTGTGAGGATTCATTTTTCATGGGCCTAGAATCAAATGGACAATTCAAATTGGGCCGAAAAGGAAATCACCTAAATCTAGGCTTTTAGGCTAAAACCCAAACAAATGACTCACATATTAAACCAAGTAGGGCCTTTGGGCTACAAACAATAAAGCCGCAAATTTCGGGTTGGGCTGAATTTGGTGTAGGAAAAGTTCTTATCAAATTCTGAGTCTGGTATTGGGCCGATCATACAAGCAAGCAAGGTTTCACACAAGTTCAATATGTCCTCACTATACGATTTGGACTGATGGGTATGGCTCGATCCGGAGAAGTGCTTGGGGCTTAGGCTCAGATCACTGTAAAGGAATAGGGTTTGCACGCTATTCTCTTTAGGCTTCCCAACCTTCCTAACTTCACCACAAGGTGTGCGTCTATGGTTAGGTCTTTCACTGAACAAACAATGGGCTCGGTAAGGATACTGTCGGAGAGGTGCTAGGAGTGGAAGCCCAGATATTAAGGGGATGGGGTTAGATGACATCCTCCTCTTTTCCCCCACTTATTCACATCACCGGAGAAGGTGTGAGTCTCGAACAGGGGTCGCCTAATGCAGGTCTCGGGGTGAAATTGGATTATGCGGACCCTCGCTCTCGTATGATGCAAGATTGTGAAAATTTAAATTACGCACGAAAGTAAACACACAACATAAAAGCGGTGAACAAACAATTTTTAAGTTAATCCCTCTTATCTGAAAAATTAAACAAGTTAAAATTAAGAGTTAGTCCCCAGCAAAGTCGTCATTCTGCGAGCCTCGACTTTTGAACCAATATCCTATGTTGATTCGGGTTGATTAGGATCTGATCGGGTTCTAGGTCCACTTATAACCTAAGATTAATAACTATGCCATGTAACATTAATTATTAAAACCTAAGTTAGCTCACTGGAACCTATTTAGAGTTGCCACCTAATTTTAACCTATGGTAAATTAGGAAAGAAGAGTTTGGGTTCGGGAGGTTGGTTTTGACGTTTTAGGGTTCAATTTACTTTCACTATCCTTCTAAGTCGTTTTTCGTCTACTTATGTAATGTGGGGCTTGTTACGAAGTTGGTTAAACTAAATTGTGTAAGTTTCTAATTTTTTTGTATTTTTGACATTTTTTAACTGAAAATTAAAGTGAAAATTAAAGTTACCTAAACCAAGGTTTCGAAAGTTGAATTAGGTCAAATTTTAGTTCCGTGAGTGGCCACGGACCTAATGTCCGAACCCACATACCCTAGTTAACCTAATCACTCAAAAAAGTCGAAATTACGAGAAAACGAAATTTTGAAAAGTCTGGGGCCATAGACAAGGCGTCGGTGGGCCCGAACATAAGTTAACAAAACCTTAAATTTTGAAAATAAAAATATTTTGCCACCTTCCGAGAGCGTTTGGGCATACAGACAGGGCGTCTGGGACCCCAGACATAGCGGCCGTGGGAGCGGACCACCATCGGACGGCGGTGTTTGGGCTGTTCTTGGTGGTTTTTTGGCTAAAATTTTATGGTTGTGCAGCCTACGAGATTATGAATATGTTAGTACTTGAAAGAATTCAATATGAAACTAAGCAAACAAGTAATAGGGCATAAGCTAAAACAAATAGCAATTCGGAAGCTGTACAAGATTGGTTCACACCCAAATTTTGACATAAGTTTAATGAAGGCGAGAGGAGTTTGAAAAGTTGGCTTCTAACCTATTTTACCTTCGGAATTGATAAGTTTCTTCACGTCGGGAATCTTCGAATGCCTCATTGATGCTAGTTCCTGCTTGAGTTGGACCATAGCTTATGAACACTGGTGATTGAAGGTTTTCTTCACGCAATGGGGATTGAAAACCGTGTTTTGAAAGTGATTTCGGTGAATTTTTGTGAGATTTTGGTGCTTGGGAGTTGAAAAACGTGGTGGGCTTGAGATAGCTGGGTGCTTTGGTGTTCAAGGGTTCTTGGGATGTGTCTCTTATCAAGAGATAAGGTCCCTTATATAGGCATCACTAAGATAGAGTAAACTTGGTAAATACCGAAGTTTATCGGGGTTTTGGTAAGGTGACTTCCCAATGGAATTTGGCGATGAAACTTTAAACACGTGTAGAGCAAGATATTTCTGATTTTTATAAAGATAAATTAGAAATTTCAGATAATGGAATATTTTTAAATTCAATTTCTCGTCAGATTCGCTCATAAATTACTAGGAAATTATTAGAAATTCTAAAATTCAAAATTCCAAGACTATTATGCTCTAAATGTCATTCCTTATCATGATTAAATTTTTAAAGCATTCCTAGTTAATTTGAGTTGTTTTCAGAGGAGAGAGAAAGCTTACAGGATGGCTTAGAAGCCTTAAAAATTATGAAAACGCCCCTCGTGATGACCAAGTTGTCACCTATACCTCAAAACATGCCAATCGAACCGGGATTCCGTGTCCCTGACCAAATTACCCTTTACAGCCTTCGCACCTTTGAGACTCTCTTCTGGGGGGCAAAAGTTTGGGTATAGCACCTGCAATATCTTACTAGCCTACGAAAGCTTCGGATCTTAGTCACAATAGTTGGTCTAGGCTAGTCCTTCACAGCTTGCACCTTAGCAGGGTCTATAGAAATTCCTTCAATGGTCACCACATGGCCTAAGAAAGAAACTTTGTCCAGCCAAAACTCGCCTTTGGACAGCTTGGCATAAAACTGGTTATCCCTTAAGATCTACAAAATCTTCCTTAAATGTTCTTCACGCTCCTCCATGGTCTTAGAGTAGACCAGAATATCATCAATGAAGACCACAACAAACTAATCCAAGTATGTGACAAATATCCTATTAATCAAATCCATAAAAACTGCAGGAGCAGTAGTTAACCCGAAAGGCATCACAGTAAATTCAAAATGCCTATACCGAGTTCTAAAAGCAGTCTTTGGAATGTCTTTATCTGTGATCCTTAACTTGTGATACCCTGATCTTAGGCCAATCTTAGAGAAAACTTCAGCTCCACGCAACTAGTCAAACAAGTCATCTATCCTCAGGAGTGGATACTTATGCTTCACGGTCACTTGGTTCAACTCGCGGTAATCAATACAGAGCCTCAAGCTTCCATCCTTCTTCTTCACAAAAAGGACTGGTGCTCCCAAAGGTGATACACTCGGACGGATGTATCCCTTGTCTTAAAGTTCCTCTAATTAAGTTTTCAACTCTGTCATCTCTATTGACGCCATCCTGTAGGTTCCCTAGAGATTGATCCACTACCAAGAACTTGATCAATGCTAAATTCAACTTCCCTGTTTGGTGGCATGGCAAGAATATCATCAGGGAACACATCAGGATACTCGTTCACCACCTGAATTCCAGAGATCGCAACCTCTTCCTTGCTCTTATCTTGAACATAGCATAGATAAGCCTCGTGGCCCTTCTGGATTTTAGACAAGATAGACATGGCAGAGAGTACCTTAATCTCAGGTTTCTTCTCAACACTGCTATATGACACCCTTTGACCCTTAGGAACCTTCAGAACCACCTTCTTCTCGTAGCATTAAATGTCGCCTCTATATTTTCGCAGCCAATCCATCCCCAAAATAATATCAAACTCCATGAGGTTAAACTGAATCAAATCAACCTCAAACTCAATTCCCTTAATTTTATGTTTCATATTTTCAAGCAAGTTAGAGTAATGGATCTGTCTCCAAAATGGAATAGAAACAGCCACAGAGATTGCAGTGCTAGCTACTAAATTCAGCTTCTTAAGAAAATAAGTAGCCACAAAAGAGTACGATGCTCTAGTATCAAATAGAATATGGGCATGAGTGTTATGAATTAGAAAAATACCAGTGATCATGTTGCCTAAAACTTAGACCTCAGCTCGGCTCATCATATTAAGGCACCCTAGCTTCATGAAGTTGTTGTTGGCTCCTCTTGATGCATTACAACCACTGGTCTGGTCATTCTTCTAATTGGTCCCTACAGTGTTGTTTTGATTACCACTCGAGTTATAACCACCATTCTCCTTCTACTGGGCGCCTCCCCTAATAATCTTGAAGCACTGGAAAGCCCTGTGGTCTAGCTTTCCACAATCATAGCACTTCCACAAGTTCCCATTGCAGTCAGGTCTTGGGTGGCTAGTCTTGTTGCACTTCTTGCAAATGGGATTACCTTCTGTTCTGATTGATGTTCCTGCTCCCCAAATATCCATCGGAGTTCTAATAGTTGTTGGGCTTGAATTTCTTGTCATTGCCTTAATTAATAGTCTTCCCAGCACTTGGGGGGTTCACCCTTCCTATTGTCCCGCTCATTGACCTCCTTCTACGCTTAATATGATTAATATTTTATTGGTTCATATAATAAATTCCTTACATATATGTTATTTTATGTTATATGCGAAGAACTCCCCTTACTTGTGGTTTTATACAGAAACAGGTAAAAATACTGAAGAAAAGGGTCTAGATGCATGTGCCAAAAACTTAACGATCAAGACGGGACCAATCGGGAGCAAAAACAACTATTCTTGTGCATTTTAAGGTGTGTCCGGGTTTGTGTACTTGTTTACAAAGCCAGACCAACCATGAGAAGAACTATCTATGAAATACCCCAAACCTTGATATGTGGTTTAAATATCAAACTATGGTATGTAAAGGCTAAAAAGTTCCTTAGAAACATCAGTGAACAATTTAAACCATAGTAAAATGCAATAAAGCACTAAGACACAGTTTGAGCAAAAACATGCTCTAAGCTATGAGCGAACTTGGTTAGGACCCAAAGAGCCTACCAAGACTTAATAATATTCAAGTATGATTTAATAGGGCTAATTAAGTCCTTAGGAAACCTTGGTAGACATTAGAACCAAACAAAACATAAATAAATGCCTTAAAGTCAATAAGAGCAAAATGTGCTCTAAGCTTGGGATAAATTTGTATAAGACCTAATGGTCATACCTATACCTTATTTATATGTTAATGAACATATTAAATCAATTACTAAAGAAAACCAAGCTGTGAAAACAAGTTAAAACACAAAATGTGCTTTAAGGAGTGTTAAAGCACGTTTTTGAAAAATTGTCTTGTAAATGAGTTTTGAGTGGCTAAATGTCCACCATTACTCTTAAATATATATGTGTACTATATAGTATCACATTTGGGTGGCTATATCAATGGAAATCAAAAATTTCACTTCTATGTGCCTTGTTTTTGTGAATAGTGATTTTTATAAGCTAGTTTGTAACATATGTTATCATAAGTAATTAAATTGACAATAAAGACTAAAGCACCCTTCTAACTAAATGGGGGCCGGTTTTCAAGGTGTGAGTCACCAATATGTAAAAGAAATCAAATAAGTAAAGTAAAGCTTATAAAGTAAAGTACTATTCTACTTTACTACTTAATATCTTCTAAAGGTAGAACTTATCTTCATTTCTCCCTTCCTCCTTCATTTCACACGGCTTCTAAGCTCTCTTCTACCTCTTTTCTTTCTGTTCTCACGGTGATGCTACAGCAACAGCACCAAATGCCATCTTCCTCTCATTAAGCTCTTCAATTCTATCCGTTCAAAATCCCAAGAGCTCCATTTCGGTGCCAAGAGGAATCACCATGGGAGGAGCTTGAGCTTGTGTTTCTACATATTATTACTCTCCTTTGCTTCAAGGTAAGGAAACTCAAAGAAAAATGAAGTTTCCTTCATGTTTTTACCTTGACCGAAAATCACCATTAATGGTGCTCATTGTGTTGCTTGTAACACCCCAACTCAATCCAATTGTGGTCTCGCAACTTAACAGCATATATATATACATGTCACAGCGAATTCTTTACAATCCAGGACCTTGCCACGGTCTGACTACAGAATACGAACATTAGTACAACAATCTTAACCATTACCTATTCTTCTTACAATCCTCTCACAAACCTATACTTACTAACTCACTTGCCATACGAGTGTACATGCACAACTCGTAGGTCACACTTAATCCTTAACACTGTATCCTCTTCTTACTCTTGCGACGGCCGCTTCCTGATGTACCTGTGTAGTAAAAACAGCCCCAAAGGGGGGTCAGCACGAATGCTGGTACGATCCCCTCATGGCCCCCAAGCTAACGTGGCTACGACGACTAATTGTCGATACATGGAGGTTGATTAGATGCACAAATAATAGTAAGTGCAGTAAACAACAACTCAATATGAACAATCAAGTTCACACCACATGAACGACCTTAAATGCGTTCCCTTAATTAGAGAGTTAATTATTTAACTCCTTAAGTAATGTTCCTCTTAATCTTAGTCCAACCTTATCTCACCTCAATCTTAGTCTATCTTAATCTTAGAAACAACATCCTTTAATAAGGAGTGGATGTCATATCTTAATCGTAATTTATACAAACCATCCTTTAAAGAGGAATGGTTGCAACTCATCTTAACCTTAACTTAATCTTAATCTTAACAATACAAATCATCCTTAAAAGGAATGATTGTAACTTATCTTAATCTTAACTTAATCTTAGTCTTAACAATACAAATCATCCTTTAAAAAGGAATGATTGTAACTTATCTTAATCTTAAACTTAATCTTAGTCTTAACAATACAAATCATCCTTTAAAAAGGAATGATTGTAACTTATCTTAATCTTAACTGATTCTCAGAATACAAACCGCTCCTGGAGGGGAATGGTTTGAAACCTAAGTCCAAACCTGGGATTTAGGTGATCCCACCGCACCATCTTAATGCCACCTACCCTGGACGGGAATCCAGCGTAGCTGAGCCGGCAACCGGCCCTAGGCTACAAGTCGAAGACAAGTCCTTAAGCGGAGGGCGGATCTGATTCAGATACCGTCCCCTTTTTCCTTAGCATGCATGACCGGAGATCGGTCCCGGGTTTCCTCACTCAAGTTCCAGTTAGTAATAGTCTCAAGACCATTTTGTTGGTTAACCTCTTTCGGTTTATATCAGACCCATATTAGGGTGTGTTCCTTAGCCTCACTCAATTCCTTACTAAACGTTAGTTAGTAAGTTCTCACGGTATGTTGTGTTAGTTTTCAAACATCACACAACAATACAATAATCATAATATTCCGGTTGCATGCTTTATCTTGTTTAGTGAGCACACAAAACAGATAGCACACAAGCCGAGGGACACCTCGTTAGCAAGCAGGTCACAAAAAGAACTGTACCGTTCAACCGTTGGTCGTTCGGTTGCTTACTCTCTTCCGTAGTCCAAATTCCCAAGTCCTAAAACATTCATTCAGTTTTAGGTTGTCAATCACTTAACTTAATTCAACTTACTTAACTTACTTAACCCTTAATGATCCCCACCTAACACCTCTTAAGTCTTACAACTTAATCTTACAAACTTAATCTTAAACTTTTAAGTTATTCTTAACTTAATCCCTTAGGTCTTTATACCTCTAATCATCATTGCCCCTTAATGGGGTACCATTAATACCACTAACTCTTTAGGGTTTCTTTCTTTTTTTTTTTTTTTTTTTATGGTCCGACCGACCCACCGACCGACCCACCCCCTGGGTAGGTCGGCTGCAGAGAACATCCAAATTCACAGTTTCAGCCCGACCGACCCAGACTGGGGTCGGTCCCCTGGGTAGGTTGGCTGCAGAAACTTCCCATATTGTCAAACTTTCTCCAAATTTTCCTCAAGCCTCCTAATGTGTTCTAACATCATTTGGCACATCAAACCTACCTTATAACCTCCACCAAACTCATTAAAACAACTTCCAAAGATCTTCTCAAACTTTTACTCAATTCTTTCAAGAAATTCCTAACACTTGTCAATTAATTCCTTATATTTCTAACATGTACATTTTGCCTAAAACTTCAACTAACCAAAGTGTTTCTTTTCTACCCATATAACTCCTTCTTAACATCATTGCACTCCTTCTTTGCTTGTTAAACCTTCCAAGGTTATCTTGCATGTCCATGCACAATTTCTCTTCTTTTCACTTGTTACTCATCACTCTTAAACTCTTAAGCTTGCTTATACATTTCTTCCATTACTTTAATACCTTGACATTGTTCTTCATTTACCTAAGTCCTGAATACTCAATTACATTCTCTTGATTCCTAAATCCTTCAAAGTAATGCCTAAGTCATTATAACTCATTATAACACTTTATCTCACCCCTTTTTCATCAAGACAACCTCTAAGACTTCCTAGTACTTCCTTAGTCATTAAATTCCCTTAGGACATATCTTAATCACCTTAAGCATTACACCTTCTCCTTAAACTTATGCACAAGTCTTACATTCCTCATCTCATGATTTTGGTGTGTTTAGTACACTCGCCAATCCTCTAATTCCTCTTAGACATCTCTAGGTCACTCTAAACCTCAAGAACACCTTAGTTAACTCATTTCCACCCAATTTTTCTTTTCATGCTCCCTGGTAAACCCTAGGGCATATTAACTCACCACTACCACTTAAACACTTTGTTTTCTACTCAAATTTTGCCATAGCTTCTCTAGCATCTTATCATGCCCAACTACATTGTTTTCCTCATTCAACCATCTCACACACATCAAGTTCTTTCTCATCATATCTCATCACCCAAACCAACTCATTCTCAACAAAACTCAATATATTGCAATAATCTTAAATTGCATAGCACTAAGGCTCTTAAATGACATGGCTCTTAGGCCCTTAAATGACTTAAACTTAAACACTGAATTTCCCACATATAAAAGCTTTCAACCTGCAAATACACCCATCAATCTCATAGTAGTTATAGTGTTCTTAAAACTCATCTTAAACTTATATTACTAACTCATTTCCTTTGGCTCCTTAGTCACAAGTTCTCAAGCTTATTTAAGTTTTTTCTTAGGTTACATAACCCATTACCTAATGTAAGCCCTAGGCCACATTGGTATCCACCTAAACTCATCCCTTAAAACTTAAACCACCATTAGGTAAGCATTTTACCTTGTTTTCTCAAGCTTATCTTAACTTCCTCCTTAGACCTTCTTCTTGCATGAATCTCGGCCACCACTTAAATTCCCCTTGCCAATGTTTCTAATCAATATTCAATGACTCATATGAGTACTAAACAATACACTAACCTCAAGGAATAAAAACCTAGGTTAGAATGTGTTCTAAGGCATAAAAGTGGATGATTACCTTTGAAGTCTCAAGGTAGACTTTGGCATGAATGAAATAGGACCTCCACTAGTCCTTGGTGAATAAATCAAGCTAGAACAAGGCATAAAAACAAGGCCCCATGAGTAGAAATTTTCGGCCATGTACAAGAGATGATGGAAACATGGTTTTTCTTACATTTTCTTTACCTTAAGAGAATGGGAGAAGCTAATGAGCTCTTCAAACTTGATTTTCCTCCATCAATGGAGTTTTCTCATGGCACCAAACTTGAGCTTTGCAAAGATTTGAAAAGATAAGAAAGCTAGAGCTGAGCTAACTAAGAATAATATGTGTTTAGTTTTGATTTGGAGCTAAAATGAGTAAGTTGTTGCCAAAGCAAGGTGAAGCAACAATGGAGGCTGCTTGGGACGGTTTGGAACAGAGAGAGAGAAAAGAAGAAAAGAACCGTGGGAAGAAGAAGAGAAATGAAGAAGAGAGGAGAGAGGTAGGCTAATATAAGGTATTTGCTTTTATAAAGCAAATAGTACTATCTCTTTTACTCTTCTTTTCCTTTATTTGCTTAGTCATGTGGTGACTCCTCACATCAAAAACCGGCCCCCCTCTTGTAGTTGGAGATATTTATGGTCTTGGTTGACCATCTTATTGACTTATGTTGACTTATGTCTTAACTAGCACTAAATAGTTACTATTCACTAAACAAGGCACATAATCGGGAAATTTTTGATTTCCCATTGATTTAGACCTCCTAATGTGATACTAATTAGTACACATGTTGATTAAAGAGTAATGATGGACATTTAGCCACTCAAAACTCAATTCTAAGACAATTTCTCAAAAATGTGCTTTAAGACTTCTTAAAGCACATTTTATGTTTTAACTTGTTTTCAAGCTTGGTTTTCTTTGCTAATTGATTTAAAATGACCATTAGAATATTACTAAGGTCTTATCATGATATTTGGGTACTCACCCAAGTCTCTCCAAGCTTAGAGCACATTTTTGCCCTAATTGCCCTTAAGGCACTTTCTTGTGTTTTCCTTGGTTTAAATTGTCTACCAATCTTTCTAAGGCATATACTAGCCTTACTACATCATAATTTGATGTTTACTTAGCATACTTAGGTTTGGGGTATTTCAATCTACCCCCCTTAAAAGAACTTTGTCCCCAAAGTTCCCATGCATCTTATCTTATTAGGATACATGTCTTACCTCATTCCTTAGATCTTATAGATCATACTTATGTATACTTAATCTCATTGGATCATTAGATCCGCCATATTCTTATACTTAAATATCACACAACATGCTTAAGCATGTGTAGCACTCAAAATTCCTTTTGTTCCTTTTTGATGATTAAAACATTCACATAACTTCCAACGTATTCTCCCATGTCACCGGTCCGTAGACAATGGCTCATTCGTCCTCGTCACCATGGGCCAGAATACAAAACACGCTGCTCTCCCCATGTCACCGGTCCGAAGACAAAGGCTCGTGCGTCCTCGACTTCATGGGCGAGACTCAGTAAAAAGGTAATCCTTTTTACGAGGTCATGTGAGGAATAATTCCTCTAATTAAAAATACAATCAACTCCAATTCATTTTATCCTAAGGCCTCTATCCTTAGTGTGATTTAATTGTGACCACTGGTAGGGAGTTTCAGGAATCATCCAACCCTGATGTGATCAGCATCAGTGTAAACTATCCTTCCACCCCATTTTGTGTTCGGTTTCCCTTGATCCCTAGAAAATCAAGTTCCACCTCCCACGTCATTTTCAAACATCCAAATATTCACTCATGTCCAATTTTCTATCTTTTTAGTTCTTCTAATCATAATCAATACATCTCCAAAGTGTGGACTCAGTCCATCAAACATTCCAAATTCATCTCTTAGTAATTACCTCAAGACTTAAATTCCTACTAAGTTCTAAACTGTCCATACCAATTCTCACCATCTTATATCTCATAGCATTACAATTTCCTTTCTCATAATGTTATCTTATTCTTATCTCACACATAGTCTCATATCGACTAACCTCATATATTCCTTATTCCTTAAGTCTCCTTAAACCTCTTCCTTAATTCTTTTAACTTGTACTCACACCGGAGTTAACAAGATAGGTACTCATATGTATGGTATTCACATCTTCTGTGTGCAATAACCATGATTTATCTTAAAATGTTTATGTAAAACATATTCTCAAATTATTTTGTGCTATGCACACCGTAGTTTATGTACTCAGTACACAAACATACACTAAGCGGTTTTCGCTCTACCCCCCTTAAAATGGATTACGCCCACGTAATCAGCGTCACATCATCTTTGAACATAAGTTCAAGATGTCTAATTCTCACCAAGCATTCTAGCTTCCACATTATCTATCTTACTTATAATTCGATCAGAAATGACTTAGTCTCTGTATCGAGGATTCTTAACGGTACTTATACCGTATTCTTAACTTAGTTTGGTCTAATCTCAAAGTAGTGGTCTGCTAGCTTCCGCTGCGCGCCTCTGATAATCTTAGTCTTAATTGTCTCAATGGACACGTGTTATCTTTATATATACACGGCCTTAATGAGTTGTAATTCGTCTATCCATTCTCCTTGAAGATCTTACGCTCATACTCTTGGTATTTTCTCGAATGTCTAAGTTGTTCTCCCCAACTGACCTTTGGTCTAAGGATGATTCTTAGTCTGAAACTACTGTTTAGTGCATAATGCGCTTTACACTCTTAATCTCTTACATCTTAAGGCATGTTCAATGTCTGTACTTAACAATCCGGGCTCTTCGCACTCCATAGTCCTTAATTATTCGTTCTCTGATTTCTCGTGTTGTTGGTTCAACTGAATTCTTCTCCTCAACTGTTTGTGGTAGTAGCTGTTCTTGTCTGATCTTGCGTCGTTGTCCGTGGTACGGAGTCGACTACCTCCTGTGCTCCTTACACCACTCGTCTACGTGCATGGGGTACCTTACTGGTACATTACTACTTACCCAACTAACTCATAAATGAGCATGTTAGGCCTGCAAGCCCTGTGGGGTGCAGTCGTCCCACGTCTCGTTTTAGTAAACTCATAGTGTCCGTCACACGTTTAGCTATTGCTAATTATGAAGTATTCTGTTGTCGATCTCCTTTCATTGTTCCATAATAACATTTATTGTTCTTCTTGAAGTTAATCAAGGGAAATCCATTTACTGCGTTCTTGGGTATGGTATGCTCCAGCTCCTTTCTATATTCCGTATTGATTCTATTTCTTAGTAGCTTAGGTCTCTTTCCATAGAGCCTCTTATCTTCTTTCTCATATTCATTCTATTAGGAAAGCACTTCCAGTTCCTTAAGGAATGGGTAGTGTGCTTCCTGCGAAATCTTACCTAACCAGGTCCAGACTACTGGCATCAACGCTCAGTTCGTCTACCATCTTATTTTCTTACTTATGTTGGTCTTAACTCATAAATCTAATTGCCTCAGTGTCAATATTTGACGGCTCATACATAATGGTCGCCTTACCGCGCACCATGACTTAATCCACTTATCTAACTATTGTACTCACGACCACTACTACCGTGGTAGTTGGCCTTTACCATGTTGCCCATTAATGGTGCAACCTCTTACTCACTTATTCTAATGTCTTACCTTATACTCAATCCCTTCTTGGTGTAAACACACTGGGAGTTCTCTCATTCCGGTATTGGCGGTTGTCGTACCGTGTTGTAAAATAGTTGACTCTTGATATGAATATGTTATGCTCCAATCTCAGATTCGTAAGTAGGCTAATTTCTTTCGCTTTCTTTCATCCTTAGTGATGTTATCTACCATGTAGTTTTAACTGGTTACTGAAGAAGTCATCCACTGAATCACAAGCTCCTCTGAGCATTGATTAATTGACGTGCCATAATGTGCAGTCACGGTGTTTATCTCTGACGATCACTAATTCTTACCTCCTGGTGTCGGATATGGGGTCTATCTCTGCAACCTACCTTATTACTCAAGTGTATCTGATATGTTCTAAGGTAATCTCAAGGTTCATGGTTTCCATTTTCTAAATAAAGTGTATTTTATCTCTAATATGTGAAAGCCCTTTTGAGGGGTTCATTCCCACTTATGGCCTCACAACAAGGAGAGGTATCCCCACCCTAAAGGCATGGTTCGTTCTCCGCTCCTGTCCTTAGCATTAACTCAATATTCTCATTAGTATCCTTTCTTGGTAATGTTTTTCCCAATCTAAATTATAGGTTTGGTAACCGTTCACATCTACAAATTGTAGTCCCTCGTGGCTTAAACAAGCTCTCTTATAACTTACTGCGCCTCAGGCTCTGATGTGGTTAACATCCTTGGCTCGTAGGCTCTTAATGCTTAATGTCTCAGTTCATTATTTGTACTCTTACTCATCTGCAGGTCATTCTCTTAAGATTCTGGTTCCTTAAGCACTATCCACCGTTAGGTTATACACTAAATATAGTATCGGGTTTCATGGTAAGTTGCTGCATCCTGCTTCCTGCTATGGAAGTTTATTCAGGTGATCTGCGGTTACTTAGTGTCTTTGACAATACTGTCATTTTACTAGACTTATATCTTTTAATAGTCAAGGTTAGGTTCGTATTAGGCGTTTGCCTTACGGTGTCCAAGTCGGATATCATCCTGTCGTCTTATACTTCCATCTCAACGCTTCGTTCAACTTCTGTGATTACGCCACCCTTTGATGATCAATCATACTTGGGTGTTAATGAGTTAGACGAACAGTACTAGCTGTCATTCATCAGTTTGTTCGGCTCGACTATGCCCGCTCTGTGGGGGTAGTCCTCTGAGCTTTCCTTTTCCAAGGTTGTACGACTTTAATCCTTAGTAGGTTATAGCGTTGCTCATATTTATACGGTTTAGTATCTCGTCTAAGCTCAGCTCCCTGCTGACTGATGTGTCGGCTCATCTCATCATGGTCAGGCCATCAGGCCCCTCCAAGGTCCTATTTTTTTTTGTTCTTATGGGTTTACCATCCGGTATTAGTATATGCTACAACTGTGGCGTTCTCCCATCTTGCCATGATGGCTTTCTGTGTAGCTTAACCTTGGTAGCACTGCTATGGCAAGTGCGCCATGCAGGATGGGTTATTGGTACAAGGTACTTCGGTAGTGATACTTCCTTCTAATTTCCATGTAATTGGTAGTCCTCGGGACTCCTTCGATAATCTCTTATTTTGGATAACCGACCACCCGGCAGTTTCCTTGTTGTTTGACAGTACTGTCATCTATTAGGGCGTTCCTCTTTCTGAGGGAATCCCTTAATATTTCCTTATGTCTTAATCCTCGCTCTTGTCTCCACACATCTTGTTGTGGTTACTAAGTAATGATTCTCCTTTAGGCACTACATCGTAGTCCTATTTCGGTATACAATTTATATGTGTTTCCACCGTTGTCCGCGTTATGTCGGCCAGGTCTTGTAACCTTCCTCGTAATATGGGGTTTGGAGTTCCCGTTTCTAACTGGACTTTCCAGTAATCTCAATCCTTATGCTTGGTATTATCCTACTGTTATGCTCCTTCGGACCACTGTCCGGTACTCATGTCGCTTCCCTTTTCCTTTTTATTGCACCCGTAGTGCTTTCCTTACCATTGGTATTGCGGGTTATTTCGACTGCGTAGCATGTCGACCCATGTTGCCGGTAATTACCGTTCCCTTACTGATAGTATTCCATAGGTAGCGCCTGTTTCTCAGCTACGCTCCATTAAAACCTCCAAGTTCTCCATAACTGTTGTGCAACAAGATGTTTCTCGTATTGCTCACTGTTAGCTAACTGCCAGATCGGGTTTCCCCGAGTAAGAGAAGGCTTTCTTCTCTCTGGCGTTTGTTCCACAAATTCAGGGTTAGGGATGTGGAGGGAGGGTCTAGGTACTATGGATGTCCGGTAAGCACCGGGAAGTCCCGACTAACGCACCTCTCACTCTATCTCTCAACCCTTAACCCATAACTCAATCTCAACCTCAATATTCTCCTAAGTTCGGTATTTCTTGTCTTCAGAGCGTAACTACGCTCTGATACCACTTTTGTAACACCCCAACTCAATCCAATTGTGGTCTCGCAACTTAACAGCATATATATATACATGTCACAGCGGAATTCTTTACAATCCAGGACCTTGCCACGGTCTGACTACAGAATACACCGAACATTAGTACAACAATCTTAACCATTACCTATTCTTCTTACAATCCTCTCAACAACCTATACATCTTACTAACTCACTTGCCATACGAGTGTACATGCACAACTCGTAGGTCACACTTAATCCTTAACACTTGTATCCTCTTCTTACTCTTGCGACGGCCGCTTCCTGATGTACCTGTGTAGTAAAAACAGCCCCCAAAGGGGGTCAGCACGAATGCTGGTACGATCCCCTCATGGCCCCCAAGCTAACGTGGCTACGACGACTAATTGTCGATAGCATGGAGGTTGATTAGATGCACAATATAATAGTAAGTGCAGTAAACAACAACTCAGATATGAACAATCAAGTTCACACACAATGAACGACTTAAATGCGTTCCCTTAATTAGAGAGTTAATTATTTAACTCCTTAAGTAATGTTCCCTCTTAATCTTAGTCCAACCTTATCTCACCTCAATCTTAGTCTTATCTTAATCTTAGAAACAACCATCCTTTAATAAGGAGTGGATGTCACTTATCTTAATCTTAATTATACAAACCATCCTTTAAAGAGGAATGGTTGCAACTCATCTTAACCTTAACTTAATCTTAATCTTAACAATACAAATCATCCTTTAAAAAGGAATGATTGTAACTTATCTTAATCTTAACTTAATCTTAGTCTTAACAATACAAATCATCCTTTAAAAAGGAATGATTGTAACTTATCTTAATCTTAGTCTTAACAATACAAATCATCCTTTAAAAAGGAATGATTGTAACTTATCTTAATCTTAACTTATTCTCAGAATACAAACCGCTCCTGGAGGGGAATGGTTGTAACCTAAGTCCAAACCTGGGATTTAGGTGATCCCACCGCACCATCTTAATGCCACCTACCCTGGACGGGAATCCAGCGTATCTGAGCCGGCAACCGCCCTAGGCTACAATCCGAAGACAAGTCCTTACGCGGAGGGCGGATCTGATTCAGATACCGTCCCCCTTTGTTCCTTAGCATGCTGACCGGAGATCGTCCCGGGTTTCCTCACTCAATTCCAGTTAGTAATAGTCTCAAGACCATTTTGTTGGTTAACCTCTTTCGGTTTATATCAGACCCATATTAGGGTGTGTTCCTTAGCCCACACTCATTCTTACAAACGTTAGTTAGTAAGTTCTCACGGTATGTTGTGTAGTTTTCAAACATCACACAACAATACAATAATCATAATATTCCGGTTGCATGCTTTATCTTGTTAGTGAGCACACAAAAACAGATAGCACACAAGCCGAGGGACACCTCGTTAGCAAGCAGGTCACAAAAAGAACTGTACCGTTCACCGTTGGTCGTTCGGTTGCTTACTCTCTTCCGTAGTCCAAATTCCCAAGTCCTAAAACATTCATTCAGTTTTAGGTTGTCAATCACTTAACTTAATTCACTTACTTAACTTACTTAACCCTTAATGATCCCCCCTAACACCTCTTAAGTCTTACAACTTAATCTTACAAACTTAATCTTAAACTTTTAAGTTTATTCTTAACTTAATCCCTTAGGTTCTTTTATACCTCTAATCATCATTTCCCCTTATGGGGTACCATTAATACCACTAAACTCTCTTAGGGTTTCTTTCTTTTTTTTTTTTTTTTTATGGTCCGACCGACCCACCGACCGACCCACCCCTGGGTAGGTCGGCTGCAGGAACATCCAAATTCCACAGTTTCAAGCCCGACCGACCCAGACTGGGGTCGGTCCCCTGGGTAGGTCGGCTGCAGAAACTTCCCATATATTGTCAAACTTTCTCCAATTTTTCCTCAAGCCCTCTAATGTGTTCTAACATCATTTGGCACATCAAACCTACCTTATAACCTCCACCAAACTCATTAAAACAACTTCCAAAGATCTTCTCAAACTTTACTCAATTCTTTCAAGAAATTCCTAACTTGTCAATTAATTCCTTATATTTCTAACATGTACATTTTGCCTAAACTTCAACTAACCAAAGTGTTTCTTTTCTACCCATATAACTCCTTCTTAACATCATTGCACTCCTTCTTTGCTTGTTAAACCTTCCAAGGTTATCTTGCATGTCCATGCACAATTTCTCTTCTTTTCACTTGTTACTCATCACTCTTAAACTCTTAAGCTTGCTTATACATTTCTTCCATTACTTTAATACCTTGACATTGTTCTTCATTTACCTAAGTCCTAAATACTCAATTACATCCTCTTGATTCCTAAATCCTTCAAAGTAATGCCTAAGTCATTATAACTCATTATAACACTTTATCTCACCCCTTTTTCATCAAGACAACCTCTAAGACTTCCTAGTACTTCCTTAGTCATTAAATTCCCTTAGGACATATCTTAATCACCTTAAGCATTACACCTTCTCCTTAAACTTATGCACAAGTCTTACATTCCTCATCTCATGATTTTGGTGTGTTTAGTACACTCGCCAATCCTCTAATTCCTCCTAGACATCTCTAGGTCACTCTAAACCTCAAGAACTCCTTAGTTAACTCATTTCCACCCAATTTTTCTTTTCATGCTCCCTGGTAAACCCTAGGCATATTAACTCACCACTAACCACTTAAACACTTTGTTTTCTACTCAAATTTTGCCATAGCTTCTCTAGCATCTTATCATGCCCAACTACATTGTTTTCCTCATTCAACCATCTCACACACATCAAGTTCTTTCTCATCATATCTCATCACCCAAACCAACTCATTCTCAACAAACTCAATATATTGCAATAATCTTAAATTGCATAGCACTAAGGCTCTTAAATGACATGGCTCTTAGGCCTTAAATGACTTAAACTTAAACACTGAATTACCCACATATAAAAGCTTTCAACCTGCAAATACACCCATCAATCTCATAGTAGTTATAGTGTTCTTAAAACTCATCTTAAACTTATATTACTAACTCATTTCCTTTGGCTCCTTAGTCACAAGTTCTCAAGCTTATTTAAGTTCTTTTTCTTAGGTTACATAACCCATTACCTAATGTAAGCCCTAGGCCACATTGGTATCCACCTAAACTCATCCCTTAAAACTTAAACCACCATTAGGTAAGCATTTTACCTTGTTTTCTCAAGCTTATCTTAACTCCCTCCTTAGACCTTCTTCTTGCATGAATCTCGGCCACCACTTAAATTCCCCTTGACAATGTTCTAATCAATATTCAATGACTCATATGAGTACTAAACAATACACTAACCTCAAGGAATAAAAACCTAGGTTAGAAATGTGTTCTAAGGCATAAAAGTGGATGATTACCTTTGAAGTCTCAAGGTAGACTTTGGCATTGAATGAAATAGGACCTCCACTAGTCCTTGGTGAATAAATCAAGCTAGAACAAGGCATAAAAACAAGGCCCCATGAGTAGAAATTTCGGCCATGTACAAGAGATGATGGAAACATGGTTTTTCTTACATTTTCTTTACCTTAAGAGAATGGAGAAGCTAATGAGCTCTTCAAACTTGATTTTCCTCCATCAATGGAGTTTTCTCATGGCACCAAACTTGAGCTTTGCATGATTTGAAAAGATAGAAAGCTAGAGCTTGAGCTAACTAAGAATAATATGTGTTTAGTTTTGATTTGGAGCTAAAATGAGTAAGTTGTTGCCAAAGCAAGGTGAAGCAACAATGGAGGCTGCTTGGGACGGTTTGGAACAGAGGAAAAGAAGAAAAGAACCGTGGGAAAGAAGAGAAATGAAGAAGAGAGAGAGGTAGGCTAATATAAGGTATTTGCTTTTATAAAGCAAATAGTACTATTCTCTCTTTTACTCTTCTTTTCCTTTATTTGCTTAGTCATGTGGTGACTCCTCACATCAAAACCGGCCCCCCTCTTGTAGTTGGAGATATTTATGGTCTTGGTTGACCATCTTATTGACTTATGTTGACTTATGTCTTAACTAGCACTAAATAGTTACTATTCACTAAACAAGGCACATAATCGGGAAATTTTTGATTTCCCATTGATTTAGACCTCCTAATGTGATACTAATTAGTACACATGTTGATTAAAGAGTAATGATGGACATTTAGCCACTCAAAACTCAATTCTAAGACAATTTCTCAAAAATGTGCTTTAAGACTTCTTAAACATTTTGTGTTTTAACTTGTTTTCAAGCTTGGTTTTCTTTGCTAATTGATTTAAAATGACCATTAGAATATTACTAAGGTCTTATCATGATATTTGGGTACTCACCCAAGTCTCTCCAAGCTTAGAGCACATTTTTGCCCTAATTGCCCTTAAGACACTTTCTTGTGTTTTCCTTGGTTTAAATTGTCTACCAATCTTTCTAAGGCATATACTAGCCTTACTAAATCATAATTTGACATTTACTTAGCATACTTAGGTTTGGGGTATTTCATTTGTTCTAACTCCATTTGAATCTTTCAAGGACTTGGTGGAGTCCTCTCTTGGTAGATATTCCAATTCCCTTCAAAGACCAAGGTAAAACAACTATCTTAATGCTCTTTGAACAATGTAAAACCTAGGGTTTATAATGAGATTAAGCTTGGAGCTTGAATACTCATCACATTGTTTTTGTAATGTTTAGAAGTTGACAAGCAACTAAGCTTAGCCGATTTTTAAACAAGGAAACAAGAAAGAAGTTTGTGAGGAAAAGAGTTAAATATGCTATCTCAATGTGGTTTAATGCCTTAGGAGAAATGAGCTTATAATGCTTGCTAAAACTACCTAAAGAGCAAATGGTGAATGACTTAGTAAAGTGTTCTCAAGGAGACTAGTAAAAGAACATATGTCTTGGTGTGTGTAATTGCAGGTCAAAGGCTTATATATTGTGGAAATTCAGTGTTTAAGGTTTATGCAATTTAAGGGCCTAAGAGCCATGTTGTTTAAGGGCCTAAGTTCCAAGCAATTTAAGTTATGCACTATATTGTGATGTAGTGCTAAATGTGTGAATTTTGTGTATAAAAATGTGTTTGATGGATTTTAGGTGTTCTTGAATGAAATAAGGTGAAAACCTAAGTGTTTGGATGTGAGTATATACAAGAGAAACTATGGCAAAATTTGGAAAATGTGTAAGAAGTTCTAAGTGTTTTAAGTAAGTTTTGGTGAACTAGGAAGTGTTAAAGGTGAACAAATGCTTTACTTGGGAAGAAAATATGTATTAAGGTGATTTAGAGTGATGCAAGGATTTAGGTGTTATCTTGGAAGTTCTAGGAATTCAATGTGTGTTTTGAGAATGTATTTAAGTCTTGGAGAAGTTTGTTCAAGGTTTAGGAATGTTAATGTTTAGGTAAGATGTCAAAAAGGAGATTTAGTTAGTAAGAAAAAGAAGTTGAGAGGTGATGTTAAGGTGTAGAGGAAGCACCTTAGTATAGTGGTCATTATAGGTGAAATACCACCTAGAAATCTTAAGGAGAAAACATTCCAAGTGCTAGGAATTTTGTAAGGAATTTGTGAATGATAAAATGGTTTGGTGAGTGATTTAAAGCGTTTAGCATATGACTAAAGGTGTGTTTGAAGTGCCAAATGATGTTAGAACACATTAGGAGGCTTGAGGAAAAGTTTGGAGAAATTTGACAAAGTTTGGACAAACTCTGATGTTGTCCGACCCAGTGGTCCGACCCAGTTATGGGTCGGACAGCTCTGTTTAGTCACCTATTGGAGTCTCTGGAATGGTCCGACCCAGATGGTTGGGTCGGACATGGGTCGGACATGTGTATTTAAAGACGGGAAAAGTTTCTGGAACGGTCCGACCCAGCTGTGGGTCGGACGGTGGGTCGGACGGCCAAAATTATGCAAAAAAAAACAAGACAATGTTGAAAGGAGAATCAAAGTGATATTTTGGTATTAGAATATGCCTAAGTTCATGTATGAGGTTTGGGTAATTAATGGAGGTGGAGAAATAGTGCAACAAGGTTTGAAAAATGCAATTTTACTAAGTCTGTAGCTTTGGTCCGGGACCTAGGTCATGGTTCAAGTCCCGGACCCAGGGGTGTAAAATAGGCCGAGAGTCGCATAAGGATGTGGTCCGGGACTTAGGCCTTGTATAAGGTCCCGGACCACCCCATTTTAAAAGGCCGAGACTTGAGTTAGCATATGGTCCGGGACTTAAGAAGAGGACCAAGTCCCGGACCACTATAAAAACATGGTTTAGGTTATTAAAAGATTCTAATGATGGGGATTGATGGATAATGATGTTATAAGGTTGTGTAGGACATGTTAGGTGAGTTATAGTCACAATTTGGTGGGTGAAAAGTTGAAGTAAAATGAAAGAGTGAAACATGTTAAAGAATGTAAAGTTAACCAAGTTAACGGGGAAAAGTTATAAGCATTAGACTTTAAACAATCATGTTACCCCGATGTTAATAAAAGTATATGTAATGTTATCAGTTGTTCGAGAATTGCTCGAGGAACATAAGTGGACGTGGTAAAGTGGACTCCGGTGACAGGTATGGTTTTCTTGCAACCTGTGTCCTACCAGATTACACCGGCTTGTATGCCAATGTGTTTTCCTGTGTGTTTGCCGTGATAAGCCTCAGACTTATCATGTTTTAGTGTACTTAATTATAAGATTATTAGCCAAATTAAGGTTAGAATAATTAATATTTATGCTATATTATGTATTAAGTCTATTATTTGTTCAGATTGATGTTTTTATATGTTTTTCCATACAAGGAGACATTTCTGACCAAAATGCCGGACATAAGGCCGGATCATACCTGCACGGCAGAAGCGTGGTGCAGAAAAGGACTCTATGCCGGGTTAGTTGCCGGGTATATCCAATCCGGCATACCTGTGAAAAGTCCTCTCGGTTGACCAGACGATGGCAGTTAATGACCGTTGCCAAACCAACATATGCCGGGTATGGTGCCGGATGTATCCTGTCCGGCACTGGTACCTTTTCGCGCAGATTAGGCGGTTTCGACCGTTAGCAGTTGGGCACGTGGTTTTATATGCCGGACATAATGTGCACGGCATGACATCCGGCACAACAAGAATGTGATGCCTATAAATAGGACGAGGGGCTACACTTTTGAAACACACTTCAACATACCAAATCACGCCATTCACTTCTCTATTTCCGCCCTCATTCCAAGTGTTGGTGTCCAAGGCTTTTCTCGGATCCATCCACAAGAAGAAGAGAAGATTTCCTTTTCGGGTTAAGGCTTTAACCAATATCCTTCTCCCTCATGTATTCCTTCTCTATTTGAGTGGATGGTGAAGTAGAGACCCTTGTTAGGCTTTGGCTAGGGATGAATTCCTTCTATGTAAACAATATGATTATCTTAATACAAATTCAAGCGTTCATTAAGATTCTGGTTCTTATGGCAAGGGAATTAGTTGATCACTCATTCTCTTTGTGCAAATTCTACTTGTGGAAGATAAGTCCCAAGTAGGATAGGTTAGACAAATCTTAGTGGTCTTTGATGTTTTCATCTATAATTTAGGGTTAGCATTAAAGATTGCGAATTAACCCATCTTTCCCATTTCCTTGTTCATTTCGTGGCATGACATATGCTCGATTTGTTAATGGGTTTTGAGTTTCTTGTTCGACGCAAGAGAGTGGTTTTCACCATATGAACGTGCCGGATGCACTGCCGGGTGCTTCCTGTCCGGCACATTCAAGACTTTGATATGCCGTGCATCTGATGTCCAGGCAGGGCATCCGGCGCAATCATGTTGGTTGGTTAAGTTCGTGTCTTGAAGTTGCATTGCGTGATCATGTTGTTACTTAGGGTGGTTTAGTCCTAAACATCGCATTTATATAGGTTTTAGTTAAATTATGGTGTCATTTACTTTCCCCCCTCATTATTATAGAATAGGCTTTTGCCCGATTAGGACTAGTTTTCTATAAGTCCCTTGGGTTCGATACTCTCGGTCGTAATATATTTACACCATACTCCGACCGGGTTTTATTTTGCTACCCGTAGTAGAGTTGTAGGTTTAGTGTATTATTTTATTCTTTTGTATATAGTTTTTCCTACAATTTCTCTAGTTAGCAAATTGGCGCCGTTGTCCGGGGACTTGGAATTAGTCCAAGTCCTAAAATTGGTAATCGCCCTATTCTTTATTCCTTCTTTTCTTATTATTTCTTTAAATTAATACGTTCATTATTTTTTTTTTTTACTAAATTGAATATGCCGGATCTACCGCCGGGCATGGTAAGCCCGGCATTTGCAGAAAATGTTCAATGCCGGATACATATGAGCCGGCATTATCCGGCATGTGTGATTTCACTTTCTTTCTTTTTGTTTATTTCTGTAAAAAGTTGGATTTTTCACTTAATAAATTCTTTTATTTATTTATTCTTTATTCTTCTAATTATATTATACATTTTTGACTCATTGATTTTACTCATTTGATTAAATCCCTCGTTTATATGTGTGTGCCGTGAACGATGCCGGTTATTCTTACCCGGCCTGCTAAAAAAACGTATGCCGGATATGTAGTATCCGGCAGTCAACCCGGCACTTAGCGAATTCAGAAGAGGCGCCCCAGGGAGACATGCCGTGCTCATGGCCGGGTATGCGTTACCCGGCATTGTAAAATGTTCATTATGCCGGTTAGGTCTAACCCGGCAATATAACCGGCATGTCGCGGGTTCTGAAAAAAAAATAACAGGGTAAGTGGGTTTCACAGACCCACTTTTACCCTACAACAAAAACGCCGCCCAGACCTTCTCCAAGCACACGCCGCCCAAAGGAGCTCAGCGTATTACCATTGCATTCCAGTGAGAAATCGCACCACAAGACCACCGTGAGCAGCCCATTCCGCCTTTCGACCATTTACGAAAACAAACTCAGGTTCCCTCATCATGCATTTGTTTTTCGAATTCGATTTTCTTGTTTGTCGGTTCTATTTGTTGTTTTTGTTAGTTTCGTGGCTTAGTGTAGTGATTTCGGGACTTTGGAACATGCTGTGGTTTTTTAGTTTCTCTGGTATAGTTTTGAGCGTTTCTGAAAAAATCTGGATTCGAGTTTTGAATGAGCCGGATGAGAACTGCCCGGCATCCCGTCCGGCATGAGTTAATTTGAATATGCCGGTGGAGTAATCCGGCATCCCACCCGGCAGGATATCTGATTGCTTCTTCTTTGCCTATTGTGAATCTAGTCTTTTGAATTAATGCCTATAGTAATAATTTGTTGAGAAGTAGTCGATTAGGATTCTGATTCACAGGCATAGGGGCGCACCATGTCCGTCTACAGGATATTCAAGTTTTAATTTTGTACAACTAACATTGATGAACTATTGTCTGGTATTTTTCCTCTGCTCTTTACTTATAGATGACTCGCAGAAGAGCCACTACCCCTCCGCGCGTTTCTGGTTTTGACTCAGAGGAGGATGAGCTGTTAGACCAGGCTGAGGCAGCTTTCGCCGATGCCACTACAGAGGAGGAGGAGGAGGCTCCTCCTGCACCTGCGCTACCTCGTCGATCTACCAGACGGGCAGGCAAGGAGCCAGCTTCCAGCAGTGCCGCACCGCCCCCAGCCAAGAAAACAGGGCTGGCAAGAGGAAGAAGAGGGCTTCTCCAGAGACTCAGAGCGGCCCTGGTTCCACTTCTTCTGCTCCAGAGCATGATGATTTTGGTACACCTGTCCCTCTCCCTCCTCGCATTCCTGATGTACCTACTTTTGATGAGGAAGGATTCGTAAATCCTTCTGCTGCTCAGTACTTTCATCAGTCCAAGATGAAAGGTAAGTGGGTACGGGAGAGGCGAGTGCATCCCGAGGTCTGCATACTATCTGCGATTTCAGAGCTCTTCGAGCGACATGGTTGGTTGGGGATCCTAGACATTGGTCATGGACACTTCTACCCCGGGTTGGTGCGTGAGTTTTACGCCAACTCCGAGTACCGTGGGGTCCCCCAGACGTCAGGAGTTCTGATCCGCTCATTTGTCTCTACACGCTGTATCATTATTACACCAGAGAGCATCGCACAGATCTTGGGCATCGACACTGACCCTCGACAGCGTTCCTTCAGTCGACAGACTCTCGCAGATGCTCATGCCGCTATCCGCGCTCGATTTGATCACGCACTCGCGCTATATGGATAGAGCTCATACTAAGGATCGCGAGGTGATCCCCTTGACCTACATCACCGATCTCCAGTTACGTGTGGCCATGGAGATAATCCGCCATAACATTCGGCCGTGCAAGCATGACGAGCTGAATGATATGGACTGCGCTCTGCTACAGTATCTTCTCGGCCAGCTCGGGGCAGTTGACTCGCGTTTCCCGGTCCAGAGATTGATGTTCGCGCAGTTGGTCCTGCCATCATGCACCGAGAGGACAGCGCCCCATCTTCCCCATGCTCATTCACCAGCATATTATGCAGACGATAGGGGAGACTCAGATTCCTCGAGGCCTACATTTTCAGCCCGAGTCTGCCCCTATTGATGTGCTCTCATTCGACGCTGGTGGTTCAGAGAGTCACCCTCAGGGGAGTTCCTTTATGTTCCCCCAGATCGGAGGTCCCGGACCCCTACTGCTCAGGACTACCCCAGTTACAGGGGGAGGGTGATCAGCTATTATTGCCTCCACCACCTCCGATTGCCACCGCACCACTTCCTACCTCTACTTCAGATGCAGACCCTAGAGTGGCTGCAGAGCTCGATCACTTCCGTCAGGAGCTCCAGCAGCAGCGACACTCTATGGAGGCCTTCCAGGCCGCTCAGCAGGCCGCGTGGGGTGATCTTGATTCCTTCCGGCAGAGTTTGAGGGTCTGCGCACAGATTTGACTACCAGAGTAGACTCTGTTGTGCAGCAGCAGGCTGAGGTTGGGCAGCGACAGGAGGCGTTTGAGGAGCGTATATCTCATCGCCAGGATGAGCAGGAGAGCGGGTTGATGATCGTCTCATGTTGGCTGTAGCGGAGATGAACAAGTCTATGGCGGCCGACCGAAAGAAGGCGAGAAAGGATGAAGAAAGGGTATCTTGTTCCATAGCTGCTTTGGTTAAGAGTCTTCTACGTCGGGATAAGGAGAAGAGGAAGGCGCGTCGAGAGGCGAAGAAGAAGGGGCTTCCTACCCCTAGCTCTTCGAGCCTTTCTGATGTTCCAGACGCTTCACCTGATTCTTCTTCAGACTCTCCACCACCATCCTCCATGCAGGCAGCAGTTCATTAGTTCTTTCTCTCTTTCTCTGTTTATTTATTTTATTTTCCTTCCATTTTCTTTTATTTCTTTTACCTTGTATGCCTAATGGATTCTCAGTTAACTCTCTCTTACATATTATGGAAGCTTGATATTTTAGTGAGTTTTTGGTTACAGTGCCTTTATTTTAGTTGGCTCATGCTGTGACAATTCTGACTCCGCGGCTCCCACAAGTGTAGGGCATTTGTGCCCTCATTCTTCCCACAGGGGAGTATTTTTTTATTATTTTTAATTCATTTTATTTTTACAAAACCATCCGTTGATTCTTTGAATTTTTATTCTTTATTCTTTTTGAAACACTGGGGACAGTGTTCCTGCCAAGTGTAGGGCAGGGGTCCCCCCTTAAAAATTATTTTTTTGCTGGAACTACTTAGTATCTACATAATAGCTGAGATTTTATCAATGTTCTACTAAACTTTTGTCGTTGGCATAGTAAGAGTAGAAAAGGATGAAAGCTTGTTCTCTCAAGAGGTAACCTTTCTAATGACTTGTAGATTCTTTTTTTAACTTCTTGATTCTCTTTATTAACATGAGTATATGACCTTACTCCCATTTCTATCTCAGATTTACTTATGGGTAATATTTTCTTTTCTTTTCCAAAATGGTGAGAATTCTTTTGGGTGAATATCTCAAATAGGGATTATGTAAAAAAAAAGAGAAAAAGAAGCTTCAAAAAGAAAAAAAGAAGAAGAATCTTCTTTCGAAAAAAGAAGCGTTATGAGGTTGCAAAAATTGCCTCAAAAAAAAAACAAACGAGAGTTTTTCCTTTTGTTTTTCTCCTAAATTCCCCGTTCTTCAACAGCAAAAAATCATGGTTGATTCAGAAACCCTTGAAAAATAGGGCTGAACACATAAAAACCATCGATGAGTGTCTTGGCCACATTCAGAAACTCTTGAAAAATAGAGCTGAATGATGGAAACCGGAAAAAGGAGAGATTACAAAATCCCTTATACAAAATAGCCCGAAAGTTTTTGATCGGTTTTGAAATTGTTTATTTTATACCCATTAGTATGTTTCTGGTGGAATAAGGATGATTAAGTGATACTTATGAATTAGAGTCATATGGTTAGGAATATTTATCTAATTGTCATTCTAAAGTTTATCTGTTTTGTGCATAAGTATTTATTCCTTTCTAATCTTGTTTTGCTCGAGGACTAGCAAAAGGTAAGTGTAGGGCCTTGATAAGCCTCAGACTTATCATGTTTTAGTGTACTTAATTATAAGATTATTAGCCAAATTAAGGTTAGAATAATATTAATATTTATGCTATATTATGTATAAGTCTTTATTTGTTCAGATTGATGTTTTATATGTTTTCCATACAAGGAGACATTTCTGACCAAATGCCGGACATAAGGCCGGATCATACCTGCACGGCAGAAGCGTGGTGCAGAAAAGGACTCTATGCCGGGTTAGTTGCCGGTATATCCAATCCGGCATACCTGTGAAAAGTCGCCTCGGTTGACCAGACGATGGCAGTTAATGACCGTGCCAAACCAACATATGCCGGGTATGGTGCCGGATGTATCCTGTCCGGCACTGGTACCTTTTCGCGCAGATTAGGCGGTTTCGACCGTTAGCAGTTGGGCACGTGGTTATTATATGCCGGACATAATGTGCACGGCATGACATCCGGCACAACAAGAATGTGATGCCTATAAATAGGACGAGGGGCTACACTTTTGAAACACACTTCAACATACCAAATCACGCCATTCACTTCTCTATTTCCGCCCTCATTCCAAGTGTTGGTGTCCAAGGCTTTTCTACGGATCCATGCACAAGAGAAGAAAGATTTCCTTTTCGGGTTAAGGCTTTAACCAATCTCCTTCTCCCTCATGTATTCCTTCTCTATTGAGTGGATGGTGAAGTAGAGACCCTTGTTAGGCTTTGGCTAGGGATGAATTCCTTCTATGTAAACAATATGATTATCTTAATACAAATTCAAGCGTTCATTAAGATTCTGGTTCTTATGGCAAGGGAATTAGTTGATCACTCATTCTCTTTGTGCAAATTCTACTTGTGGAAGATAAGTCCCAAGTAGGATAGGTTAGACAAATCTTAGTGGTCTTTGATGTTTTCATCTATAATTTAGGGTTAGCATTAAAGATTGCGAATTAACCCATCTTTTCCCATTTCCTTGTTCATTTCGTGGCATGACATATGCTCGATTTGTTAATGGGTTTTGAGTTTCTTGTTCGACGCAAGAGAGTGGTTTTCACCATATGAACGTGCCGGATGCACTGCCGGGTGCTTCCTGTCCGGCACATTCAAGACTTTGAATATGCCGTGCATCTGATGTCCGGCAGGGCATCCGGCGCAATCATGTTGGTTGGTTAAGTTCGTGTCTTGAAGTTGCATTGCGTGATCATGTTGTTACTTAGGGTGGTTTAGTCCTAAACCTCGCATTTATATAGGTTTTAGTTAAATTATGGTGTCATTTACTTTCCCCCCTCATTATTATAGAATAGGCTTTTGCCCGGATTAGGACTAGTTTTCTATAAGTCCCTTGGGTTCGATACTCTCGGTCGTAATATATTTATACCATACTCCGACCGGGTTTTATTTTGCTACCCCGTAGTAGAGTTGTAGGTTTAGTGTATTATTTTATTCTTTTGTATATAGTTTTTCCTACAATTTCTCTGTTAGCAAATTGGCGCGCCGTTGCCGGGGACTTGGAATTAGTCCAAGTCCTAAAATTGGTAATCGCCCTATTCTTTATTCCTTCTTTTCTTATTATTTCTTTAAATTAATACGTTCATTATTTTTTTTTTACTAAATTGAATATGCCGGATCTACCGCCGGGCATGGTAAGCCCGGCATTTGCAGAAAATGTTCAATGCCGGATACATATGAGCCGGCATCGTATCCGGCATGTGTGATTTCACTTTCTTTCTTTTTGTTTATTTCTGTAAAAAGTTGGATTTTTCACTTAATAAATTCTTTTATTTATTTATTCTTTATTCTTCTAATTATATTATACATTTTTGACTCATTGATTTTACTCATTTGATTAAATCCCTCGTTTATATGTGTGTGCCGTGAACGATGCCGGTTATTCTTACCCGGCCTGCTAAAAAAACGTATGCCGGATATGTAGTATCCGGCAGTCAACCCGGCACTTAGCGAATTCAGAAGAGGCGCCCCAGGGAGACATGCCGTGCTCATGGCCGGTATGCGTTACCCGGCATTGTAAAATGTTCATTATGCCGGTTAGGTCTAACCCGGCAATATAACCGGCATGTCGCGGGTTCTGAAAAAAAAATAACAGCGGGTAAGTGGGTTTCACAGACCCACTTTTACCCTACAACAAAAACGCCGCCCAGACCTTCTCCAAGCAACACGCCGCCCAAAGGAGCTCAGCGTATTACCATTGCATTCCAGTGAGAAATCGCACCATAAGACCACCGTGAGCAGCCCATTCCGCCTTCGACCATTTACGAAAACAAACTCAGGTCCCTCATCATGCATTATGTTTTTCGAATTCGATTTTCTTGTTTGTCGGTTCTATTTGTTGTTTTTGTTAGTTTCGTGGCTTAGTGTAGTGATTTCGGGACTTTGGAACATGCTGTGGTTGATTTAGTTGCTCTGGTATAGTTTGAGCGTTTCTGAAAAAAATCTGGATTCGAGTTTTGAATGAGCCGGATGAGAACTGCCCGGCATCCCGTCCGGCATGAGTTAATTTGAATATGCCGGGTGGAGTATATCCGGCATCCCACCCGGCAGGATATCTGATTGCTTCTTCTTTGCCTATTGTGAATCTAGTCTTTTGAATTAATGCCTATAGTAATAATTTGTTGAGAAGTAGTCGATTAGGATTCTGATTCACAGGCATAGGGGCGCACCATGTCCGTCTACAGGATATTCAAGTTTTAATTTTTGTACAACTAACATTGATGAACTATTGTCTAGTATTTTTCCTCTGCTCTTTACTTATAGATGACTCGCAGAAGAGCCACTACCCCTCCGCGTTTCTGGTTTTGACTCAGAGGAGGATGAGCTGTTAGACCAGGCTGAGGCAGCTTCGCCGATGCCACTACAGAGGAGGAGGAGGAGGCTCCTCCTGCACCTGCGCTACCTCGTCGATCTACCAGACGGGCAGGCAAGGAGCCAGCTTCCAGCAGTGCCGCACCGCCCCAGCCAAGAAACAAGGGCTGGCAAGAGGAAGAAGAGGGCTTCTCCAGAGACTCAGAGCGGCCCTGGTTCCACTTCTTCTGCTCCAGAGCATGATGATTTTGGTACACCTGTCCCTCTCCCTCCTCGCATTCCTGATGTACCTACTTTTGATGAGGAAGGATTCGTAAATCCTTCTGCTGCTCAGTACTTTCATCAGTCCAAGATGAAAGGTAAGTGGGTACGGGAGAGGCGAGTGCATCCCGAGGTCTGCATACTATCTGCGATTTCAGAGCTCTTCGAGCGACATGGTTGGTTGGGGATCCTAGACATTGGTCATGGACACTTCTACCCCGGGTTGGTGCGTGAGTTTTACGCCAACTCCGAGTACCGTGGGGTCCCCCAGACGTCAGGAGTTCTGATCCGCTCATTTGTCTCTACACGCTGTATCATTATTACACCAGAGAGCATCGCACAGATCTTGGGCATCGACACTGACCCTCGACAGCGTTCCTTCAGTCGACAGACTCTCGCAGATGCTCATGCCGCTATCCGCGCTCGATTTGGATCACGCACTCGCTATATGGATAGAGCTCATACTAAGGATCGCGAGGTGATCCCCTTGACCTACATCACCGATCTCCAGTTACGTGTGGCCATGGATATGCCTGCCATAACATTCGGCCGTGCAAGCATGACGAGCTGAATGATATGGACTGCGCTCTGCTACAGTATCTTCTCGGGCCAGCTCGGGGAGCAGTTGACTCGCGTTTCCCGGTCCAGAGATTGATGTTCGCGCAGTTGGTCCGTGCCATCATGCACCGAGAGGGACAGCGCCCCATCTTCCCCATGCTCATTCACCAGCATATTATGCAGACGATAGGGGAGACTCAGATTCCTCGAGGCCTACATTTTCAGCCCGAGTCTGCCCCTATTGATTGTGCTCTCATTCGACGCTGGTGGTTCAGAGAGTCACCCTCAGGGGAGTTCCTTTATGTTCCCCCAGATCGGAGGTCCCGGACCCCTACTGCTCAGGACTACCCCAGTTACCAGGGGGAGGGTGATCAGCTATTATTGCCTCCACCACCTCCGATTGCCACCGCACCACTTCCTACCTCTACTTCAGATGCAGACCCTAGAGTGGCTGCAGAGCTCGATCACTTCCGTCAGGAGCTCCAGCAGCAGCGACACTCTATGGAGGCCTTCCAGGCCGCTCAGCAGGCCGCGTGGGGTGATCTTGATTCCTTCCGGCAGAGTTATGAGGGTCTGCGCACAGATTTGACTACCAGAGTAGACTCTGTTGTGCAGCAGCAGGCTGAGGTTGGGCAGCGACAGGAGGCGTTTGAGGAGCGTATATCTCATCGCCAGGATGAGCAGGAGAGACGGGTTGATGATCGTCTCATGTTGGCTGTAGCGGAGATGAACAAGTCTATGGCAGCCGACCGAAAGAAGGTGAGAAAGGAGATGAAGAAGAGGGTATCTTGTTCCATAGCTGCTTTGGTTAAGAGTCTTCTACGTCGGGATAAGGAGAAGAGGAAGGCGCGTCGAGAGGCGAAGAAGAAGGGGCTTCCTACCCCTAGCTCTTCGAGCCTTTCTGATGTTCCAGACGCTTCACCTGATTCTTCTTCAGACTCTCCACCACCATCCTCCATGCAGGCAGCAGTTCATTAGTTCTTTCTCTCTTTCTCTGTTTATTTTATTTTATTTTCCTTCCATTTTCTTTTATTGTTCTTTTACCTTGTATGCCTAATGGATTCTCAGTTAACTCTCTCTTACATATTATGGAAGCTTGATATTTTAGTGAGTTTTTGGTTACAGTGCCTTTATTTTAGTTGGCTCATGCTGTGACAATTCTGACTCCGCGGCTCGCCCACAAGTGTAGGGCATTTGTGCCCTCATTCTTCCACGGGGGAGTATTTTTTATTATTTTTAATTCATTTTATTTTTACAAAACCATCCGTTGATTCTTTGAATTTTTAATTCTTTATTCTTTTTGAAACACTGGGGACAGTGTTCCTGCCAAGTGTAGGGCAGGGGTCCCCCCTTAAAAATTATTTTTTTGCTGGAACTACTTAGTATCTACATAATAAGCTGAGATTTTATCAATGTTCTACTAAACTTTTGCATGTCGTTGGCATAGTAAGAGTAGAAAAGGATGAAAGCTTGTTCTCTCAAGAGGTAACCTTTCTAATGACTTGTAGATTCTTGTTTTTAACTTCTTGATTCTCTTTATTAACATGAGTATATGACCTTACTCCCATTTCTATCTCAGATTTACTTATGGGTAATATTTTCTTTTCTTTTCCAAAATGGTGAGAATTCTTTTGGGTGAATATCTCAAATAGGGATTATGTAAAAAAAAAGAAGCTTCAAAAAAAAAAAGAAGAAGAATCTTCTTTCGAAAAAAGAAGCGTTATGAGGTTGCAAAAATTGCCTCAAAATAAAAGAAACAAACGAGAGTTTTTCCTTTTGTTTTTCTCCTAAATTCCCCGTTCTTCAAAGCAAAAAAATCATGGTTGATTCAGAAACCCTTGAAAAATAGGGCTGAACACATAAAAACCATCGATGAGTGTCTTGGCCACATTCAGAAACTCTTGAAAAATAGAGCTGAATGATGGAAACCGGAAAAAGGAGAGATTACAAAATCCCTTATACAAAATAGCCCGAAAGTTTTTGATCGGTTTTGAAATTGTTTATTTTATACCCATTAGTATGTTTCTGGTGGAATAAGGATGATTAAGTGATACTTATGAATTAGAGTCATATGGTTAGGAATATTTATCTAATTGTCATTCTAAAGTTTATCTGTTTTGTGCATAAGTATTTATTCCTTTCTAATCTTGTTTTGCTCGAGGACTAGCAAAAGGTAAGTGTAGGGCCTTGATAAGCCTCAGACTTATCATGTTTTAGTGTACTTAATTATAAGATTATTAGCCAAATTAAGGTTAGAATAATTAATATTTATGCTATATTATGTATTAAGTCTATTATTTGTTCAGATTGATGTTTTTATATGTTTTTCCATACAAGGAGACATTTCTGACCAAAATGCCGGACATAAGGCCGGATCATACCTGCACGGCAGAAGCGTGGTGCAGAAAAGGACTCTATGCCGGGTTAGTTGCCGGGTATATCCAATCCGGCATACCTGTGAAAAGTCGCCTCGGTTGACCAGACGATGGCAGTTAATGACCGTTGCCAAACCAACATATGCCGGGTATGGTGCCGGATGTATCCTGTCCGGCACTGGTACCTTTTCGCGCAGATTAGGCGGTTTCGACCGTTAGCAGTTGGGCACGTGGTTATTATATGCCGGACATAATGTGCACGGCATGACATCCGGCACAACAAGAATGTGATGCCTATAAATAGGACGAGGGGCTACACTTTTGAAACACACTTCAACATACCAAATCACGCCATTCACTTCTCTATTTCCGCCCTCATTCCAAGTGTTGGTGTCCAAGGCTTTTCTACGGATCCATGCACAAGAAGAAGAGAAGATTTCCTTTTCGGGTTAAGGCTTTAACCAATCTCCTTCTCCCTCATGTATTCCTTCTCTATTTGAGTGGATGGTGAAGTAGAGACCCTTGTTAGGCTTTGGCTAGGGATGAATTCCTTCTATGTAAACAATATGATTATCTTAATACAAATTCAAGCGTTCATTAAGATTCTGGTTCTTATGGCAAGGGAATTAGTTGATCACTCATTCTCTTTGTGCAAATTCTACTTGTGGAAGATAAGTCCCAAGTAGGATAGGTTAGACAAATCTTAGTGGTCTTTGATGTTTTCATCTATAATTTAGGGTTAGCATTAAAGATTGCGAATTAACCCATCTTTTCCCATTTCCTTGTTCATTTCGTGGCATGACATATGCTCGATTTGTTAATGGGTTTTGAGTTTCTTGTTCGACGCAAGAGAGTGGTTTTCACCATATGAACGTGCCGGATGCACTGCCGGGTGCTTCCTGTCCGGCACATTCAAGACTTTGAATATGCCGTGCATCTGATGTCCGGCAGGGCATCCGGCGCAATCATGTTGGTTGGTTAAGTTCGTGTCTTGAAGTTGCATTGCGTGATCATGTTGTTACTTAGGGTGGTTTAGTCCTAAACCTCGCATTTATATAGGTTTTAGTTAAATTATGGTGTCATTTACTTTCCCCCCTCATTATTATAGAATAGGCTTTTGCCCGGATTAGGACTAGTTTTCTATAAGTCCCTTGGGTTCGATACTCTCGGTCGTAATATATTTATACCATACTCCGACCGGGTTTTATTTTGCTACCCGTAGTAGAGTTGTAGGTTTAGTGTATTATTTTATTCTTTTGTATATAGTTTTTCCTACAATTTCTCTGTTAGCAAATTGGCGCCGTTGCCGGGGACTTGGAATTAGTCCAAGTCCTAAAATTGGTAATCGCCCTATTCTTTATTCCTTCTTTTCTTATTATTTCTTTAAATTAATACGTTCATTATTTTTTTTTTACTAAATTGAATATGCCGGATCTACCGCCGGGCATGGTAAGCCCGGCATTTGCAGAAAATGTTCAATGCCGGATACATATGAGCCGGCATCGTATCCGGCATGTGTGATTTCACTTTCTTTCTTTTTGTTTATTTCTGTAAAAAGTTGGATTTTTCACTTAATAAATTCTTTTATTTATTTATTCTTTATTCTTCTAATTATATTATACATTTTGACTCATTGATTTTACTCATTTGATTAAATCCCTCGTTTATATGTGTGTGCCGTGAACGATGCCGGTTATTCTTACCCGGCCTGCTAAAAAAACGTATGCCGGATATGTAGTATCCGGCAGTCAACCCGGCACTTAGCGAATTCAGAAGAGGCGCCCCAGGGAGACATGCCGTGCTCATGGCCGGGTATGCGTTACCCGGCATTGTAAAATGTTCATTATGCCGGTTAGGTCTAACCCGGCAATATAACCGGCATGTCGCGGGTTCTGAAAAAAAAATAACAGCGGGTAAGTGGGTTTCACAGACCCACTTTTACCCTACAACAAAAACGCCGCCCAGACCTTCTCCAAGCAACACGCCGCCCAAAGGAGCTCAGCGTATTACCATTGCATTCCAGTGAGAAATCGCACCATAAGACCACCGTGAGCAGCCCATTCCGCCTTTCGACATTTACGAAAACAAACTCAGGTTCCCTCATCATGCATTATGTTTTTCGAATTCGATTTTCTTGTTTGTCGGTTCTATTTGTTGTTTTTGTTAGTTTCGTGGCTTAGTGTAGTGATTTCGGGACTTTGGAACATGCTGTGGTTGATTTAGTTGCTCTGGTATAGTTTGAGCGTTTCTGAAAAAAATCTGGATTCGAGTTTTGAATGAGCCGGATGAGAACTGCCCGGCATCCCGTCCGGCATGAGTTAATTTGAATATGCCGGGTGGAGTATATCCGGCATCCCACCCGGCAGGATATCTGATTGCTTCTTCTTTGCCTATTGTGAATCTAGTCTTTTGAATTAATGCCTATAGTAATAATTTGTTGAGAAGTAGTCGATTAGGATTCTGATTCACAGGCATAGGGGCGCACCATGTCCGTCTACAGGATATTCAAGTTTTAATTTTTGTACAACTAACATTGATGAACTATTGTCTGGTATTTTTCCTCTGCTCTTTACTTATAGATGACTCGCAGAAGAGCCACTACCCCTCCGCGCGTTTCTGGTTTTGACTCAGAGGAGGATGAGCTGTTAGACCAGGCTGAGGCAGCTTTCGCCGATGCCACTACAGAGGAGGAGGAGGAGGCTCCTCCTGCACCTGCGCTACCTCGTCGATCTACCAGACGGGCAGGCAAGGAGCCAGCTTCCAGCAGTGCCGCACCGCCCCCAGCCAAGAAAACAAGGGCTGGCAAGAGGAAGAAGAGGGCTTCTCCAGAGACTCAGAGCGGCCCTAGTTCCACTTCTTCTGCTCCAGAGCATGATGATTTTGGTACACCTGTCCCTCTCCCTCCTCGCATTCCTGATGTACCTACTTTTGATGAGGAAGGATTCGTAAATCCTTCTGCTGCTCAGTACTTTCATCAGTCCAAGATGAAAGGTAAGTGGGTACGGGAGAGGCGAGTGCATCCCGAGGTCTGCATACTATCTGCGATTTCAGAGCTCTTCGAGCGACATGGTTGGTTGGGGATCCTAGACATTGGTCATGGACACTTCTACCCCGGGTTGGTGCATGAGTTTTACGCCAACTCCGAGTACCGTGGGGTCCCCCAGACGTCAGGAGTTCTGATCCGCTCATTTGTCTCTACACGCTGTATCATTATTACACCAGAGAGCATCGCACAGATCTTGGGCATCGACACTGACCCTCGACAGCGTTCCTTCAGTCGACAGACTCTCGCAGATGCTCATGCCGCTATCCGCGCTCGATTTGGATCACGCACTCGCTATATGGATAGAGCTCATACTAAGGATCGCGAGGTGATCCCCTTGACCTACATCACCGATCTCCAGTTACGTGTGGCCATGGAGATAATCCGCCATAACATTCGGCGTGCAAGCATGACGAGCTGAATGATATGGACTGCGCTCTGCTACAGTATCTTCTCGGGCCAGCTCGGGGAGCAGTTGACTCGCGTTTCCCGGTCCAGAGATTGATGTTCGCGCAGTTGGTCCGTGCCATCATGCACCGAGAGGGACAGCGCCCCATCCCCCATGCTCATTCACAGCATATTATGCAGACGATAGGGGAGACTCAGATCCTCGAGGCCTACATTTTCAGCCCGAGTCTGCCCCTATTGATTGTGCTCTCATTCGACGCTGGTGGTTCAGAGAGTCACCCTCAGGGGAGTTCCTTTATGTTCCCCCAGATCGGAGGTCCCGGACCCCTACTGCTCAGGACTACCCCAGTTACCAGGGGGAGGGTGATCAGCTATTATTGCCTCCACCACCTCCGATTGCCACCGCACCACTTCCTACCTCTACTTCAGATGCAGACCCTAGAGTGGCTGCAGAGCTCGATCACTTCCGTCAGGAGCTCCAGCAGCAGCGACACTCTATGGAGGCCTTCCAGGCCGCTCAGCAGGCCGCGTGGGGTGATCTTGATTCCTTCCGGCAGAGTTATGAGGGTCTGCGCACAGATTTGACTACCAGAGTAGACTCTGTTGTGCAGCAGCAGGCTGAGGTTGGGCAGCGACAGGAGGCATTTGAGGAGCGTATATCTCATCGCCAGGATGAGCAGGAGAGACGGGTTGATGATCGTCTCATGTTGGCTGTAGCGGAGATGAACAAGTCTATGGCGGCCGACCGAAAGAAGGTGAGAAAGGAGATGAAGAAGAGGGTATCTTGTTCCATAGCTGCTTTGGTTAAGAGTCTTCTACGTCGGGATAAGGAGAAGAGGAAGGCGCGTCGAGAGGCGAAGAAGAAGGGGCTTCCTACCCCTAGCTCTTCGAGCCTTTCTGATGTTCCAGACGCTTCACCTGATTCTTCTTCAGACTCTCCACCACCATCCTCCATGCAGGCAGCAGTTCATTAGTTCTTTCTCTCTTTCTCTGTTTATTTTATTTTCTTTTCCTTCCATTTTCTTTTATTGTTCTTTTACCTTGTATGCCTAATGGATTCTCAGTTAACTCTCTCTTACATATTATGGAAGCTTGATATTTTAGTGAGTTTTTGGTTACAGTGCCTTTATTTTAGTTGGCTCATGCTGTGACAATTCTGACTCCGCGGCTCGCCACAAGTGTAGGGCATTTGTGCCCTCATTCTTCCAAAGGGGGAGTATTTTTATTATTTTTAATTCATTTTATTTTTACAAAACCATCGTTGATTCTTTGAATTTTTAATTCTTATTTTTTTGAAACACTGGGGACAGTGTTCCTGCCAAGTGTAGGGCAGGGGTCCCCCCTTAAAAATTATTTTTTGCTGGAACTACTTAGTATCTACATAATAAGCTGAGATTTTATCAATGTTCTACTAAACTTTTGCATGTCGTTGGCATAGTAAGAGTAGAAAAGGATGAAAGCTTGTTCTCTCAAGAGGTAACCTTTCTAATGACTTGTAGATTCTTGTTTTTAACTTCTTGATTCTCTTTATTAACATGAGTATATGACCTTACTCCCATTTCTATCTCAGATTTACTTATGGGTAATATTTTCTTTTCTTTTCCAAAATGGTGAGAATTCTTTTGGGTGAATATCTCAAATAGGGATTATGTAAAAAAAAAAGAAGCTTCAAAAAGAAAAAAAGAAGAAGAATCTTCTTTCGAAAAAAGAAGCGTTATGAGGTTGCAAAAATTGCCTCAAAATAAAAGAAACAAACGAGAGTTTTTCCTTTTTTTTTCTCCTAAATTCCCCGTTCTTCAAAGCAAAAAAATCATGGTTGATTCAGAAACCCTTGAAAAATAGGGCTGAACACATAAAAACCATCGATGAGTGTCTTGGCCACATTCAGAAACTCTTGAAAAATAGAGCTGAATGATGGAAACCGGAAAAAGGAGAGATTACAAAATCCCTTATACAAAATAGCCCGAAAGTTTTTGATCGGTTTTGAAATTGTTTATTTTATACCCATTAGTATGTTTCTGGTGGAATAAGGATGATTAAGTGATACTTATGAATTAGAGTCATATGGTTAGGAATATTTATCTAATTGTCATTCTAAAGTTTATCTGTTTTGTGCATAAGTATTTATTCCTTTCTAATCTTGTTTTGCTCGAGGACTAGCAAAAGGTAAGTGTAGGGCCTTGATAAGCCTCAGACTTATCATGTTTTAGTGTACTTAATTATAAGATTATTAGCCAAATTAAGGTTAGAATAATTAATATTTATGCTATATTATGTATTAAGTCTATTATTTGTTCAGATTGATGTTTTTATATGTTTTTCCATACAAGGAGACATTTCTGACCAAAATGCCGGACATAAGGCCGGATCATACCTGCACGGCAGAAGCGTGGTGCAGAAAAGGACTCTATGCCGGGTTAGTTGCCGGGTATATCCAATCCGGCATACCTGTGAAAAGTCGCCTCGGTTGACCAGACGATGGCAGTTAATGACCGTTGCCAAACCAACATATGCCGGGTATGGTGCCGGATATCCTGTCCGGCACTGGTACCTTTTCGCGCAGATTAGGCGGTTTCGACCGTTAGCAGTTGGGCACGTGGTTATTATATGCCGGACATAATGTGCACGGCATGACATCCGGCACAACAAGAATGTGATGCCTATAAATAGGACGAGGGGCTACACTTTTGAAACACACTTCAACATACCAAATCACGCCATTCACTTCTCTATTTCCGCCCTCATTCCAAGTGTTGGTGTCCAAGGCTTTTCTACGGATCCATGCACAAGAAGAAGAGAAGATTTCCTTTTCGGGTTAAGGCTTTAACCAATCTCCTTCTCCCTCATGTATTCCTTCTCTATTTGAGTGGATGGTGAAGTAGAGACCCTTGTTAGGCTTTGGCTAGGGATGAATTCCTTCTATGTAAACAATATGATTATCTTAATACAAATTCAAGCGTTCATTAAGATTCTGGTTCTTATGGCAAGGGAATTAGTTGATCACTCATTCTCTTTGTGCAAATTCTACTTGTGGAAGATAAGTCCCAAGTAGGATAGGTTAGACAAATCTTAGTGGTCTTTGATGTTTTCATCTATAATTTAGGGTTAGCATTAAAGATTGCGAATTAACCCATCTTTCCCATTTCCTTGTTCATTTCGTGGCATGACATATGCTCGATTTGTTAATGGGTTTTGAGTTTCTTGTTCGACGCAAGAGAGTGGTTTTCACCATATGAACGTGCCGGATGCACTGCCGGGTGCTTCCTGTCCGGCACATTCAAGACTTTGAATATGCCGTGCATCTGATGTCCGGCAGGGCATCCGGCGCAATCATGTTGGTTGGTTAAGTTCGTGTCTTGAAGTTGCATTGCGTGATCATGTTGTTACTTAGGGTGGTTTAGTCCTAAACCTCGCATTTATATAGGTTTTAGTTAAATTATGGTGTCATTTACTTTCCCCCCTCATTATTATAGAATAGGCTTTTGCCCGGATTAGGACTAGTTTTCTATAAGTCCCTTGGGTTCGATACTCTCGGTCGTAATATATTTATACCATACTCCGACCGGGTTTTATTTTGCTACCCGTAGTAGAGTTGTAGGTTTAGTGTATTATTTTATTCTTTTGTATATAGTTTTTCCTACAATTTCTCTGTTAGCAAATTGGCGCCGTTGCCGGGGACTTGGAATTAGTCCAAGTCCTAAAATTGGTAATCGCCCTATTCTTTATTCCTTCTTTTCTTATTATTTCTTTAAATTAATACGTTCATTATTTTTTTTTTTACTAAATTGAATATGCCGGATCTACCGCCGGGCATGGTAAGCCCGGCATTTGCAGAAAATGTTCAATGCCGGATACATATGAGCCGGCATCGTATCCGGCATGTGTGATTTCACTTTCTTTCTTTTTGTTTATTTCTGTAAAAAGTTGGATTTTTCACTTAATAAATTCTTTTATTTATTTATTCTTTATTCTTCTAATTATATTATACATTTTTGACTCATTGTGAACGATGCCGGTTATTCTTACCCGGCCTGCTAAAAAAACGTATGCCGGATATGTAGTATCCGGCAGTCAACCCGGCACTTAGCGAATTCAGAAGAGGCGCCCCAGGGAGACATGCCGTGCTCATGGCCGGGTATGCGTTACCCGGCATTGTAAAATGTTCATTATGCCGGTTAGGTCTAACCCGGCAATATAACCGGCATGTCGCGGGTTCTGAAAAAAAATAACAGCGAGTAAGTGGGTTTCACAGACCCACTTTTACCCTACAACAAAAACGCCGCCCAGACCTTCTCCAAGCAACACGCCGCCCAAAGGAGCTCAGCGTATTACCATTGCATTCCAGTGAGAAATCGCACAATAAGACCACCGTGAGCAGCCCATTCCGCCTTCCGACTATTTACGAAAACAAACTCAGGTTCCCTCATCATGCATTATGTTTTTCGAATTCGATTTTCTTGTTTGTCGGTTCTATTTGTTGTTTTTGTTAGTTTCGTGGCTTAGTGTAGTGATTTCGGGACTTTGGAACATGCTGTGGTTGATTTAGTTGCTCTGGTATAGTTTGAGCGTTTCTGAAAAAAATCTGGATTCGAGTTTTGAATGAGCCGGATGAGAACTGCCCGGCATCCCGTCCGGCATGAGTTAATTTGAATATGCCGGGTGGAGTATATCCGGCATCCCACCCGGCAGGATATCTGATTGCTTCTTCTTTGCCTATTGTGAATCTAGTCTTTTGAATTAATGCCTATAGTAATAATTTGTTGAGAAGTAGTCGATTAGGATTCTGATTCACAGGCATAGGGGCGCACCATGTCCGTCTACAGGATATTCAAGTTTTAATTTTTGTACAACTAACATTGATGAACTATTGTCTAGTATTTTTCCTCTGCTCTTTACTTATAGATGACTCGCAGAAGAGCCACTACCCCTCCGCGCGTTTCTGGTTTTGACTCAGAGGAGGATGAGCTGTTAGACCAGGCTGAGGCAGCTTTCGCCGATGCCACTACAGAGGAGGAGGAGGAGGCTCCTCCTGCACCTGCGCTACCTCGTCGATCTACCAGACGGGCAGGCAAGGAGCCAGCTTCCAGCAGTGCCGCACCGCCCCCAGCCAAGAAAACAAGGGCTGGCAAGAGGAAGAAGAGGGCTTCTCCAGAGACTCAGAGCGGCCCTGGTTCCACTTCTTCTGCTCCAGAGCATGATGATTTTGGTACACCTGTCCCTCTCCCTCCTCGCATTCCTGATGTACCTACTTTTGATGAGGAAGGATTCGTAAATCCTTCTGCTGCTCAGTACTTTCATCAGTCCAAGATGAAAGGTAAGTGGGTACGGGAGAGGCGAGTGCATCCCGAGGTCTGCATACTATCTGCGATTTCAGAGCTCTTCGAGCGACATGGTTGGTTGGGGATCCTAGACATTGGTCATGGACACTTCTACCCCGGGTTGGTGCATGAGTTTTACGCCAACTCCGAGTACCGTGGGGTCCCCCAGACGTCAGTAGTTCTGATCCGCTCATTTGTCTCTACACGCTGTATCATTATTACACCAGAGAGATCGCACAGATCTTGGGCATCGACACTGACCCTCGACAGCGTTCCTTCAGTCGACAGACTCTCGCAGATGCTCATGCCGCTATCCGCGCTCGATTTGGATCACGCACTCGCTATATGGATAGAGCTCATACTAAGGATCGCGAGGTGATCCCCTTGACCTACATCACCGATCTCCAGTTACGTGTGGCCATGGAGATAATCCGCCATAACATTCGGCCGTGCAAGCATGACGAGCTGAATGATATGGACTGCGCTCTGCTACAGTATCTTCTCGGGCCAGCTCGGGGAGCAGTTGACTCGCGTTTCCCGGTCCAGAGATTGATGTTCGCGCAGTTGGTCCGTGCCATCATGCACCGAGAGGGACAGCGCCCCATCTTCCCCATGCTCATTCACTAGCATATTATGCAGACGATAGGGGAGACTCAGATTCCTCGAGGCCTACATTTTCAGCCCGAGTCTGCCCCTATTGATTGTGCTCTCATTCGACGCTGGTGGTTCAGAGAGTCACCCTCAGGGGAGTTCCTTTATGTTCCCCCAGATCGGAGGTCCCGGACCCCTACTGCTCAGGACTACCCCAGTTACCAGGGGGAGGGTGATCAGCTATTATTGCCTCCACCACCTCCGATTGCCACCGCACCACTTCCTACCTCTACTTCAGATGCAGACCCTAGAGTGGCTGCAGAGCTCGATCACTTCCGTCAGGAGCTCCAGCAGCAGCGACACTCTATGGAGGCCTTCCAGGCCGCTCAGCAGGCCGCGTGGGGTGATCTTGATTCCTTCCGGCAGAGTTATGAGGGTCTGCGCACAGATTTGACTACCAGAGTAGACTCTGTTGTGCAGCAGCAGGCTGAGGTTGGGCAGCGACAGGAGGCGTTTGAGGAGCGTATATCTCATCGCCAGGATGAGCAGGAGAGACGGGTTGATGATCGTCTCATGTTGGCTGTAGCGGAGATGAACAAGTCTATGGCAGCCGACCGAAAGAAGGCGAGAAAGGAGATGAAGAAGAGGGTATCTTGTTCCATAGCTGCTTTGGTTAAGAGTCTTCTACGTCGGGATAAGGAGAAGAGGAAGGCGCGTCGAGAGGCGAAGAAGAAGGGGCTTCCTACCCCTAGCTCTTCGAGCCTTTCTGATGTTCCAGACGCTTCACCTGATTCTTCTTCAGACTCTCCACCACCATCCTCCATGCAGGCAGCAGTTCATTAGTTCTTTCTCTCTTTCTCTGTTTATTTTATTTTATTTTCCTTCCATTTTCTTTATTGTTCTTTTACCTTGTATGCCTAATGGATTCTCAGTTAACTCTCTCTTACATATTATGGAAGCTTGATATTTTAGTGAGTTTTTGGTTACAGTGCCTTTATTTTAGTTGGCTCATGATAAGTGTGAAATTGATATGATTTTATAGGTGCTAAATTCTTATTTTTGCAACCTTTTTATGTGCTTTTTCACACTTATCCTATGCTTTTCATGACTCTTACTTTGTGCAAGAACTGATGCTAATTTATATGTTTAAAGCAGGAAATGATGGTAGAAATGCATAGATCTCCTCACAAGCTTTCCAACGCCACAAACGGGGAACAAATCGGAGCTAATATGAAGAATTTAGACCCTGTCAAAGTTGTGTCTGGTGCGATATATTTATATATGTATATATATATTTGTACGAGATTGCCGTGTGAAAGGATTGAAAATGAGGGGGAAGATTGAAAATATGAAAGAAAGTAGAGGAGAGAAGAGAATAAGAAAAAGAAGTAGTAAAAAAAAAGAAAGCAAAACGTCTGCTGTTGAGCATGAAAAAAAAATAAAAAGAAAAAAAGAAAGAGAAAGGGAGGGGGGAGGCGCAGAAACACGCAAGAGTCAGGGAAATGAAAAAAAGAAAACAAAAGAAAAAAAATGGAAAAAAGAAAGAAACAGAACGTCAGACGTTCAGTGGAAAAGAAAGGAAGGAAAAAAATAAAGAAGAGGGAGAGAAAAAAAGAAGAAAAAAAGAGGGATTAGATAGACAGAGGAATCGGATAGACAGAGGGGGGACACAGAAAAGACAGACAGGCGCAGAGAGGGGAGGAAGGACAGAAATAAAACAGGAAAGAATCAGATATTGCCGGGGAGGAAAAAATTCACGCGAGAACTACGTGCCGCACTCACTATTCTCTCTGTCGCGACCATTCCAGCACCGGAGAAGAATATTTTCTGCTCCAATTTCATCAATCTGCTCAACCTTTCATCCGGCGAATTTTAGAACTAATAGCAAGATGATTTCTATTCTCTCTTCTTGTGTTATTTCTTTAATTATGTTAGGTTAAAGGACTAAATCTTGGGTGATGGGGAATTCGTAGTTAGACTGATGATATGATTATTTTACCGGTTATTTGAGATAATTATTTGGATTGTTCAGGTTGCTGTTTTTATTTATCCTTTTAATAAAAACTGCAGATTTTATTATTAGCTATGCGAATTTCTGTCAGGATCTGACCGGTGAGTGATAGAAAGGTCATAGCAACCTGTTAATCTGTGGAAAAATTGATTAGATTAATTAATTGGACCTTCAGATGCTAGAATAATTCTCGCGCTTAATCCTTTTATTTGTATGGCATTAGTTCGTGATTCGGCCTAATGTGTTACGGGTAGAAGAGCTCAATTTGACTAGGATTTAGTCTTAAAGAGATAAAGAGAATTTGCCAATCCAAGTCTCAATTAACTTGTGAATAATTATACAGTCTAGCTAGCAAAGAATTCCCCTGATCCCAAGGTTCCGCTTCATTCATCTTTTTACACAATTTTATTTAATTTCCTCGCTTGCTACTTTTAGTTTTTAAATCAAAACAAACGACAACCCTTTTAATTTATTAATTTCTAGGATTAGATTTAATAACTAAGTCCCCGTGGATTCGACCCCGGTAGCTTCTAGTTCACTATACTCTTTGACCGGGATTTATTTTTGCAACCCGTGGGCATTTTTAGATTTATAGATTTTCTAGGATAATTTTCTTAGTTATTTCTATTTGTCTTCAATTTTCCCGTTTGCAGCTCATGCTGTGACAATTCTGACTCCGCGGCTCGCCACAAGTGTAGGGCATTTTGCCCTCATTCTTCCACAGGGGGAGTATTTTTTATTATTATTTTAATTCATTTTATTTTTACAAAACCATCCGTTGATTCTTTGAATTTTTAATTCTTTATTCTTTTTGAAACACTGGGGACAGTGTTCCTGCCAAGTGTAGGGCAGGGGTCCCCCCTTAAAAATTATTTTTTTGCTGGAACTACTTAGTATCTACATAATAAGCTGAGATTTTATCAATGTTCTACTAAACTTTTGCATGTCGTTGGCATAGTAAGAGTAGAAAAGGATGAAAGCTTGTTCTCTCAAGAGGTAACCTTTCTAATGACTTGTAGATTCTTGTTTTTAACTTCTTGATTCTCTTTATTAACATGAGTATATGACCTTACTCCCATTTCTATCTCAGATTTACTTATGGGTAATATTTTCTTTTCTTTTCCAAAATGGTGAGAATTCTTTTGGGTGAATATCTCAAATAGGGATTATGTAAAAAAAAAGAGAAAAAAAGAAGCTTCAAAAAGAAAAAAAGAAGAAGAATCTTCTTTCGAAAAAAGAAGCGTTATGAGGTTGCAAAAATTGCCTCAAAATAAAAGAAACAAACGAGAGTTTTTCCTTTTGTTTTTCTCCTAAATTCCCCGTTCTTCAAAGCAAAAAAATCATGGTTGATTCAGAAACCCTTGAAAAATAGGGCTGAACACATAAAAACCATCGATGAGTGTCTTGGCCACATTCAGAAACTCTTGAAAAATAGAGCTGAATGATGGAAACCGGAAAAAGGAGAGATTACAAAATCCCTTATACAAAATAGCCCGAAAGTTTTTGATCGGTTTTGAAATTGTTTATTTTATACCCATTAGTATGTTTCTGGTGGAATAAGGATGATTAAGTGATACTTATGAATTAGAGTCATATGGTTAGGAATATTTATCTAATTGTCATTCTAAAGTTTATCTGTTTTGTGCATAAGTATTTATTCCTTTCTAATCTTGTTTTGCTCGAGGACTAGCAAAAGGTAAGTGTAGGGCCTTGATAAGCCTCAGACTTATCATGTTTTAGTGTACTTAATTATAAGATTATTAGCCAAATTAAGGTTAGAATAATTAATATTATGCTATATTATGTATTAAGTCTATTATTTGTTCAGATTGATGTTTTTATATGTTTTTCCATACAAGGAGACATTTCTGACCAAAATGCCGGACATAAGGCCGGATCATACCTGCACGGCAGAAGCGTGGTGCAGAAAAGGACTCTATGCCGGGTTAGTTGCCGGGTATATCCAATCCGGCATACCTGTGAAAAGTCGCCTCGGTTGACCAGACGATGGCAGTTAATGACCGTTGCCAAACCAACATATGCCGGGTATGGTGCCGGACGTATCCTGTCCGGCACTGGTACCTTTTCGCGCAGATTAGGCGGTTTCGACCGTTAGCAGTTGGGCACGTGGTTATTATATGCCGGACATAATGTGCACGGCATGACATCCGGCACAACAAGAATGTGATGCCTATAAATAGGACGAGGGGCTACACTTTTGAAACACACTTCAACATACCAAATCACGCCATTCACTTCTCTATTTCCGCCCTCATTCCAAGTGTTGGTGTCCAAGGCTTTTCTACGGATCCATCCACAAGAAGAAGAGAAGATTTCCTTTTCGGGTTAAGGCTTTAACCAATCTCCTTCTCCCTCATGTATTCCTTCTCTATTTGAGTGGATGGTGAAGTAGAGACCCTTGTTAGGCTTTGGCTAGGGATGAATTCCTTCTATGTAAACAATATGATTATCTTAATACAAATTCAAGCGTTCATTAAGATTCTGGTTCTTATGGCAAGGGAATTAGTTGATCACTCATTCTCTTTGTGCAAATTCTACTTGTGGAAGATAAGTCCCAAGTAGGATAGGTTAGACAAATCTTAGTGGTCTTTGATGTTTTCATCTATAATTTAGGGTTAGCATTAAAGATTGCGAATTAACCCATCTTTTCCCATTTCCTTGTTCATTTCGTGGCATGACATATGCTCGATTTGTTAATGGGTTTTGAGTTTCTTGTTCGACGCAAGAGAGTGGTTTTCACCATATGAACGTGCCGGATGCACTGCCGGGTGCTTCCTGTCCGGCACATTCAAGACTTTGAATATGCCGTGCATCTGATGTCCGGCAGGGCATCCGGCGCAATCATGTTGGTTGGTTAAGTTCGTGTCTTGAAGTTGCATTGCGTGATCATGTTGTTACTTAGGGTGGTTTAGTCCTAAACCTCGCATTTATATAGGTTTTAGTTAAATTATGGTGTCATTTACTTTCCCCCCTCATTATTATAGAATAGGCTTTGCCCGGATTAGGACTAGTTTTCTATAAGTCCCTTGGGTTCGATACTCTCGGTCGTAATATATTTATACCATACTCCGACCGGGTTTTATTTTGCTACCCGTAGTAGAGTTGTAGGTTTAGTGTATTATTTTATTCTTTTGTATATAGTTTTTCTACAATTCTTGTTAGCAAATTGGCGCCGTTGCCGGGGACTTGGAATTAGTCCAAGTCCTAAAATTGGTAATCGCCCTATTCTTTATTCCTTCTTTTCTTATTATTTCTTTAAATTAATACGTTCATTATTTTTTTTTTTACTAAATTGAATATGCCGGATCTACCGCCGGGCATGGTAAGCCCGGCATTTGCAGAAAATGTTCAATGCCGGATACATATGAGCCGGCATCGTATCCGGCATGTGTGATTTCACTTTCTTTCTTTTGTTTATTTCTGTAAAAAGTTGGATTTTTCACTTAATAAATTCTTTTATTATTTATTCTATTCTTCTAATTATATATACATTTTTGACTCATTGATTTTACTCATTTGATTAAATCCCTCGTTTATATGTGTGTGCCGTGAACGATGCCGGTTATTCTTACCCGGCCTGCTAAAAAAACGTATGCCGGATATGTAGTATCCGGCAGTCAACCCGGCACTTAGCGAATTCAGAAGAGGCGCCCCAGGGAGACATGCCGTGCTCATGGCCGGGTATGCGTTACCCGGCATTGTAAAATGTTCATTATGCCGGTTAGGTCTAACCCGGCAATATAACCGGCATGTGCGGGTTCTGAAAAAAAAATAACAGGGTAAGTGGGTTTCACAGCCCACTTTTACCCTACAACAAAAACGCCGCCCAGACCTTCTCCAAGCACACGCCGCCCAAAGGAGCTCAGCGTATTACCATTGCATTCCAGTGAGAAATCGCACCAAGACCACCGTGAGCAGCCCATTCCGCCTTTCGACCATTTACGAAAACAAACTCAGGTTCCCTCATCATGCATTATGTTTTTCGAATTCGATTTTCTTGTTTGTCGGTTCTATTTGTTGTTTTTGTTAGTTTCGTGGCTTAGTGTAGTGATTTCGGGACTTTGGAACATGCTGTGGTTGATTTAGTTGCTCTGGTATAGTTTGAGCGTTTCTGAAAAAATCTGGATTCGAGTTTTGAATGAGCCGGATGAGAACTGCCCGGCATCCCGTCCGGCATGAGTTAATTTGAATATGCCGGGTGGAGTATATCCGGCATCCCACCCGGCAGGATATCTGATTGCTTCTTCTTTGCCTATTGTGAATCTAGTCTTTTGAATTAATGCCTATAGTAATAATTTGTTGAGAAGTAGTCGATTAGGATTCTGATTCACAGGCATAGGGGCGCACCATGTCCGTCTACAGGATATTCAAGTTTTAATTTTGTACAACTAACATTGATGAACTATTGTCTGGTTTTCCTCTGCTCTTTACTTATAGATGACTCGCAGAAGAGCCACTACCCCTCCGCGCGTTTCTGGTTTTGACTCAGAGGAGGATGAGCTGTTAGACCAGGCTGAGGCAGCTTCGCCGATGCCACTACAGAGGAGGAGGAGGAGGCTCCTCCTGCACCTGCGCTACCTCGTCGATCTACCAGACGGGCAGGCAAGGAGCCAGCTTCCAGCAGTGCCGCACCGCCCCAGCCAAGAAACAAGGGCTGGCAAGAGGAAGAAGGGCTTCTCCAGAGACTCAGAGCGGCCCTGGTTCCACTTCTTCTGCTCCAGAGCATGATGATTTTGGTACATCCCTCTCCCTCCTCGCATTCCTGATGTACCTACTTTTGATGAGGAAGGATTCGTAAATCCTTCTGCTGCTCAGTACTTTCATCAGTCCAAGATGAAAGGTAAGTGGGTACGGGAGAGGCGAGTGCATCCCGAGGTCTGCATACTATCTGCGATTTCAGAGCTCTTCGAGCGACATGGTTGGTTGGGGATCCTAGACATTGGCCATGGACACTTCTACCCCGGGTTGGTGCGTGAGTTTTACGCCAACTCCGAGTACCGTGGGGTCCCCCAGACGTCAGGAGTTCTGATCCGCTCATTTGTCTCTACACGCTGTATCATTATTACACCAGAGAGCATCGCACAGATCTTGGGCATCGACACTGACCCTCGACAGCGTTCCTTCAGTCGACAGACTCTCGCAGATGCTCATGCCGCTATCCGCGCTCGATTTGGATCACGCACTCGCTATATGGATAGAGCTCATACTAAGGATCGCGAGGTGATCCCCTTGACCTACATCACCGATCTCCAGTTACGTGTGGCCATGGAGATAATCCGCCATAACATTCGGCCGTGCAAGCATGACGAGCTGAATGATATGGACTGCGCTCTGCTACAGTATCTTCTCGGGCCAGCTCGGGGAGCAGTTGACTCGCGTTTCCCGGTCCAGAGATTGATGTTCGCGCAGTTGGTCCGCCATCATGCACCGAGAGGGACAGCGCCCCATCTTCCCCATGCTCATTCACCAGCATATTATGCAGACGATAGGGGAGACTCAGATTCCTCGAGGCCTACATTTTCAGCCCGAGTCTGCCCCTATTGATGTGCTCTCATTCGACGCTGGTGGTTCAGAGAGTCACCCTCAGGGGAGTTCCTTTATGTTCCCCCAGATCGGAGGTCCCGGACCCCTACTGCTCAGGACTACCCCAGTTACAGGGGGAGGGTGATCAGCTATTATTGCCTCCACCACCTCCGATTGCCACCGCACCACTTCCTACCTCTACTTCAGATGCAGACCCTAGAGTGGCTGCAGAGCTCGATCACTTCCGTCAGGAGCTCCAGCAGCAGCGACACTCTATGGAGGCCTTCCAGGCCGCTCAGCAGGCCGCGTGGGGTGATCTTGATTCCTTCCGGCAGAGTTATGAGGGTCTGCGCACAGATTTGACTACCAGAGTAGACTCTGTTGTGCAGCAGCAGGCTGAGGTTGGGCAGCGACAGGAGGCGTTTGAGGAGCGTATATCTCATCGCCAGGATGAGCAGGAGAGACGGGTTGATGATCGTCTCATGTTGGCTGTAGCGGAGATGAACAAGTCTATGGCGGCCGACGAAAGAAGGCGAGAAAGGAGATGAAGAAGAGGGTATCTTGTTCCATAGCTGCTTTGGTTAAGAGTCTTCTACGTCGGGATAAGGAGAAGAGGAAGGCGCGTCGAGAGGCGAAGAAGAAGGGGCTTCCTACCCCTAGCTCTTCGAGCCTTTCTGATGTTCCAGACGCTTCACCTGATTCTTCTTCAGACTCTCCACCACCATCCTCCATGCAGGCAGCAGTTCATTAGTTCTTTCTCTCTTTCTCTGATTTTATTTTATTTTCCTTCCATTTTCTTTTATTGTTCTTTTACCTTGTATGCCTAATGGATTCTCAGTTAACTCTCTCTTACATATTATGGAAGCTTGATATTTTAGTGAGTTTTTGGTTACAGTGCCTTTATTTTAGTTGGCTCATGCTGTGACAATTCTGACTCCGCGGCTCGCCACAAGTGTAGGGCATTTGTGCCCTCATTCTTCCACAGGGGGAGTATTTTTATTATTTTTTAATTCATTTTATTTTTACAAAACCATCCGTTGATTCTTTGAATTTTTAATTCTTTATTCTTTTTGAAACACTGGGGACAGTGTTCCTGCCAAGTGTAGGGCAGGGGTCCCCCCTTAAAAATTATTTTTTGCTGGAACTACTTAGTATCTACATATAAGCTGAGATTTTATCAATGTTCTACTAAACTTTTGCATGTCGTTGGCATAGTAAGAGTAGAAAAGGATGAAAGCTTGTTCTCTCAAGAGGTAACCTTTCTAATGACTTGTAGATTCTTGTTTTTAACTTCTTGATTCTCTTTATTAACATGAGTATATGACCTTACTCCCATTTCTATCTCAGATTTACTTATGGGTAATATTTTCTTTTCTTTTCCAAAATGGTGAGAATTCTTTTGGGTGAATATCTCAAATAGGGATTATGTAAAAAAAAGAGAAAAAAAGAAGCTTCAAAAAGAAAAAAGAAGAAGAATCTTCTTTCGAAAAAAGAAGCGTTATGAGGTTGCAAAAATTGCCTCAAAATAAAAGAAACAAACGAGAGTTTTTCCTTTTGTTTTTCTCCTAAATTCCCCGTTCTTCAAAGCAAAAAAATCATGGTTGATTCAGAAACCCTTGAAAAATAGGGCTGAACACATAAAAACCATCGATGAGTGTCTTGGCCACATTCAGAAACTCTTGAAAAATAGAGCTGAATGATGGAAACCGGAAAAAGGAGAGATTACAAAATCCCTTATACAAAATAGCCCGAAAGTTTTTGATCGGTTTTGAAATTGTTTATTTTATACCCATTAGTATGTTTCTGGTGGAATAAGGATGATTAAGTGATACTTATGAATTAGAGTCATATGGTTAGGAATATTTATCTAATTGTCATTCTAAAGTTTATCTGTTTTGTGCATAAGTATTTATTCCTTTCTAATCTTGTTTTGCTCGAGGACTAGCAAAAGGTAAGTGTAGGGCCTTGATAAGCCTCAGACTTATCATGTTTTAGTGTACTTAATTATAAGATTATTAGCCAAATTAAGGTTAGAATTAATAGATATATATTATGTTATGATTAAGTCTATTATTTGTTCAGATTGATGTTTTTATATGTTTTTCCATACAAGGAGACATTTCTGACCAAAATGCCGGACATAAGGCCGGATCATACCTGCACGGCAGAAGCGTGGTGCAGAAAAGGACTCTATGCCGGGTTAGTTGCCGGGTATATCCAATCCGGCATACCTGTGAAAAGTCGCCTCGGTTGACCAGACGATGGCAGTTAATGACCGTTGCCAAACCAACATATGCCGGGTATGGTGCCGGATGTATCCTGTCCGGCACTGGTACCTTTTCGCGCAGATTAGGCGGTTTCGACCGTTAGCAGTTGGGCACGTGGTTATTATATGCCGGACATAATGTGCACGGCATGACATCCGGCACAACAAGAATGTGATGCCTATAAATAGGACGAGGGGCTACACTTTTGAAACACACTTCAACATACCAAATCACGCCATTCACTTCTCTATTTCCGCCCTCATTCCAAGTGTTGGTGTCCAAGGCTTTTCTACGGATCCATGCACAAGAAGAAGAGAAGATTTCCTTTTCGGGTTAAGGCTTTAACCAATCTCCTTCTCCCTCATGTATTCCTTCTCTATTTGAGTGGATGGTGAAGTAGAGACCCTTGTTAGGCTTTGGCTAGGGATGAATTCCTTCTATGTAAACAATATGATTATCTTAATACAAATTCAAGCGTTCATTAAGATTCTGGTTCTTATGGCAAGGGAATTAGTTGATCACTCATTCTCTTTGTGCAAATTCTACTTGTGGAAGATAAGTCCCAAGTAGGATAGGTTAGACAAATCTTAGTGGTCTTTGATGTTTTCATCTATAATTTAGGGTTAGCATTAAAGATTGCGAATTAACCCCTTTTCCCATTTCCTTGTTCATTTCGTGGCATGACATATGCTCGATTTGTTAATGGGTTTTGAGTTTCTTGTTCGACGCAAGAGAGTGGTTTTCACCATATGAACGTGCCGGATGCACTGCCGGGTGCTTCCTGTCCGGCACATTCAAGACTTTGAATATGCCGTGCATCTGATGTCCGGCAGGGCATCCGGCGCAATCATGTTGGTTGGTTAAGTTCGTGTCTTGAAGTTGCATTGCGTGATCATGTTGTTACTTAGGGTGGTTTAGTCCTAAACCTCGCATTTATATAGGTTTTAGTTAAATTATGGTGTCATTTACTTTCCCCCCTCATTATTATAGAATAGGCTTTTGCCCGGATTAGGACTAGTTTTCTATAAGTCCCTTGGGTTCGATACTCTCGGTCGTAATATATTATACCATACTCCGACCGGGTTTTATTTTGCTACCCGTAGTAGAGTTGTAGGTTTAGTGTATTATTTTATTCTTTTGTATATAGTTTTTCCTACAATTTCTCTGTTAGCAAATTGGCGCCGTTGCCGGGGACTTGGAATTAGTCCAAGTCCTAAAATTGGTAATCGCCCTATTCTTTATTCCTTCTTTTCTTATTATTTCTTTAAATTAATACGTTCATTTTTTTTTTTTACTAAATTGAATATGCCGGATCTACCGCCGGGCATGGTAAGCCCGGCATTTGCAGAAAATGTTCAATGCCGGATACATATGAGCCGGCATCGTATCCGGCATGTGTGATTTCACTTTCTTTCTTTTTGTTTATTTCTGTAAAAAGTTGGATTTTTCACTTAATAAATTCTTTTATTTATTTATTCTTTATTCTTCTAATTATATTATACATTTTTGACTCATTGATTTTACTCATTTGATTAAATCCCTCGTTTATATGTGTGTGCCGTGAACGATGCCGGTTATTCTTACCCGGCCTGCTAAAAAAACGTATGCCGGATATGTAGTATCCGGCAGTCAACCCGGCACTTAGCGAATTCAGAAGAGGCGCCCCAGGGAGACATGCCGTGCTCATGGCCGGGTATGCGTTACCCGGCATTGTAAAATGTTCATTATGCCGGTTAGGTCTAACCCGGCAATATAACCGGCATGTCGCGGGTTCTGAAAAAAAAATAACAGCGGGTAAGTGGGTTTCACAGACCCACTTTTACCCTACAACAAAAACGCCGCCCAGACCTTCTCCAAGCAACACGCCGCCCAAAGGAGCTCAGCGTATTACCATTGCATTCCAGTGAGAAATCGCACCATAAGACCACCGTGAGCAGCCCATTCCGCCTTCGACCATTTACGAAAACAAACTCAGGTTCCCTCATCATGCATTATGTTTTTCGAATTCGATTTTCTTGTTTGTCGGTTCTATTTGTTGTTTTTGTTAGTTTCGTGGCTTAGTGTAGTGATTTCGGGACTTTGGAACATGCTGTGGTTGATTTAGTTGCTCTGGTATAGTTTGAGCGTTTCTGAAAAAAATCTGGATTCGAGTTTTGAATGAGCCGGATGAGAACTGCCCGGCATCCCGTCCGGCATGAGTTAATTTGAATATGCCGGGTGGAGTATATCCGGCATCCCACCCGGCAGGATATCTGATTGCTTCTTCTTTGCCTATTGTGAATCTAGTCTTTTGAATTAATGCCTATAGTAATAATTTGTTGAGAAGTAGTCGATTAGGATTCTGATTCACAGGCATAGGGGCGCACCATGTCCGTCTACAGGATATTCAAGTTTTAATTTTTGTACAACTAACATTGATGAACTATTGTCTAGTATTTTTCCTCTGCTCTTTACTTATAGATGACTCGCAGAAGAGCCACTACCCCTCCGCGCGTTTCTGGTTTTGACTCAGAGGAGGATGAGCTGTTAGACCAGGCTGAGGCAGCTTTCGCCGATGCCACTACAGAGGAGGAGGAGGAGGCTCCTCCTGCACCTGCGCTACCTCGTCGATCTACCAGACGGGCAGGCAAGGAGCCAGCTTCCAGCAGTGCCGCACCGCCCCCAGCCAAGAAAACAAGGGCTGGCAAGAGGAAGAAGAGGGCTTCTCCAGAGACTCAGAGCGGCCCTGGTTCCACTTCTTCTGCTCCAGAGCATGATGATTTTGGTACACCTGTCCCTCTCCCTCCTCGCATTCCTGATGTACCTACTTTTGATGAGGAAGGATTCGTAAATCCTTCTGCTGCTCAGTACTTTCATCAGTCCAAGATGAAAGGTAAGTGGGTACGGGAGAGGCGAGTGCATCCCGAGGTCTGCATACTATCTGCGATTTCAGAGCTCTTCGAGCGACATGGTTGGTTGGGGATCC